>CM045728.1:11677349-11727349 GCA_024760905.1 Plotosus lineatus | reverse complement strand
TTTAATTGTTTTTGAGCATAGCTTAAAAGTGCTTAAATTTTCATGATTTTTTGCACAAAGTGGCTTATCATTAAATGGAACAAAATGCTGGGGTGAGAGGTCACAAATGAAATACTTTAAAAATAAGGACTACCCTAGGCGAGGTACGCCATCAATGACTCGCCAGGCCATCGCAGGACTGTTATATCATAGAAGTACATGCTTTCTTTAAATGTTATTTATTAGATGCAGCTTTATTAGTCGAACAGTGGCTGGATATGGGCATTGAGACCACACCGACTCTACAGTGTGTGAAAAGCAGCTTCTAAACACCACTGTTTACACAAAATGGGAAAAATGGTCACTGTGAAAAATGTTTTTCTGAAGTCTCTCTGTCATTCCACAAAACACAAGACAGTGGATAATGCCATAGTGGATTTTTCCATTACAGAGGTATCTAGAAGACAGCTCGAATATAGTGAAGATTAATGTAGGTGACCAAAAATAAATATATAACTGGAAAAAAAGAAAAAAAAACCTTCCGTGAGTTATAAAATGAAGAAGGTTGACGGTCTCTGAGACCTTTAAGAGGAATCCTCTTGAACACTTTTTTTTTTTTTTTTTTTTTTTTTTTGAGGTGGCAGTGAGGCCAGCCCAATGATTTTCCTGTGTAAGCAGTACTGCCCTGAGAGCAGAGCTAAAAAAAAAAATCACCGGCCTACTGATGTCATGTAGTCAGTCTTAAAGAATCATAGCTGAGAAAAGTCTGAAAATGGCTCAGGAATATGTCGTATGTGACAGTTCTCTCATTTATATGTGGCCCATCACAGCAAAGTGGGTATTGAGTTGGAAATGAATACTTTTGAGTTATAAGTACAATTTTGCAGCTGATATCATAAGCTTTAAAATTATATAAAACAATTCTAACATATTTTGCAAATTTTGAAGGAATTAACCAAAACCTGCTTGGCATTTTTAGTCTGTGAAGCAAATAACTTTGGAGAAAATTATAATGAAAGTATTGCATGAGAAGAAGACGACACACATACATAGGCACGCGAGCGCATGCACACGCACAGGTGCGCGTGCACACACAGATGCAACAACATAAATAGTTTTGATGTGAGATTTTGGGCTGTTTTGTTGTTTTGTGTTTGTTTCGGGTTTTTGTTGTTGTTGTTGTTGTTGTTTTGCATGATTAGCCTTGTTTTTGTGGCATTTTCCTTTACTTTCCCCCTATTCTTTCTTAATTGTCTTATTTTTTTTTAATTTGATGAATATTTATTGATTTGTTTAAAAAAAAAATGCAATGCACTAAAACCGCATGAATTAAACTGTGAGATATCGAGGGATCCCTGTATTTACATACACTCTCATCTCACTTTTCTCACACACTTGTCAAACAACAAAAAGAACTCCAATAACAAAAGAAAACATTTTATTTACATTTTATGGAAACTCAAATTTCAAGAATTACAATTTATATTTTTAAAAATTAAATTAATTTAAATTAAATTAAATTAATTTTTATTTACAGCCTGGTGGTTAGATGCAATAGCATTGATCCCAAGGTTGTAGGTTCAAGCCCCACTCTTAACGGGTTGCCCCGGGTGCAGCTAACTGGGTTTTCAAAGGCCGGCCATGTCTCTCACTGTCTATGGTGAGAGGTTCATGTAAAAGAACCATTGCTGACTTTCCACAAGAGTAGCTTCAAAGCCGTCAGTGTGTTTCTGCCCTGCGATGGCCTGTTGAGCTGTCCAGGGTGTACTCTGCCCTCACCCGGAGTTGGCTGGCATGGGCACCAGCCTAGGAACGACCGTAATTAGGATTAAGCGGTTACAAAAAAATGAATGATTGAATGAATGAATGCTGCAGGTTTTGGCTCTGCAATGGCCTGATGATAAGATGACCAGAGTGTTCACTACCCTTGCCCAGCCAGTTACTGAGCCAGCTGTGATGGGCGCCACCCTACCTGTGACCCTAAATAGGATTAAGCGGTTCAGAAAATGAATGAATGAATGAATGAATATTATTCACAAGAATAAATTGCGACGTTGCTTATATTTGTTAATATACTAAGAAATTTAATACATTTATTTTTATTTACAGGAAAGCAAGATTAATGGGTTGGAGGGAAGTGGGAGGGTGCAGTTTATATCGCTTACCTGTTTTTATCTGAATTTCCAAAATACTACTACTACTAGTACTACTACTACTACAAATAAATAAAGAAAGAAAGAAAGGAAGAACGATGGAAAGAAAGAAAGAAGAAGAAGAAAAAGAAGAAGAAGAAGAAGAAGAAGAAAGAAAGAAAGAAAGAAAGAAAGAAAGAAAGAAAATTCATCCGTGACATTTGTCAGATTATTGCTGATGTAACGTTATGCGTCTTTATATACCTGAAATCTTTTGCAAATGATGTGTATACCTCTTTTTTCTCCTTCGTGCACATGTTATCAACGTGACTGCTTGAATTGTGAATTCACGTTTTTTAAGTGTGTTTTTAATTATTATTTAAGCCCTATGATGTCACTCAAAAGCCCTGCTTCTTCTCTAGCTTCTGGTAAGGAGCCTAAGCGCTTTATTTATTAATAAATATTATCAAAGTACAAAATTAAAAAGTTTTTACTTAATCATTACTACATTTCACTGCATTATTACTGTATTAATGAGTAAGACTGTCTATAGAATGTGTTTTAGCGCATGTAATATCATACATAGGGTTTTAAAACCGCGTCAACAGTTTGCGGATTTCAGTGATCCGCGGGAAGGGGCGGAACGCAATCCCTGTGAATAACGGGCGGTTACTGTACAGAATTCTGATCCACCCCCAGCAGTTCAATCTCAATCTATCTGCTTGTATATGCTTTATTTTTGTTCATCCTATGGTGTAAGTCAAGGATCTCATGAGGAAACTCAAGACTTTCCCCCTGTTAATCTGAAGTTTACACTCTTTTGTGCGATGGGTAGTCAACGAACAGACAAACATGCAGCTCTTAATCAGGGGAACGCTGGTCAGACAGAGGATTCATTAACAAAGGCTCAACAAGGGTCTGATTAGCCTAGCGGAGCTCCCAGAGGAGCGGTGAGAAGGAGAAAGCTTAATCCCTGCGCCACAGACATTCTGGGGCTGCACGCAACCTACTAGAAAATTAAAGCTGATGATATTTATGGCGTTTTTCTTTTTTTTTTTTTTTTTTTTTTTTAAAGACCAGTTTTGAAAGCAACGTTTTAAAACGAAGCCAGGCAAATAGTTTGAATATGCCAGTGATTATCTCCTTTCTTTCTTTTTAAAAGAAAACTAGTAGAACCTTCCCAGATATGGCATCCCACGTAGCAGTGTTCCTGCACAGATTAAAGCTTGTCTAATGATGTGGAAAAAGTGTATGTGCTCGTTAATAGGCTGCACCCTGGTGCTCTCACTGTCTGCCTCCTGATCTCATTCCCTCTTGCTTTCTCACACATTTACCTTTCACTACAAATCCATGCACAGCCTTTCAGGCTTATTTAACGTGATATACTGACATAAACAGATTAAAGTGATGTATATACATAAACCAATGATTTCATTTACATCAATAAAAACACAACATTAGCATGAAGTCTTCATGATAACTGACATGTTATAATGTCTACAATTGAAGACTGTTTTCATTTTAACAGAACGTTCAGATCAGCACACAGAGTGACACTGGTTTATTTTGACATAAGGTCACCTACGGTCTAAGGTACTGTATGGCACTTTAAGGATTGTATTTCTGTACAATTCCATGACATCTTATGTTGGGTGAGTGACACAGTAATGATTAGTATACAGTAGGCCCTTGACTATTCGTGGTTTTGCACTCACGGTTTGAGTATTCGCGGACTGCCAAGCGACTGACACATCACTCTAATTCAGCCAATGGCTGTCCTCTTTCCTGCTGATTGGTTGAGATGATGTAACGCCCCCTTTTCCTCATTCGTGCACAAGTTTTCAATGAGCCTCTTTTTTTTAGTGAGTTTTAATTACCAGTTAAGCTCTATGTCTGTTTGTCTGTCTTCCTTTCGGCTTTTACCCTTTTACTCGGGAGTCGCCACAGTGAATCATCTGATCCGCACGTTTGATTTGGCAGAGGTTTTTACGTCGGATGCTCTTCCTGTCACAACCCTTTTAGGAAGGGACAGAAACACGCTGACGGCTTCGCAGCCTACCCAGTTAAGCTCTATGATGCCACTCAAATGCTGTCCGTCTTCTCTGGCTAAGCAGTAGAAAAAGTAATGACGTTGGATGTCTCTTCTGAAGAATTAAGACTTTCTCCTGAAGAAATGACAGTTTCCTCTGAAGTGTCTGAAGAGAAATAATCATCTGAATGCATTCTAGTATTAAAGTCTTTTTCAATCATTATTCCAGTACAGTACCAAAGTTAATGTTTAGAATATTTGTGTGTGTGATTTTATGTCCTCGGTGTAGCATGTTTATGATTTTGTTTTGTTTATCCAATTTATTACATTGCATGTTTTTTGTGTTCTTTTTGTTATGATCTGTGTTTTGGGGGGACTTTGATTTTGACAGCTGAGTTCTCGAACTTTCCGCTCCGGCTGAGAGGTATGCCTGAGCTGCTCTGTGGCTTCTAAACATTTTAAACATTAACTTGGGCACTGCACTGGAATAATAATTGGAAAAGACTTTAATACTACAGCTTTACAACAGTTCAGATGATTATATTCAGGCACTTCAGAGGAAACGGTCGTTTCTTTAGGAGAAAGTCTTATTTCTTCAGAAGAGACGGCGCTTAGGCAGCATTTAAGTGGCATCATTGAGCTTAACTGGACTAAAGTTCAACTAAAAAAGTAAACTAAAGTTCATTATATTATACATACAAAATGAAAAAAAATATATATATATATATATATATATATATAGATACATACATATATATATATATATATATATAGATATATATATATATATATACATACATACTAGTCCTTCTCAAAAAATTAGCATATTGTGATAAAGTTCATTATTTTCTGTAATGTACTGATAAAAAATTAAACTTTCATATATTTTAGATTCATTGCACACCAACTGAAATATTTCAGGCCTTTTATTGTTTTAATACTGATGATTTTGGCATACAGCTCATGAAAACCAACCAATAAAAAAATTAAGTGTTTTTAATACAAAAAAGTCAACCTTCAAATAATTATGTTCAGTTATGCACTCAATACTTGGTTGGGACTCCTTTTGCAGAAATGACTGCTTCAATGCGGTGTGGCATGGAGCCAATCAGCCTGTGGCACTGCTGAGGTGTTACGGAGGCCCAGGATGCTTCGATAGCGGCCTTAAGCTCATCCACAGTGTTGGGTCTGGTGTCTCTCAACCTTCTCTTCACAATATCCCACAGATTCTCTATGGGCTTCAGGTCAGGAGAGTTGGCAGGCCAATTGAGCACAGTAATACCATGGTCAGTAAACCTTTTAGCAGTGGTTTTGGCACTGTGAGCAGGTGCCAGGTCGTGCTGAAAAATGAAATCTTCATCTCCATAAAGCTTTTCAGCAGATGAAAGCATGAAGTGCTCCAAAATCTCCTGATAGCGAGCTGCATTGACCCTGCCCTTGATAAAACACAGTGGACCAACACCAGCAGCTGACATGGCACCCCAGACCATCACTGACTGTGGGGACTTGACACTGGACTTCAGGCATTTTGGCATTTCCTTCTCCCCAGTCTTCCTCCAGACTCTGGCACCTTGATTTCCGAATGACATGCAGAATTTGCTTTCATCCGAAAAAAGTACTTTGGACCACTGAGCAACAGTCCAGTGCTGCGTCTCTGTAGCGCAGGTCAGGCGCTTCTGCTTCAAAAGTGGCTTGACCTGGGGAATGCGGCACCTGTAGCCCAGTCCACTGCTTCCACAGGTCCCCCAAGGTCTGGAATCGGCCCTTCTCCACAATCTTCCTCAGGGTTCGGTCACCTCTTCTAGTTGTGCAGGGTTTTCTGCCACACTTTTTCCTTCCCACAGATGTCCCACTGAGGTGCCTTGATAGAGCACTCTGGGAACAGCCTATTCGCTCAGAGATTTCTTTCTGTATCTTACCCTCTTGCTTGAGGGTGTCAATGATGTCCTTCTTTACAGCAGTCTGGTCGGCAGTCTTACCCATGATTGCGGTTTTCAGTAATGAACAAGGCTGGGAGTTTTTAAAAGCCTCAGGAATCTTTTGCAGGTGTTTAGAGTTAATTGGTTGATTCAGATGATTAGGTTAATAGCTTGTTTAGACTACCTGAACATGATATGCTAATTTTTTGAGATAGGAATTTTGGGTTTTCATGAGCTGTATGCCAAAATCATCAGTATTAAAACAATAAATGACCTGAAATATTTCAGTTGGTGTGCAATGAATCTAAAATATATGAAAGTTTAATTTTTATCAGTACATTACAGAAAATAATGAACTTTATCACAATATGCTAATTTTTTGAGAAGGACTAGTAGATAGATAGATAGATAGATAGATAGATAGATAGATAGATAGAAAGTATGCTGTATAATGTTTATATATTTTATTAATAAATGTCACAGTACGGAATTAAAAGTTTTTTATCTTAATCATTACTATATTGTACTACATTAATACTGTATTCATGAGTAAGATTGTCTATAGAATGTGTTTAGGAAGCATATTTTAGCACATGTAATAGATACATAGTATTTTACTATAGACAGTGAGAGACATGGCCCGCCTTTGATAACCCAGTTAGCTGAACTGGGGGGACAGTGACAACCTTGTGGGGACTCGAACCCCCAACCTCAGGATCAGCGATCTTGCACCCTATCCACTACTGCCCCAATAATAATAATAATAATAATAATAATAATAATAATAATAATAATAATAATCAAGTATTAAAATATACTAAAACATATATTTTGTTTTTATATTACACTTATTGCACACTTGCTTTTTTAATGTTTAAAATATGAAAAAAATGTAATTAACAGGATTTTTTTCTAAAATAAAAGTCAAAAAATTACCTAAGAAATTAAATATAAGAAAATAAATAATTACTTTACAATTGAGTTTGTTTTTGTAATTGTGTAAATTGACATGGCTATTCATAACTAGTTCTTTTTTTTGTTTGTTTGTTTATTTTTTTTTTTTTCGTTTTGTTTGCTAACCTATTGATGCAGCTACTTAGATTTGAATCAAATATGCTCCTTACACATGAATAAAGATCATACATACATACCCTGTAAGGTACATTTTAACCCAATTAACCCTTAGGTGTGCATATTTAACACTGATAATAAGCATTGTGAAATTAATACAGGTGCAATCATGCCGTAAAGCACCAAAAATATACTGTATATCCCCGACGGTACATTTCTGCACAGGTTAAATGCTGAGCTGTGAACTCGTGGGCTGAGATTTAAATGGACCGGGTTTCATTTTGTAAAAATTGTACTACGGTCTAGTCCATGAAATGCCAATATAAATATATAATTTGCTTATCGTGCATGCATTATTTTCTTACAGCAAGTTTGCCCATCTGTCTCGGTTGTCTCAGACGTTGCTGCTGTCAGTGAAGCAATTAGGGACTTTCAGGTTTTGTCAGGAATTTTGATTGCATCTTAATTGTTTTACACAGTAGATCATCATCATCATCATCATCATCATCATCATCATCATCTTCCTCTGCTTAATCTGCTTAATATATATTAAATATTATATTATGTCTGTCTTCCTTTCGGCTTTTTCCCTTTTACTCTGGAGTCGCCACAGCAAATCATTTGATTCGCATGATTGATTTGGCAGAGGTTTTTACGTCGGATGTCCTTCCTGTCACAACCCTTTTAGCAAGGGACAAAAACACGCTGACGACTTTGCAGCTACTCTTTACCAAAGTCATCAATGGTTCTTTTACATGCCTCTCACCATAGACAGTGAGAGACATGGCCCGCCTTTGATAACCCAGTTAGCTGCACTGGGGGGGACAGTGACAACCTTGTGGAGAGTGAGATTCAAACCCCCAACCTTTGGATCAGCGATCCAGCGCCCTATACCACTAGACCACCACTGCCCCATATTATATAATTTTGTATTATATTATATTATATTATCATGGGGCAGTGGTAGCCTGGTGGTAATTTTGGCTGGATCACTGATCCTAGAGTTGGGGGGTTCAAGCGCCCCCCCCCCCCCCACCCCACCCCCACCCCCACCCCACCCACCCCCTCCGTGCAGCAAACTGGGTTAACAAAGGCCGGCCATGTCTCTCACTGTCTGTGGTGTGAGGTTCATGTAAAAGAACCATTGCTGACTTTCGTCAAGAGTAAATGCATAACCGTCAGCGTGTTTCTAATCGGGAGTCGGAGTCCCTTGAGGCAGTTCGTTCACAGCAACATTCTGGCGACTCCGGCAGCAGCACCGGAACCCAGTCGTATCGGCTTCTGCCCTTCCATTGGATACTTCTGATGGCGCCGAGAGGGAGGACTTGCTGCTTGGGTAACAGCCATATTACCTACTATCTCCATATTTCCTACTGAGGCTCTGTGCACTGGAGAGCATCACCAGCCTGAGTGCAGCTCCATAGTCCTTCGAGCCTGACGGAGGTCTACTGCTTACTATTACTAATGTTATTGTGTTTCTCTCCGTCTCCAGTAGTTACCGTGCTTGCCTCCTGCTTGAGTGCTTCCCCTTTGAGTAATAAATCGGCTCTGTGTCATCTCACACTGTCTTCTGCATTTCTGGGTCTGGCAGAAGAACTTTCTGGCTGAAAGTTCAATACGTAACACCATGCTTGATAACATGGCAGTACAAGACCGATTGGTACAAAGTAGAGACGACGGAAGTCAAGTGTTGAGAACGAAAAAAAGGCGGGTCATTGATATTTGACACTGTGTCTGATTCTTTTTTTTTTTTTTTTCTCTCCACGACATAGAACATTGTGTTTCATGTTCATTAAATATGCCTGGTAAGTGAACGGGACCCCCCTTTCAGATCTTCTTGAACAGTGGCGTTGATTCACTCTGATTTGACACAAGGTCTTTTTTAAAGCAGAGAGATGAAGAAACATGACGTGGCAGTAACAGCTTCGCACTGCTAAATTCTGAAAATTAATCCCCTGACGCTGAGTCTTGCACGTTTTAATTAATCACGCCTGCCCGAGTGTTTGCTTAAGCTGTCACGACTTAAGAATAATGTCACAATGTCAAGCTTATTTATTCCATAGACCACTTGAAGACTTCAATCAAGTGTCCCCTCCGTGGCTCTCCATAGGGGAGGGAGACAAGGTTTAAGTGCTCGCAGCACACCACAACCTGACATAACATACAGCTGAGATGAGGAGCGACTCTGTTTCTAAGTGCTGAACCCTTAGAGGCTCGATCAAGAGGGAGTAATTAAACACAGATTAACTCACACACACGTCTGAACGGCACCCTAACAAATAAGATGACGTTAAAGAGTGTTTAGCTGCAATAGTTACAAAAGTCAACAACTTCAAATTTAATGGTCTTTTTTCATACCCAAAGTCTCTTTTAGGTTGCCTGTTATTTGCACCTTATCTGTTAAATTGGCTTTAATTCTCAAGAATTTGCAAAGAGGATTAGAGGACCGTGTCTATCATGTCACCCCAGGTACTGCGGATTATTGTAAAATTGAGTTTTGCAATCTTGCTACTTGAAGTAAAGGGAGTGTGCCATTTATTCTCTTTTTATATTTTCTTGAGTGCATATAAAACACAAACTGAAACATTGGCAGAAACAGAAAGTCAGAAGTCATGACTCTTGGTCCTGTTTTATTTTTATGGTGTCACATTATCCAAGAACTCTAACCAGTCGGTGCATTTCACTACCCAGCATGCTGTGCATCACTTCCAATCACTAAACTTTTAACCTCTGCATCACATGACCTCAGCACACCTGTCAGCACTCACAATGATTTCGCAGTATACACGTATAGTGGCATAGTGGTTAGCACGTCACCCTCCATAACATGAAGGCCTGAGTTTGATTCCCTGAGTTTGATTTGATTGTTACTGTGTGGAAGTTTGCATGTTCTCCTCGTGCTTGCTTGGGTTTCCTCTGGGTTCTCCAGTCTTCCCCTACTGTCAAGAAACATGCATAGTAGTTGTGTGTGTGTGTGTGTGTGTGTGTGTGTGTGTGTGTGTGTGTGTGTGTGTGTGTGTGTGTGTGTGTGTGTGTGTGCGTGTTGAGGGTGTAACCCACCCTTGCCTAGAGTCAGCTGAGATGGGTGCGAGCTTTCCATGATCCTAATTAGGATTAGGTGTTGAGAAAATGAATACAGTGGATGGACTACCAAGTTCAGGTCCAAGGGCAGCATGGGAGCATGGTGCTAAGCATATCTGTTACAAAGCAAAAAGGTCCTGGGGGTCCTGGGCTCGGACATTTCTCTGTGGAGTTTGCATGTTCTCCCCATGCTTGCATGCGTTTCCTCTGTGTAGTCCACAAGTTCCTCCTACAGTCAAAAGACAAACATTAGGTCAATTGTAGTTTCTAGATTGCCCCTAAGAGTGAAGTAAAAACCAGATTCCAAAAAAGTTGGCGCACTATACAACTTGTAAATGGAAACTGAATGGAATGATGTGGAAGTGCCAAATTTCAATATTTTATTCTGAATAGAATATAGATGACAGGTGGGCAGTGGTGGTATATGTAATAAGTTCATGACGAAGATGTACAGTTTCAACATTTATTTCTCTTGTAACTATTGTGATACATTCACATGCCTGCTCGTGGTTGCCATGTTGGGACGGACTCCTTCTTCCGGTGCTTTTCTGGATGTAATTACACTAGACACAATATAGTCCCTGAGATGGGTGTTAACTGGGAGAAACCATTACAGTATAGTGGATAGGGTGCAGGATCACTGATCCTAAGGTTGGGGGTTTGAGTACCCACAAGGTTGTAACAATTTCTCGCAAATTTCAAATTAATGTACATCTTTGTTCTTTAAATAATGGACACTGAATAAAGTACTGATAGGAGTTTTCACGAGCATTTCCACATTTACAGTCTGTGTTGGTTTTAAGACCTATTCTAAAAAGATCATAATCCTTAGTTATTGAGTCTGACAGTGGTGGTCTAGTGGTATAGGGCACTGGATCACTGATGCAAAGGTTGGGGGTTCAAATCCCACTCTCCACAAGGTTGTCACTGTCCCCACAGTGCAGCTAACTGGGTTGTCAAATTCAGGCCATGTCTGTCACTGTCTATGGTGAGAGGCATGTAAAAGAACCATTGCTGACTTTCGCAAAGAGTAGCTGCAAAGCCGTCAGCGTGTTTCTGTCCCTTGCTAAAAGGGTTGTGACAGGAAGGGCATCCGACGTAAAAACCTCTGCCAAATCAAATGTGCGAATCAGATGATTTGCTGTGGCGACTCCCAAGAAAAGGAAAAAGCCGAAAGAAAGAAAGAATAATGATGGCAGGTTAAAAGTTTGAACTGAGAAAATGTATAATTTTAAGAAAAAAATATGTTGATTTTAAATTTTATCTTCTTCTTCTTCTTCTTTTCCTTTCGGCTTTTCCCTTCAGGGGTCGCCACAGCGAATCATCTGCCTCCATCTCACCCTATCCTTTGCATCTTCTTCTCTTACACCAACGACCTTCATGTCCTCATTCACCACATCCATGAATCGTCTAATTTTATGGTGTCAAGAAATTTCAAAAATGTTGGCACAGGAAGGAATAAGAGGCTCTAAAACTCAATTGCAGTTATAACGAACAGCTGGAAGACCAATTACCACTAATGAGGTCCATTGGCAACATGACTGAGTATAAAAGAGCTACTCAGAGTGGCAGTGTCTCTCAGAAGCGAAGATGGGTAGAGGATCACCAATATCCCCAAAGCACAGAAAGATAGTGGAGCAATATCAAAAAGGTGTTTCCCAGCAAAAAAATGCAAAAAGTTTGAATTTATCATCATTTACAGTGCATAACATAATCCAAAGATTCAGAGAATCTGGAACAGTCTCTTTGCATAAGGATCAAGGCGGAAAAACCATACTGGATGCCCGAGATCTTCAGGCCCTTAACCAGCACTGCACCACAATCAGGAATGCTACTGTAAGGGAAATCACAGAATGTGCTCAGCAATACTTCCAGAAACCATTGTCGGTGAACACAATCCGCCGTGCCATCCGCCGTTTCCAGCTGAAACTCTACAGTACAAAGAAGAAGCCATTTCTCAACAGGACCCAGAAGCGCAGGCGTTATTTCTGGGCCAGGGGTCATTAAAAATGGAGTGTTGCAAAGTGTAAAACTGTTCTGTGGTCAGATAAATCACAATTCAAAGTTCTTTATGGAAAACTGGGAGGCCATGTCATCCGGACGAAAGAGAACAAGGAAAACCAAAGTTGTTATCAGCGCTCGGTTCAGAAGCTTGCATCTGTGATAGGATGAGGTTGCATGAGTGTGTGTGTGTGGCATAGGCAGCTTGCACATCTGGAAAGGCACCATCAATGCAGAAAGGTATATCCAGGTTCCAGAACAACATATGCTCCGATCCAGACGTCGAGTCTTTCAGAGAAGACCTTGCATTTTTTAATATGATAATCCCAGTCCACATGCAGCATTAGTTACAACATCATGGCTGCGTTGGAAAAGGCTCCAGGGATTGAAATGACCAGCCTGCAGTCCAGATCTTTCACCTATAGAAGACATTTGGCGCATCATAAAGAGGAAGGTGGAACAAAGAAGGGCCAAGACAGTCGAACAGTTCAAGGCCTGAATTAGACAATAATGGGACAGCATTCCTCTTTTTAAACCTGAGTCCCCGGACATTTACAGACTGTTGTAAGAAGAAGAGGGGATGTCTCACAGTGGTTAAAATGGCGTTGTCCCAACTTTTTTTTAGATTTGTTGACACCATAAAATTTAAAATCAACATATTTTCCCCTTAAAAGTATATATTTTCCCAGTTTGAACTTTTGACCCTGTCATCTATGTTCTATTCAGAATAAAATATTGAAATTTGGTACTTCCACATCACTGCATTCAGTTTTTATTCACAATTTGTATAGTGTCCAAACTTTTTTGAATTCCGGTTTGTAATTTAGTAACACTGAGGTTACCATATTTAAGCTGATATCCCAGATGTGGACTAGCCAATCAGAGTGCTGAATTGCTAATATCAAGTGAATTTGGATAGAATATAATTGTATTTACTGCATTGGAAATGGTGAGATCTTACTGGTCGGTTATAGATCAGATTAAAAAAAAAAAAATTCTAAGAGGAAATGATTCCTAAAACACCGGCAGACACCAAAATGGGTATAAAGGCAGGATGCACCTTGAACAGCGTGCCAGTCCGATGTAAGGACACCACACATGATGCTTCTGAACTGCTTAATCCTAATTGGGGTTGTGGGAAGGATGGTGCCCATCTCAGCCAGCTATAGGTGAGAGCAGACCACTCCCTGGACACCTCGCCAGGCCATAGCAGGGCAGAAACACGATGACAGCTATGCACCTCTTCTTGATGAAAGTCAGCATTGGTTCTTTTACATGAACCTCACACCATAGACAGTGAGAGACATGGCCAGCCTTTGATAACCCAGTTAGCTGTACTGGGGGAGATAGTGACAACCCGTTGAGAATGGGGACTGCACCCCGAACCTTAGGATTAGTCATCCAGCACCTTACCACCAGGCCAATGCTCCTATTATAATAATATAATTATATTAGATATACTCTATATTTCTGCAAGGTAGTAAAAATGTTTTTGAAAAGTATTTATGCTAATTATACTCACTCACTTTGTCAAACTTTTTTAATAATATTAGCATCTCAGTAGGTGGAGGCAGAGTACACTCTGAGCGCCTGTCGGTCGGGCTTCTGCCCACGGGGCCTGGCCGAGCCAAGCCCAAAAAGGAGACACGGGTCCACCCTCCCTGGATCCAACATCTGTGGGAGGGGCTATAGGGGACGGACGTACTGTGAGTTGGGTGGCAGCCAAAGGCCTGGGTTCTGTCAGACCGATTGTTTTAAACATTTTATTCACTGATGAAATGGATTGGGAACAAGTTATCGAACTTAGAGAACCCTCTCCATGATATTTACAAAGGATGATACATTACAAATTACAACACAAAGACTACTGAGAAAAATAAGAGAATATACATGACAGGAAAAAAATAAAAATAAAAATAAAAATGAGCAGTTCAGGCAAATCTTTGAAACTCTTTGATTGTCTTATATAAGATTGAATAGCTTTGAATACAAACTGGTTTTCAATTACATAAACATTCATTGTTTCCGTTTAATAATAATTCTAAATCTTTAGATATTTTATTTGTAACAATTTCTCGCAAATTTCGAATTAATGTACATCTTTGTTCTTTAAATAATGGACACTGAATAAAGTAATGATAGGAGTTTTCACGAGCATTTCCACATTTACAGTCTGTATTGGTTTTAAGACCTATTCTAAAAAGATCATAATCCTTAGTTATTGAGTCTGACAGTGGTGGTCTAGTGGTATAGGGCACTGGATCACTGATGCAAAGGTTGGGGGTTCAAATCCCACTCTCCACAAGGTTGTCACTGTCCCCACAGTGCAGCTAACTGGGTTATCAAAGGCGGGCCATGCCTCTCACTGTCTATGGTGTGACGCATGTAAAAGAATCATTGCTGACTTTCGTAAAGAGTAGCTGCAAAGCCGTCAGTGTGTTTCTGTCCCTTGCTATAAAGGGTTGTGACAGGAAGGGCATCCGACGTAAAAACCTCTGCCAAATCGAAACGTGCGAATCAGATGATTTGCTGTGACGACTCCTGAGGAAAAGGGGAAAAGCCACTCTTTGTCCGAAGACACTCTTGGGACATGGAGTATAGTATAATCGAACTCACCTCTATTTTAATATATTTAAACCTGTATAAATTAATCACACAAAAAAAAAGTAGATAAATAATTTACTTATAATTAGGGACAAAAAACCCCTATGACACATGAGAGAGCACAGGAAGCAGTCTCCCTTGCCCGGACGCGGGTCACCGGGGTTCTCTCCTGGAGCCAGGCCCAGGGGAGGGGCTCGAAGGCAAGCGCCCGGTGGTCGGGCTTATGCCCATGGAGCCTGGCCGGGCCTAGCCCGAAAAGGAGACATGGGTCCACCCTCCCATGGACCCCACCACCCGTGGGAGGAGTTTTAGGGGTCGGGTGCAGTGTGAGTTGGGTGGCAGCCAAAGGCATGGGTTCTGTCGGACCGATCCTCGGCTACTTACTCTGACCCTCGGGACATGGAATGTCACCTCTCTGGCGGGAAAGGAGCCTGATTTGGTGCGTGAGGTGGAGAGATACCGACGAGACATAGTCGGGCTCACCTCAACGCATAGCTTGGGCTCTGGAACCATCCATCTCGAAACAGGCTGGACCTTCTATTCTGGAGTTGCTCATGGGGAGAGGCAGCGAGCCGGTGTGGGTATTCTTGTTGCCCCCCGTCTTGGTGCCCAAATGTTGGGGTTCTCCCCGGTTGACGAAAAGGTAGCTTCCCTCCGTCTTCGGGTGGGGGGACGGGTCCTGACTGTTATTTGTGCTTATGCACCAAATGACAGTTCAGAGTACCCACCGTTTTTGGAGTCTTTGGGGGGGGTTGGAGAACACTCCCTCGGGAGACTCGCTCGTTGTCTTGGGAGACTTCAACGCCCATGTGGGCAACAATAGTGTGACCTGGAAGGGTGTGATCGGTAGGTACGGCCTCTCCAGTCTGAATCCGAATGGTGTTTCGTTGTTGGACTTCTGTGCTCATCATAATTTGTCTATCACGAACACCATGTTCAAACATAAGGGTGTCCATAAGTGCACTTGGCACCAGGACACCCAAGGTCGCAGTCCGATGATTAACTTTGTAGTTGTGTCATCGGACTTGCGACCATCTGTTATGGACACTCGGGTGAAGAGAGGAGCTGAGCTGTCTACCGATCACTACCTGGTGGTGAGTTGGCTTCGGTGGTGTGGGAGGTTGCCTTCCAGACCTGGCAGGGCCAAGCGTGTAATCAGGGTCTGCTGGGAACGTTTGGCGGAGTCCCCTGTCCGAGAGGCCTTTAACTCCCACCTCCGGCAGAGCTACAACCACATCCCGGAGGAGGCGGGGGACATGGAATCTGAATGGGCCATGTTTCGTGCCTCCATTGCTGAGGCAGCAGCCCATAGCTGTGGCCGTAAGGTCATCGGTGCTTGTCGTGGCAGTAATCCCCGAACCCAGTGGTGGACACCTGCGGTGAAGGGGGCCGTCCAGCTGAAGAAGGAGGCCTATCGGGTTTTGTTAGCCTGTGGGACTCCTGAGGCAGCAAACGGGTACCGGCAGGCCAAATGTGCTGCAGCCGAGGCTGTCGCAGATGCAAAATCTCGGGTGTGGGAGGAGTTCGGTGAGGGCCTGGAAACTGATTATTGGTTGGCCTCAAAAAGGTTCTGGGCCACCATCTGACGCCTCAGGAGGGGGAAGCTGTTTACAGTGGAGGTGGGGAGCTGCTTACCTTGACTGGGGATGTTGTCGAGAGGTGGAGGGAATACTTTGAGGACCTCCTCAATCCCACCAACACGCCCTCTGTGGAGGAGGAAGACCCTGGAGGTTCGGGTGAGGGTCCGCCCATCACTGGAGTGGAGGTCACTGAGGTTGTCAAAAAGCTCCTCGGTGGTCGAGCTCCGGGGTTGGACGAGATCTGCCCGGAATATCTCAGGGCTCTGGATGTTGTAGGACTGTCTTGGTTGACACGTCTCTGCAACATCGCGTGGTCATCTGGGGCTGTACCTCTGGATTGGCAAACTGGGGTGGTGGTCCCAATTTTTAAGAAGGGGGACCGGAGGGTGTGTTCCAATTATCGGGGAATTACACTCCTCAGCCTACATGGGAAAGTCTATGCAGGGGTACTAGAGAGGAGGATCTGACCGATAGTCGAACCTCGGATTCAAGAGGAACAATGTGGTTTTCGTCCTGGCCGCAGCACTCTTGACCAACTCTATACGCTCCACAGGATTCTGGAGGGGGCATGGGAGTTTGCCCAATCTGTCCACATGTGCTTTGTGCATTTGGAGAAGGCTTTCGACCGTGTCCCTCGAACGATCTTGTGGGGCGTGCTCCGAGAGTACGGCGTTCCGGATCCGTTGCTACGAGCTATTCAGTCGCTGTATCACCGGAGCCAGAGTTTGGTCCATATTGGTAACAGCAGGTCGGATTCGTTTCCAGTGGGAGTTGGAGTCCGCCAAGGCTGTCCTTTGTCACCGATTCTGTTCATAATTTTTATGGACAGAATTTCTGGGCGCAGTCGAGGCGATGAGGGGTTCTGGTTTGGTGGCCATCGGATATCGTCTCTGCCTTTTGCGGATGATGTTGTCCTTTTGGCTTCATCAAGTCGGGCCCTCCAGCTCTCATTGGAGCGATTCGCAGCTGAGTGCGAAGCAGCCGGGATGAAGATCAGTACCTCCAAGTCCGAGGCCATGGCTCTCAATCAGACAATGGTGGAATGCACCCTCCGGGTCGGGAATGAGGTCCTGCCCCAAGCGGAGGAGTTTAAGTATCTTGGGGTCTTGTTTACGAGTGAGGGAAGGATGGAGCGAGAGCTCGACAGACGGATCGCTGCAGTCTCTGCTGTTAAGCGGTGCCTGTCCGTCGTGGTGAAGAAGGAGCTGAGCTGCAAGGCAAAGCTCTCAATTTACCAGTCGATCTACATTCCAACCCTCACCTATGGTCACGAGCTTTGGGTAATGACCGAAAGAACAAGATCACGGATACAAGCGGCTGAAATGAGCTTCCTTCGACGGGTGGCGGGGTTCTCCCTTAGAGATAAGGTGAGAAGCTCCGCCATCCGGGGAGAGCTCGGAGTAGATCCACTGCTCCTCCGCATTGAGAGGGGCCAGTTGAGGTGGCTCAGGCATCTGGTCAGAATACCCCCCGGACGCCTCCCTGGTGTGGTGTTTCGGGCATATCCAACCGGAAGAGACCCCGGGGTCGACCTAGAACACGCTGGAGGGACTATGTCTCTCGGCTTCTCTGGGACCGCCTCGGTGTCCCCCCGGGAGAGTTGGAGGAAGTGGCTCGGGAGAGGGACGTCTGGACCTCTTTGTTTAGGTTGCTGCCCCCGCGACCCGACCCTGGACTAAGTGGAAGATGATGATGATGATGATGATGATGATGATGATGATGATGATGATGATGATGATGATAGGGACATGCTTTCTACTAATTTGTAGACATTGCTAATACCAGAATTTCAGAGCTTGAAATGAGAGTGAAAAAAATGACCTTAAAGTGGTGAGATGCAGTTTATATTAATATTAGATTTATAGTCAGTTTCAGAATAACTAAATTTTCCTCCGGCGGTGATGCACATTTGTGTTTGACAGACATAATAAAATAATGACCAGAACTAGTAAACTTTCATCAGAAGCTTTACTGACCGCCAACTCGATGGGACTTCAGCTCATAATCCTGCTGCGGAAGCACATCTCTTAAAAGTGTGAAGTCTGCAGTTTGGGATTAAAATGTACTGAATCTAATTTAAAATGAATCCATAAACCCAAAGTTTAATCCAACCACTAAGCTATCAATACATTTTAAATACACCATGTATACTTTTTCTTTTTTTTTAAAGTACAGTATCTTTTTTGGGGGTTTTTTTGTTTTTTTTTTTGTTTTCAAATAATAAGCAAAATGCATTTCTAATCCCATTTTCAACAAAAGAAATTCATTTTAAACTTGATATTAGTAAATATTCTTTGAAGGATTGCGGTTCTAACCCTGTAGTTGACTAGAACTTTATTGTCTCGGGTTTGCCGTTCTCCACCTGCTTGTGTGGGTTTCTCTGGGTTCTCCGGTTTTCTCCCACAGACCTTTGTATTAGATCAAGTTCACTCAGTGACGCACAAATTTGTTGAAATTCTTTATTTTACTAAGGCAAAGGGAAGACTTGAGCCTGTTTCAACCTTCACTTGGTGAAGGCCAGGTACACCCTGAACAGCTCACCAGACAATCAAAGGGCCAAAATAAACACAACCAATCACAGGACCATTGAGAGGTACAGTACATAATTTCAATCAGACAGTTAACCTAATGTGTATCTCTTTGGTTTGTGGAAGGAAGCTGCGGTGCCTAGATGAAACCCACAAAAGAAAAAGAGAGAATATGGAAACTTCTCACAGAAACGCCAGGGGGCAGTGGTGACCTGGTGCTAAAATGCGCTGGATTGCTGATCCTAAGGCTGGGGGTTCGAGTCCTACTCTCCACAAGGTTGTCACTGTCCCCCCAGTGCAGCTTACTGGGTCATCAAAGGCGGGCCATGTCTCTCACTGCCTATGGTGAGAGGTTCATGTAAAAGAACCATTGCTGACTTTCGCACAAAGAGGAGCTGCAAAGTCGTCAGTATGTTTCTGTCCCTTGCTAAAGGGTTGTGTCAGGAAGGGCGTCCAACGTAAAAACCTCTGCCAAATCAAACATGCGAATCAGATGATTCTCTGTGGCGATCCCTGAAAAAAAGAGGAAAAGCCGAAAGGAAAAGAAAACAGAAACACCCGAGCTTGGGATTTGAACTCAGAATCTTCTTGCTGTGAGGCGGAGACCCCTGTGCTACTTGTGTCCTACCCCTGTGTCTTTAGGACAATCTGACAACTGTAAAATGCCTAATGGTGTGAATGGCTGTGTGACAGTGTTAGTCATGTGATAGCTTGGTGTCCTGTTCAGGCTGGAACCTCAACTCTTGCCCAAAGTGAGCGAGGACTGTGACGCTGATGGAGAGATAACTTTAGATAATGGGTTGATAACATTTACATTAATTAAGATATTGTAATAGGATATTTTTTTTAATTATTTGCAGTTCAATGCACACATCTGTGAAAGAAGAAGGAATCAGAAAAATAAATAAATAAATAAATGATTAACAAAATGTAACCCCTCCCCCCAACTAGAATGTCCCCATGCTCAGATGTCCCGCATTTTTTGAAGGTAACTTTACCTCTCAGGAAAGACGAATGTGATTTTAGCTTCATAATTTTGATAATAATTCTTCTTTGAGGATTGTATAAATCATTCTGGCAGGACAGTAATACAGCCACTGCATCAAGTAGGAAAGTGTATATCCAAGCACAATTGCTTGCACCCCTCTCTCTCTCTCTCTCTCTCTCTCTCTCTCGCTCTCTCTCTCTTCATCCCCCTCTCTCTTTCATTTTATGCATATATTTCAGAAATGAGTAAGTGTTACAAATCTTCAGTTCAACTTATGATGTTGCATATGTATAATGCGGTTACTGATATACACAGTTGACTCACTTTGAAGTTGATTTCTGTGCAGAGTTCACCGAGACGAGCGTCGTCTGCTCTGACAGGTTTGCGAAGCTTATAAAGATTTATTCAGATGAGGCACTGGATTACAGTAATGAATGTCATTCGGAAACGTGCTCAACTGTATAACACATTGAATATTTTTATAAATCAGGATTTATTCATTTATTTATTTATTTGATACATTTTTTTGTAATATTCATAAAATTTACTGGGTAAATAATAAAACAGACTTCGCTTATCCTTGTGTATAAGAGTGGAGAAAAGGCTTAGTGAGAGTAAAAGCTGAAGTATGAGCGAGAAGTTGATCTCGTACACAATATTTATGGACCTTGCGAGCTAGCAGCAAGGAAATGGACAGGCGGTACAACCACCTCGAGGAGCCTGTAGAGTGTGGTATGATTTGTGTGACCTACTCACAGTATCTTATGACATTCCGATCATAACATTCATCTGGATTATTATAGATACTTAAAGTGTAAACACATGATTTATATGGCTGCATTTATAGTACAGAGCTGCTGCGTTCTCTGTCTTGATTGGTCGGGTGGTATGTACTTGTTTTCCATAACATAACATAATCTCTGCCCATCGTCCAAGATTAATATTATATTAATGCAGGGGCAGTGGTGGCCTGGTGATAAGATGCTGGCTCACTTATTCCAAGGTTGGGGGTTCAAGCCCCACTATGAACGGGTTCGTCACTGTCCCCTCAGTGCAGCTATCTGGGTGATCAATGGCTGGCCATGTCTCTCACGGTCTGTGGTGTGAGGTTCATGTAAAAGAACCATTGCTGACCTTCATCAAGAGTAGCTGCATAGTCATCAGTGTGTTTCTGCCCTGCTATGGCCTGACGAGATGTTTAGGGTGTACTCTGCCCTCGCCCAGAGTCAGCTGAGATGGGCACCAGCCTCCCCATGAACCTAATTAGGATTAAGCAGTTCAGAAAATGAATGAATGAATGAATGAATGAGATAAAAAAACAATAACTTCATCACACACTAAGGCAGTGTGAGAGATAGATAGATAGATAGATTGATTGATTGATTGATTGATTGATTGATTGATTGATTGATCCCAGAGAGAATTTCATGCTTTTTTCTTTCTTTTTTTAAACAGCCAAATGTACACCTCCAAGGTTGTTCTGGGGAAATGGTGCTTCGCCTACTCCAGGCTGGGATGAGTTTTTTCACTGTCAGTGTCAGAATTGTGTCAAATGCCATTTTTTATAAGGAAAAAAAAAAAAACCAGGGTATTCAACTTATAATTCTGAAACAACAAGAAGATAAAGTTAAGTAATATGCATTGCACCATTTTTAAAAAAACATTTTATCCTTTATTTGGGACACTAGGGAGGCTGGAGGCCATTCCAGTCGACTCTCGGAGAAGGCGGTGTGCACCTTGAACAGCTCACCATTCCACCATAGGGTATCACCAAGCTACAAGTATTAATAAACAAAATGAATATTTCAACAGTGACCATGATAACGTGCAACATGCACATTGGAAAGGTATACAGTAACACTGCCTTTCAGCTTTGTAGGGAATGGCACTTGCAAATGAAAATAGATACTGTTCCTGTGGTTTTGATTCTTTTCAGAGAGAATTGCCTGAAAACGTTTATGTTCAGGGCGTGATGGGTCAGCAGAAAGCTTTTCTGCCTACTGTCCAAGACATACAAGTATTCAAGAGAAGGCAAACTGTAGCCAATCACTTTCTCAGCAGAGTGGATGACATGCTGGGGTCTGCCTTTGTCTTTACTGGTGGCAGCATCATATCATACGGTAATGGAGGAGGTGATTATGGACTCGGTGATGGAAGAGTAGAAGTGCACCATCACTGGCACTTTGATTATTTAATTTCCTTGGTTGGCACAAAACATACATCTTCTGCTGTGCCTTTCTGATTATGAAGGTAATGTTTAGCTCCCACTTAAAGTCCTGGGTGATGACGGTAACCAGTAAGCAGAAGAAATCTACAGAATCTACTGGGGAGTGGTGCTGGGTTCATCATGAAGTCCCCAATTATCTTCACTGTCCAGATAGCATTGAGCATTTTTTTTTTTTTTTTTTTAATCTCTGCATCGGGTTGCCAGATTGTCAATCTCCCTTTGTAAATACTCCAAAATGAGGATGGTGTTATTCCAAAAGTTCAATATTTTGACAAACTGGTGCCTGGAGGTGCAGCTGTTGGTAGTGAGAAGATCAGTGTGGAAAGTCTTGGGCCACTGGTGCTGCTGGCCGGAGAGTCTGAGGCAAGTCTGCTGTGCCTTACATGCTGCTTCCTTAAACAGGAAATCAGTGATCCAATCACAAGTGGGTTTTTAATACAGACTGTGGTGCAGCATATGCAGTGACATGGATGCTGTACCAGTCAGATGTGGTGAAGAGAGAGCCAGGCCAAAAGTTGAAGCTGTGGAGTTTATTGGTCAGTCTACATCCCTGACCTATGGACACAAGTTGTGGGTCGTGACCAAAAGAAGCTTGCCAGTGTTGACAGTGCAAATCATATTTCTTTGTAGAGTTTCTCGGCTTTAGCAACTTGCTGATGAGTTCAGACATCCTGGAGTGGCTTCGAGTAGAGTTGCTGCCCATCTGTGGCTACGATGCCTTCTGGGCATTCTAGACATGTTTGACCAGGAGAAGTCCTGAAACAGATCTAGGCCACGTTCAAAAATTATTATCATTCTACAGGATGTAATATCTGAGTAGCATGGTGGCTCAGTGGTTAGTCCATTCACCTCACAGCAAAAAAGGTCCCAAGTTCAATTCCTGGGCCCTGGGTGTTATGGGTGTGGCGTTTCAATGCTCTTCTTGTACTTACATGGGTTTTCTCCTACAGTCCAAAATCATGCACAGTAGGCTGACTTGTGGTTCCAAATTGCCCCAGATATGAGTGTGAAATTTTGTTTTAGTGTTAGCCTTGTAATGCTACGGTGGGCTGTTCAAGGTGTACCTTGCTTTCACCCAGAGGATTATAATTTCTTTCTTTCTTCCTTTCGGCTTTTTTTCCCTTTCACTCGGGAGTCGCCACAGCGAATCATCTGATTCGCACATTTGATTTGGCAGAGGTTTTTACGTCGGATGCCCTTCCTGTCACAACCCTTTTAGCAAGGGACAGAAACACACTGACGGCTTCGCAGCTACTCTTTACGAAAGTCAGCAATGGTTCTTTTACATGCCTCACACCATAGACAGTGAGAGACATCACCCGCCTTTGATAACCCAGTTCGCTGCACTGGGGGGACAGTGACAACCCTGTGGGGACTCGAACCTCCAACATTAGGATCAGCGATCCTGCACCCTACCCACTACACCACCACTGCCCCCACCCAGAGGATTATAATATAGACAATATAATTTCTAATGTCAAAGCGATGAAGGCCTTGGGGAATGTCATTTGGTTTCAAAATCAGGATATTCCGAAAGGCCTATTAAGGCCAATTGGAAGCCGCACAATGCAATGCTTTCTGCTGGCCATATGGTAATATGATGTCATATGCTTTTACAGTATGTTAGACAAGTTGATAAAAGAGAGATTTTTATCCCCAGGCTTGGTAGGTCAGGTTATGGCTTTCCTCAGTGGGATATTTGCCCTTCTATTAGTCCTGCTGTTTCACAGGAGCGAGAGTTTGAATCTCATACTATCACTACATCAAGATGACTGTCCTTTTCTTTGACAGTTCTTTGATACTATATTTATCTAACATCATTTCGACTCAGAGAATGTCTGTGTTTTAGAACAGAGGAAGAGGAACAAATCCCTGTCTTTGGGCCTTATGCTTTTAATTTGGCCAAGTTGAGCTGCTGTTAGCAGATCTGGCTTCAAACAGCCACAGGCTCCCAGGCTCTTTTCCTGAAGGATGAAAGCTGCAGGTCATGAATCGGGACAGCCCAGACAGCTTACCCTGGAGGACCCATTTTTTTTTTTTTTTTTTTTTTTTTTACTTCCTTTTTGTTCATTTATTCTGCTCAGTTTTGTCTTTTTGATAAACTAAATCCTGAGAAGAAAGTTGGAGACATTCAGAGTTGTGTCACGTTCTCATACCCTTTGTTTAAAACTACTGGAATGTGCACCGGCATTCTGAACTTTTTTACCACAATATACTTTTACACTGTCCATCCGAAACACTTCTAGTCCTAAACACTTCTTCTGGACACAATTATCATCAGGATTTACTTTTGAAAATGAATTTGGCCGTGGAGCTAACTCTGTATTGTAGTGATTGACAAAAAATCTGAGCCTTTCGGGCCTTGATCTAGCCCACAACAGTGGCTGCACTTTGGATTGAACCCTCAACCATCAATACAATAACTAATTGCGTTTAGTACTGAGCAGTGAGGTCTGAGGGATTGAAAAATCATAGTTATTGAGCTTAGGCGTGTGCCCTTACTCTTTATGCAATGAAATTCCTCCAAATTTCCAGAATCATTCATTCATTTTCTGAACCGCTTAATTTTAATTAGGGTCGGGGGGGCACACATCTCAGTCAATTCCAGGCAAGGGCAGGGTGCACCCTGGACAATTCACCAGGCCATTGCAGGTCTGACATTCACACAACCATTTATACTCACACCTTGGGGCAGTTTGGAACAGCTAATTAACCTACTGTGCATGTTTTTGGACTGTGGGAGGAAACCAGAGTACCCACAGGAAACCCATGCAAGCACAGTAAGAACATGCAAATTCCACACAGAAACACCCAAGCTGGGAATTGAACCCAGGGCCTTCTAACCACTCTGTCACCGTGCCACCCTTCCTGAATCACTTGATAGTCAACAGAGTTTTTGAGGGGTATTTAAAAAAAAAAAAAGACATTTCGACCATTGTTTTACATATTTTGTGCATATACTGGTGATTAATTTCCCCCAAAAAGCTTGGCCTCAACTGGATACTGATTTTGTGTCAAATCATGAATGCAATCATCTTTTGACTCCATTACTTGTCAAATCTCATTAGTAGCCCAAATTTTCCCTGTCCTGACTTTTTTAGAATGTGGTGCAGGTCTGAAATGTGCTGTATCCCATGACCCTGTGAGGAAAAAAAATGCTATTGTGTTTTAGAATTTTTGAATCTTTGCTTGTATCAGCTAAGGAACCAATGAATGAGATTAAAGAAATCACTGGAATTGGGTTAAGAAGTGTCCAACACATTATGAAAAACCTGTAAGGATTGTGTGAGCTGTCATCTCTGCAGATAAAAGGCTGGTGGGGGAAAAATACAGCTCACTGTGATTCTAGATGACTTACCTTGGTAAAGTCAAATGGTGGAAAAAATTAAAGTAGAACTCAAGTCTATGTTTATTATCAAAAGTAAGAACATTTCCACACATATAATGAGAAGAGAACTTACAAGATGGGGACTAAGCTGCTAGGTGGTCATAAAAAGCTCTTTGACGCTTATCGGGAAAAAAAAATAGCTCAGTGGAAAAAGCCCGCCATACATGGTAGCCACTGTACAGACATTTAGAGGCAGTGCTATCTATGACTGCTTCAATTGGTAAGGGCCAGGCTGACCATCTTTATGATTAATCTGTGATAAATTGGACACTTGGTCGGGATGTACCCTGCATCTCATTTGAAGTCAACTGGGATTGGCTCCAGCTCAGCCATGACTCTAACAGATTAATGGTATAGATAATAGATTGATGGATGGTTGGATAGATGGAAGGATTGATATACTCAACAATGTAATGTGGTAATAGAATGAAGTCTAAGTTTCTCAATGTATTGAATGACCAGTTTATCTATCAATGAAAAAGTTTCTTCCCTGCCGGCATGGACTCTTTCAAGGATGACATTAGGAGTATCAAGCTTGAACTGTGAAAGATTGGTTTAGGGATGATTCAGTAATCGTCACACGTGTCTACTATTGTGTCGACGTGTGCCATAAACAAGCAAAATGGTCTGCTGACTCTTTATTTATTTCCTTTTCGGAACCCCTTAATCCTAATTAGGGTCACGTGGCGGCTGGTGCCCATCTCAGCACACTCTGGGTGAAGGCATAAACCACCATGGACAGCTTGCCAGGCCATCGCAGGGCACAAACATGCTAATGGCTACACAGCTTATTCTCGAAGAAAGTCAGCAATGGTTCTCTCACCACAGATAGTGAGCAACACAGGAGACCTTTGATAACCTGGTTAGCTCCACTGGGGGGACAGCTTTAATAACTAGATGCTTGAAATCCTAAAATTCAGAGTAAACCAGTTGCCTACAACCAGACCACCTCTCCCATGTATGTATGTATGTTTGTATGTATGTATGTATGTATGTGTGTGTGTGTGTGTGTGTGTGTGTGTGTGTGTGTGTGTGTGTATGTGTGTGTGTGTGTGTGTGTGTGTGTATGCATGCATGCATTGTTTAATAAAAGATTTCCTTTTTAGACACCCTTTGATGGATTTGCTGGTACGGAATATGCATTATCCTTTTGAAATGTCCATCTTAGGCTCAATGGGCAATGGTGGTCGAGGAATGGCAATGGTGGAAAGGTACTGGATTACCGATTCCAAGGTTGGGGGTTCAAGCCCCACCGTCAACTCTTGTCACCGCTATCCCTCCCAGTGCAGCTAATTGGGTTATCAAAGGCCACCTGTGTTGCTCACTGTCTGTGGTGAGAGGTTCATGTAAAAGGATCATTACTGGCTTTCTTCAAGAGTAGCTGCACAGCTATCAGTGTGTTTCTGCCTTGTGATGGCCTGTTGAGCTGTCTATGGTGTATCCAGAGTTGATTGAGATAGGAGCCAGCCTTCCTGTGACCTTAATTAGAATTAAGTGGTTCAAAGAACAAATGAATGACCTCAGGCTCAGCTTTAATTTCATTTTCAAGCATTCTTTGATATGCAGCAGAATTTATAGGTAAATCAATGACCGCAAACTGCCTGAGGTAGCTAAGCAACTCCAAGATATAATATTTTCACCACATTGCTTCACAGTTGGTATGCGTTTCTACTGTTCGTGTGGTGACATGTTGGGTTCCTACAGACTATTTTCATGTGAACTAGTCTTTTTTTATTATTCTTTGAAGCAGTTCCAGGTTTCCTGTTTTTCTTTAAATACTGATAGCCAGTTTATTGATTATTTTACCCTTTCACCTGATTCTGACTTTGAGGATTCTTCACATTTCTGATCTGATTGCATTATGTAATTTCATTAACATCCCAAGTGTATTTACATCAACCAACCACCCATTCCCTGAAGAAAATACTTGGCCTGCATAACTGAGTGTTTTTTTATTTGTGCATGTGCCTGATGGTTATCTGAACTGTATTCCATCCAGACAGACTTGACATCTCAGTTATGGATTATAAGCAAATATTTGGCCTTTTTTTTTTTTTTTTTTTTTTTTTTTTTTTTTTTTAATGATAAAACTAGGTTACCCCAGGAAACATTGACATTCTGTTTATTTGTGTGATTACATTTATATTTTAACATATACACAGAAGTCATTTTTATGGCACCATTACCGAACAAGAACATATTTTCAGCTTTTGGGATAACAATCCAATATTAGATTTATAATTGTTTAATGCCTGAGCATTAAAAATTAGCTCTCTTATGCTCTAGGGGTCCACGAGGGAGATGGCCTTTTGTATGGCACAGATACATACTTCTCAAAAACATTTCTAAATGTTTACTACCACCATCTGCTGTTCGTATGAAGAAATATGATTTCCCTCTCATCCTCTTCGCCCTGAAACCCAGGACTGTTATAACTCTTGTCGGTGCACAAACACATAACTGGAGGTGGTAAATTGAAATTACATTATATGCGCTACCATAAAGTTTAAGAACCCTAGAAAAAAAAATCTTTATCTGCCCTACATTTAGATTATGTAGTACATCTAACCTGCATTATACTTGTAGGGTTTTGCTATTGTAGGCACTCCCTGTCTATGGAGGGAGGCATGTAAAATAACCCTTGCTTACTTTCATAAACAGTAGGCTGCATAGCAGTCAGCGTGTTTCTGCCCTGCAATGGCCTGGTGAGCTGTCCAGGGTGTATTCTGCCCTTGCCCAGAGTTGGCTGAGATGGGCGCCAGACTCCCTGCAACCATAATTAGGATTAAGCAGTTTAGGAAATGACTGAAGAAATGAATGCTATGATATACCAACAGTTTATCCTGGTTTTAGTGATCCATAATAATAAAATAAAACCATGCGTCCCCTCCTTGAATCACCACCTTATCGTGATGGAGGGGTTTGTGTGTCTTAGGAGCTATGTTGTCAAGGGCACTATGCCACTGGTAAAGTCACCCAAGGCAAATAAGTCCTAGTTGAAGGTTCGTCTTTGGGTGGGGGAATGGGTCCTGACTGCTGTTTGTGCTTATGCACCAAATGACAGTTCAGAATACCCACCCTTGTTGGAGTCTTTCGGGGGGGGGTGTTGGAGAACACTCCCCTGGGAGACTGACTCATTGTCCTGGGAGACTTCAATGCCCATGTGGGCAATGATAGTGTAACCTGGAGGGGTGTGATCGGTAGGTACAGCCTCTTCGGTCTGAACCCGAAAGGGTGTTTCATTGTTGGACTTCTGTGCTCGTCACAATTTGTCTGTCATGAACACCATGTTGAAACATAAGGGTGTCCATAACTGTACTTGGCACCAGGACACTCTATGTCGCAGTTTGGTGATCAACTTTGTCGCCATGTCATCAGACTTGCGGCCGCATGTTCTGGACACTCGGCTGAAGAAGGGAGCTGAGCTGTCAACTGATAATCATCTGATGGTGAGCTGGCTCTGATAGCGGGGAGGCCACCCTCCAGACCTGGCAGGCCCAAGCGTGTAGTCAGGATTAGCTGGGAACATTTGTCGGAGTCTACTGTCAGAGGGTCTTTAACTTCTACATCTGGCAGAGCTACAACCACATCCTGAAGGAGGTGGGTGATATGGAATCTGTGGGTGAAGGTTGGAGTCTGCCAAGGCTTATATTTGTCACCATTTCTGTTCATAATTTTTATGGACAGAAATTCTAAGCACAGAGGGGTTCTGGATTGGTAGCCATTGGATTTCATTTCTGGTTTCTTTTTTTTTTTTTTTTGTGGATGAGATTGTTCATTTTGCTTCCTCAAACCGGGACCTCCAGCTCTTATTGGAGCGATTCACAATCGAGTGCAAAGCGTCCAGGATGAGAATCAGAACCCCCATGTCCGAGGCCATGGTTCTCAGTCAGACAAGAGTGGAATGCACCCTCTGGGTGTGGAATGGGGTCCTGTTGCAACTGGAGGAGTTCAAGTATCTCTGGGTCTTGTTCACCAGTGAGGGAAGGATGGAGCGGGAGATCAACAGGCGGATTTCTGCAGCTTCTGCTGTAAAGCTGAGCGTGTACAGGTCTGTCGTGGTGAAGAGGCAGTTGAGCCACAAGGCAAAGCTCTCAATTTACCAGTTGATCTGCGTTCTAACCCTCAACTGGGGTCACAAGCTTTGAATAGTGACTGACAGAACAAGATAGCACATACAAGCGGCTGAAATCAGCTTCCTTCACCAGGTGGTGGGGCTCTCCCTTAGACATCAGGTAAGAAACTCAGCCATCTGGGGAGAGTTCGGAGTAGAACCGTTGCTCTTCTGCATTGAGTCAGTTGAATTGGCTCGAGCATCTCCTTAGAATGCCTCCCGAATGCTACTCTGGAGTGGTGTTTCTGGCACGTCCAACTGGGAAGAGACCCTGAGGTGGACCCAGAACACACTGGAGACATTATGTCTCTCGGCTGGTCTGGGAATACCCCGGTGTCACCCTGGAAGAACTGGAGGAAGTGGCTGGGGATAGGAATGCCTGGATCTCATTGCCTAGGCTGCTGCCCTGCAACCCAACCCCGGATTAAGCAGATGATGATGATGATGATGATGATGATGATGATGATGATGAGGAGGAGGAGGAGGAGGAGGAGGAGGAGGAGGAGGAGGAGTAGAAGGAGGAGGAGGAGAAGGAGGAGGCCATCCATATAATATCAAATTAATTACTTCTCTTATTCATTTGCCAAACCACTTAATCTTATTACTAGGACCACAGGAGGCTGGATTCTATCTTAGCCAGCACAGGGAGAAGGCAGGGTATCCCATTACTAGCTCACCAGATTATTGCAGAGCCAAAACACACTCAAACATTCAGGCTCACACGTGCTCCAAAGGGCAATTTGGAACAGCCAATTTACCAAACGTGCATGTCTTTGGACTGCAGGAGGAAACCAGAGTATCCATAGGAAACTCCCACAAGCACAGGAAAAACATGTAAACTCCACAGAGAAATGTCTGCGCCGAGGACTCGGATGCATGAGCATGTTGTGAAGAGGTGAATGTGGTGATCACTGTGTCACCATATATGTCAACAAAATTATTATTGTCTGGTTTTATTTAAACTTGTTTTTAATGAAAAGCATATTATTATGGAACGGTCATGAATTATACAATATGGCATTTATTAAAGTGATGCATGTAAGTGTGGACCGACTTACAAGGGATTAATTGGAGGATCTTATTTGCTTAGAAACTTTTTTCATATCCATATGTTAAATTTTATTTATTTATTTATTTTATTTATTTATTTATTTATTTTGCTCGTTGCCAAAGATACACTGCCAACATGAAGATGAAATCAATTATAAAACTAGCTTTTGTAATTACAATTTAGGCAGATGGAAAAACTATGGACAATGAACTGTACAGACATTTCTTTATGAGAATTCAATACTAAATATTCAATACTAAATATGTCTCAAGTGTGTTAATGATAATGCATCATTTTCTCAATAATATAATTTTCAGTATTTTTTTTTTACGCTTTCAAACAAATCAATGTGCTGACATTTAAATGTTACAATCCATTATAATATGGGTATATCAATAAGAATAGTATTGCTTGCTTACTGTTGGATAGTGCAAATGTAGTGGTGTATTTAAAATTACATTTCTCATTAATAATTGTCCATAAAAACTTGAACATGTGCCAAGAGATGAAAGTAATCAGTGAACGGATGGTGCAATATGGCCTGACTTGAAGTTACTGGAATTCCTGTTTTTAACCCGAAGATATTATTTCTTCTGTCGCAACATACCTTATAGTTCTATTCCTATTATATTAATTTAACTGTAGTCATATTAAACACTGGAGAACTTCTGCATTTCTTATTTCAATTAGTCAACACTTTCTCACACCAGCCACCTGGGCCTTTTTACTTTCTATTGATGGGAATGAAACAGCAAAAAAAACAAAAAAAAAACAAACAAAAAAACAATAATGGTCTTTTCCATGGTCCACAACTTAGTGAAAATGACAAACCCCTAACACTGGAGAGTTCTTCCATAAATGTTCAATGTTAAAAGGGTAATCGTGGCTCGCTTGTTAAGTCTCTAGGTTTGTGAAATGAAGGACAGGGTTGGGACAGTGGTGGCACCGTGTTATGGTTCTGGAATACTGAGCCCAAGTTTAAGCCCCACCATCAACGGATTGTCATTGCTGCCCCCCCCCCAGTGCAGCGAACTGGGTTTTCAAAGGCTGGTCATGTCTAGATCCATTGCTGACATTCCTCGAGAGTACGCTGCCTAGCCGTCAGTGTATTTTTACATTGCGAAGGCCTGGAGATGTGAGCCGGGAGCTTTCAGTCGGACCCAAAGATGCAGGAGACCGAGTATGATGATGCAAATGACCTTTATTGAACACAGAGCAGGCACTGGAGTACGGGGAATCGTGATCACCGTAGAGGTGAGGGGGAAACCCGAGAACCAAAATCACTAAGGGAAAATATCCAAGCGGAAACTGGTCGAGCACGGAGCTGAGAAACAGGGACCCAGAGAGATTACAGGGAGACGGGATCGCATGAAGGGAACAATCCTCGCGGGCTGGGAGGAGCGCGCCGCTCATCTTTATAGCCCGGTGATGGTTGAGTGGAAACAGGTGTGTTCTCCAGAGTCCACCTGCATGTGACAGCCACACCCCTCACCAGCACCTGCAGTGCATAGGGAGAGAGAGAGCGTTAAAAGCCGCCAAATAACACAGATCATAACAGGAGAGCTGTCCTGGGTGTACTATTCCCTCATCCAGAGTCAGCTGAGATAGCCACCATCCTCCCCGCAACCCCAATTAGGATCAAGCGGTTCAGAAAATGACTGACTGAATGAATGAATGAATGAATGACGGGACTTTAGCCCAGGTATTACTAAAGCTGCCACTTTTGGGTCCTTGAGCAAGGCCCTTATTTGCTAATTTGTGTAAAAATGTTCAATGTAAGTCGCTTTGGATCAGGGTGCCTGCCAACTGCCGTAAATGTGAAAAAGAACTCTCCCTTCAAGCTTGACTTTATTACTGGTTTTGGATTACATGGTGCTTCTGCCATATAATCCCCATCTCTGAGCTGTTACTATGGAAAGGAAAGAGCACAGTAATATACTGCTTTTAATTTGGATTACAAACAACACTACTCTCAGGGACACTGTTATAGAAAGATTAATACCTTCTGACAAATCAGACCGAGAATTCAATACTCCTGTGGTATTAGAGGTATATAAATGGTATGCATTTATTGACGAGTGACATGGTCCTCGCTTGATTAAACTGTTCAGCATGGCATTTATTAATGCTTAATCGATCGAGCTGCGATATACTGTATAAGATACCTGTAGAAAAGCAAATCCTCACGGGTCAAGCTGTCAGGCAGTCAGAAACAGCTTTCCTTTCGTTTTACAAGAATGCATAGGCCAAGACCTCATCAATACCCCACTGAGCATTTCTCTCTGCTCTCACTTTCTTTTTTTTTTTTTCTTTTTTTTTTTTTTTTCTGAAACATGCCTTCCGATTGGATTACACTCAACACAGTTGCAATCAATGATTTCTTGTAATCAGTGACAGGAAACGAGGCTTATGGTGTGGTGTTTAGTTGCACCCCTCCAACATTATACCTACCCCTCCTCCCCACTTGTTTTTTTTTCTCTCTCTCTCTCTCAAGCAAAGCAGTATACTGTAGATCTAAATAGACTCCCACACACCCAGTGCTTGGTGTCCTGGTTGGTGCAGTAGAATAGCGATCATTAGCCTCATCTGTGGCAGCAGAAGGTGTTCAAATGCAGTCATTATGACCATTCAGCATTTGATTGTGATTTGGTCTGATGCAGTGAAATTCCTTGCATTCAGAAATTGGCGGGAGAGGTGGGGTGGATTTTTATTTAGTTCTTCTTTATGATTCCAGGTTTCAGGTGTATTTTCTCCACTCTCCCAAAGCCAGCTGTGCCCTTTTTTTTTCTTTCATATCCAAATTTGGGTTATCGCTTGACCTTAGAATATAACTCTGTGTAGTCATCAAGATCCAAAAGTCAGGTTCGCTGTCCTTATAAAAATAAATAAATAAATAAATAACAAAAATAACAAAACAAAAGATGTGAAATCCTCTTGTAAAGATATGCATCTCACACCACACTGCTTTTGAACTATGAATCCTGATTGGTCAGAAGGTAGTGCTTACCTTTCTTTATTGCATGACTTATTTGAATAATTGATTCTGATTGGTCAATTACTGTAAAATAATTGTTTTGAGAAAATTTGACAGCATTACATGTCAACTGTGTAGGATTTATCAGAAGATATAAAATACAGTACTGATAAGCATGGCTCAGGCTTATAAATAGTGTTTCTGTGTGGTGTCTCCCTGTGCATGATGGGCTTCTCCAGCTACTCTGCTTTCCAACAGTTCAGAGAAATGCACATTAGGCTAACTAGCTATTCTGGAGCCCACTTAAATATAAGTGGGAGTGTGAATGGGTGTATATGTTGGTCCTGTGATAGTTTGGTGATTTGTTCAGGGTGCATCTGTGACCCCAGTGGCCTAAGAGATAAACCACTGACCTTCTTACACCAAGGATTGTAGGTTCGAGTCCCATCTGTGTGGAATTTGATGGATGGAAACTGCTCTTTGTTAGTTACTTCTACTCCATTTCATGCAGGATAAATGTTAGCGACTCCACTGAAAGTAGGCTCTTGGGTCCAAAAATAAGATTTTTACACGGTCACATAGAGAAGACCCAAAGCTGCAAAAGGCAGCAAAAAGTTTGTCAATACCTTGAAAACTGACCGAGCTATGCCATTTCTTGTGTCAGCATTCAATTAAAAATTTCAAAAGACGTTGCAGAGAAAAATGAGCGCAAAGATTGCACTTCTTCCAAGACCATTAGTCTTTATAAACCAAAATTTTTATGCACTTCAGCCATATAATCTTTCAGAAAACATGTCTAGGAAGAGTTTTAGGAAGACATGATGAGAGAAATCATCCTCATTTTAATCTAACACACCCTTTTTAAACCCATCAGTCACCTTGGTCTTCTTCTTCTTTTCCTTTCGGCTGTTCCCTTCAGGGGTCGCCACAGCAAATGATCTGCCTCCATCTAACCCTGCATCTATCACCCTATCCTCTGCATCTTCGACTCTTACTCCAATACCTTCATGTTCTCCTTCAACACATCCATAAATCTTCTCTTTGGTCTTTCTCTGGGCCTTCTGCCTGGGAGTTCCAACCTCAGCATCCTACTACCAATATATTCACTATCCCTCCTCTGTACATGTCCAAACCATCTCAATCTAGCCTCTCTGACTTTGTCTCCAAAGCATCTTACATGTGGTGTCCCTTTGATATGCTCATTCCTGATCCTATCCATCGTTATTACTCAAAGAGAACCTCAACATTTTCATCTCTGCTACCTCCAGCTCTGCCTCCTGTCTTTTCCCCAGGGCCACTGTTTCTAAACCATACAACATTGCAGGCCTCATCACCGTCTTGCACACTTTTCCCTTCATTCTTGCCGATACCCTCCTATCACACATCACACTGGACACTTTTCTCCATCCATTCCAACCTGCCTGCACACGCTCCTTCACCTCTTTTCCACACTCTCCATTGCTCTGGATTGTTGAGCCTAAGTACTTAAAATCCTCCACCTTCTTTATCTTTGCCCCCTGTAACCTCACCGTTCCCCGTGGGTCCTTCTCGTTCACTCACATGTATTCTGATTTTCTGAGGCTAACCTTCATTCCCCTCCTTTCAAGGGCATACCTCCACCTCTATAGATTTTCCTGCACTTGTTCTCTGCTCTCACCACAAATCACAATGTCATCTGCAAACATCATAGTCCATGGAGATTCTTGTCTAACCTCGTCTGTCAGCCTGTCCATCACCATTGCAAACAAGAAGGGGCTAAGAGCTGACCCTTGATGCAGGCACCTCCACGTTGAACTCTTCTGTCACACCGACAGCACACCTCACCACTGTCTTACATCTCTCATACATGTCCTGCACCACTCTAACATACTTCTCTGCCACTCCAGACTTCTTCAGACAAGACCACAGTTCCTCTCTCGGCACCCTCCCATATGCTTTCTCGAGATTCACAAAGGCACAATGCAGTTCCCTCTGACCTTCTCTGTACTTCTCCATGAAAATCCTCATCCTCTTTCTTGGCATGAAACAAAAATGTTGTTCACAAAGGCTGACCGCTGCCCTTACTCTAGTTTCCACTATTCTTTCCCATAACGTCATTGTATGGCTCATCACTGTTACCCCTCTGTAGTTGCCAAACTCTGCACGTCTCCCTTGTTCTTAAAAATGGGCACCAGCACACTTCTCCTCCATTCCTCCGGCATCTGCTCACTTTCGAAGATATTGTTGAATATTCTTGTCGGGAAATCTACTGCTACTTCCCCTAGACAGTTCTAGACCTCCACCGGAATGTTATCAAGACCAACTGCCTTTCCACTCTTCATCCTCTTCAATGCCCTCCTAACTTCACCCTTACTAATCTAAGCTACTTCCTGGTCCTCAATGGTCACCCCTTCTATTCTTTTTTCTCTCTCATTTTCTTCATTCATCAGCTCTTCAAAGAACTCTTTCCATCTCCTCAGCACACTTGTGTCATCAGTCAGTATATTTCCCTCTCTGTCCTCTATCACTCTAACTTGCTGCATGTCTTTCCCATCTCTATTTCTCTGCTGTGCCAACCTGTATAGATCATTTTCTCCTTACTGTCCAACCTACTACATAAGTCATCATTTCGCCTTACACTGTGTCTCCCTGTACTCCTGTTTACTCTCTTCAGTCCTCTCTATGTCCCACTTCTTCTTAGTTAACCTCTTCTTTTGTACACGCTCCTGCACTTCCTCATTCCACCACCGTCTTCTTATCTACTTTTTTTTTCAGATGACACACCAAGTATTCTCCTACCTGTTTCCCTGATCACATTGGCTGTGGTTGTCCAGTCATCTAGAAGCACTTCCTGACTACCCAAAGCCTGTTTCAATTCCTACTTGAAGACAACACAACACTTTCTTTTTCAGCTTCCACCACTTTGTCTTCTGCTCTGCCTTTGCCTTCTTCATCTTCCTCACCATCAACATCATCCTGCACACCACCATCCTAAGCTGTTTAGCAACACTCTCACCCACCACTACTTTGCAGTCACTGACTTCCTTCAAATTACATTGCCTATACAAGATGTAGTCTACCTGTGTGCTCCTACCTCCGCTTTCGTAAGTCACCCTATGCTCCTCTCTCTTCTGGAAGAAAGTATTCACCATAGCCATTTCCATCCTTTTTGCAAAATCTATCAACATCTGGCCTTCTGTGTTCCTATTCTGGATACCAAACCTGCCCATCACTTCCTCGTCCCCTCTGTTGCCTGCACCAACATATCCACTGAAGTCTGCACCAATGACCACTCTTTCACCTCTGGGGGTACTCTGCTTCACTTCATCTAACTCACTCCAAAATCTCTCCTTCTCTTCTAGCTTACATCCTGCCTGTGGGGCATAAGCACTAACAACATTTGAATGCCTTCAATTTCTAATTTGAGACTCATCACTCTGTCTGACACTCTTTTCACTTTTAGAATATTCCTGACAAACCCCATCCTTCAGTATGACTCCTACTTCATTTCTCTTCCCATCCACACCATGATAAAACAGCTTAAACCCTGCTCCTAAGCTTTTAGCTTTGCTACCTTTCCACCTTGTCTCCTGAACACACAGTATGTCCACCTTCCTCCTCTGCATCATGTCAGCCAGCTCTCTCCCTTTTCCTTGTATAGTTCCAACATTCAAAGTCCCTACTCTCAGTCCTAGGCTTGTGCTTTTCCTCTTCTCTCTCTGCCTACAGACACGCCTCCCACCTCTCCTTCTTCGACGTCTTCGACCAACAGTAGTCCAATTTCCATCAGCACCCTGTTGGTTGACAGCACTGATGGCGGTCGTTGTTAACCCAGGCCTCGATCGATCCGTTATGAGTTTAGACTTTCTGGTTTGCATTTTGTATTTTGGCAAAAGTTTTACGCCGGATGTCCTTTCTGTCGCAACCCTCTGCATTTCTCCAGGCTTGGGACCGGCATAAGGGGGAGAGACACTGGTTCGTGCCCTACCACCACCACCACCACCACCACCTCATGGCTGCATTGAGTAAATACAGCAAACATATTATATAAGTATTTTAGCAAAGATACACCGGACCCCCAATGTAGACTTCATGACCACCTTTTATATTACACATCCTTAAGACGCTTATTAAAGCCAATCGCTATGACTCTTCCTTAGTATATAACAGTTTGCTACTGTTTTTATCTAGCTTGATGAGGGTACTCATTAGAAAAATGGAAATAAAAGACATTTTTAGTGTGTTTTAGTCAATTTCACCTCAGCAAGTGATAGTTGAATACTTTTTTTAATGGTTCATGCAAAAATCCGAATTTCGATAAAAAAAATGACCACTTTTACTTTTTTGGCCATTTTCTCGAAAGTAGTCCATGCGACAAGCACCTACATTTGGTGGAGCACCTCACTCCAAGGTGAATGTTTGTCGCTGTGGGCCCTGCAAAGAAATGGAAAGTGTACCCTGACTTTCACTGAAAAGCCACCTCACAGCAAAAAGGTCCTGGGTTCGATTCTCAGCTCTGGCATTTCTGTGTGGAGTTTGCATGTGAGTGTGAATGGTTGTTTGAGTGTTGGCCCTGCAATGGTCTGGTGAACTGTTCAGTGTGTACCCTACCCTTGCCCAGAGTCGGATGAGATTGGTGCCAGCCTCCCCACGACCCTAATTAGGATAAGTGGCTCAGAAAATGAATAAATGACGTTGTCATTGTATGTAGAGCTGTGTGTGGAATAATAGCAGTAACTTTATTTGCCATTGTACCATTCTCCACTAATTATTCAAGTTTTTTTTCTCCTTTTTTATATTAGATCTTATATTCCTTAAAAAAAAAAAACAGAAAAAAAGAAAGAAAGAAAAAATAGTCAACATGCAAGCAAATATAGATTTTTGCCCAGTGGTATGTTGATATAGTTTAAGTTGTGTGGTTTTATATCTGAAACACATTTGCCTACATGTGGACAGGTTTGATATTTCAGTGATAAATTCTAGTCCAGTCTTGGCCTAATTTCATTATTCCACACAAGACTGACCTGTTTCAACAAGATCTGGGCAGTACAATGTAAAATAAGGCTTTCTCTGATTCTTCTTTTGTATTTTAAACTGTTAGAAAGATAGCTGAACCTGTATTAAGATTGTAATGTATTTTAAAAGGTGCCTAACACCCAGAAACCCCTTTACCATTCCTTAAATTAGGGGAGTCATCCATTCATTTTCTAACGCACTTAATCCTAATTAGGTTTGCAAGGAGGATGGCGCCAGTCTCAGCTGACTCCAGGCGAGGGCAGGGTACATCCTGGACAGCTCACCAAGCCATCACAGGGTCAACACACAGACAACCACTCATACCAATAAGTGATTTGAAACAGCCAATCAGCCAATCAGCTGACTGTACATGTTTATGGACTGAAGGAGGAAACTGGAGGACCTAGAGGGAGCCCACACAAGCAAAGGGAAAAACATGCAAATTCCACATAGAAATGCCCCCAGCTCAGGATTCAAACCGTTCTTCTTGCTGTGAGGCAGATATGCTAACCACTGCAGCACTATGCCACCAAGATTAAATATTTATTATTGCAATATAACTACAGTGGAATCTCATCTAATGAGTGTCCCTTATAATGATTATAAACCATACAACATCGCAAGTCTCAACACCGTTTTATACACTTTCCCTTTCATTCTTGCCAATACCCTCCTATCACACATCACACCAGACACTTTTTTCCAAACATTCCAACCTGCCTGTACACGCTTCTTCACCTCTTTTCCACACTCTCCATTTCTCTGGATTGTTGAGCCTAAGTACTTAAAATCCTCCACATTCTATACCTCTGCTCCTTGTAACCTCACCATTCCGTTTGGGTCCTTCTCGATCCTGCACATGTATTCTGTTTTACTGAGGCTAACCTTCATTTCTCTTCTTTCCAGGACATACCTCCACCTCTCTAGGTTTTCCTGCACTTGTTCTCTGCTCTCACTACAGATAACAATGCCATCTGCAAACATAGTCCATGGAGAATCTTGTCTAACCTCGTCTGTCAACCTGTCCATCACTATAACAAACAAGAAGGGGCTCAGAGCTGCCTCTTGATACAGTCCCACCTCCACCGTGAACTCTTCTGTCACACCAACAGCACACCTCACCACTGTCTTACATCTCTCATACATGTCCTGCACCACTCTAACATACTTCTCTGCCACTCCAGACTTTCTCATGCAATACCACAGTTCCTCTCTCGGTACCCTCGCATATGCTTTCTCGAGATTCACAAAGGCACAATGCAGTTCCCTCTGACCTTCTCTGTACTTCTCTATTAAAATCCTCAAAGCAAACAGTGCATTTGTGGTGCTCTTTCTTGGCATGAAATCAAATTGTTGTTCACAGATGCTTACTTCTGCCCTTAGTCTAGCTTCCACTATTCTTTCCCATAACTTCATTGTGTGGCTCATCAGCGTTACCCTTCTGTAGTTGCCACAACTCTGCCCGTCTCCCTTGCTCTTAAAAATAGGCACCAGCACACTTCTCCTCCATTCCTCCGGCATCTGCTCACTTTCGAAGATATTGTTGAATGTTCTCGTCAGAAAATCTACTGCTACCTCTCCTAGACACTTCCATACCTCCACCAGTATGTCATCAGGACCAACTGACTCTCCACTCTTCATCCTCTTCAATGCCGTCCTCACTTCACCCTTACTAATCTTTGCTACTTCCGGGTCCTCAACGGTCACCTTTTCTGCTATTTTTCTCTCTCATTTTCCTCATTCATCAGCTCTTCAAAGTATTCTTTCCATCTTCCCATCACACTTCTGTCATCAGTCAATACATTCCCCACTCTGTCCTTAATCACTCTAACTTGCTGCATGTCCTTCCCATCTCTATTTCTGTGCCAACCTGTATAAATCATTTTCTCCCTCCTTACTGTCCAACCAGGCATCCAAGTTACCATACACCCTCTGTTTGGCCTTTGACACCATTACCTTTGCTTTATGCTTTGTCTCCCTGTACTCCTGTTTATTCTCTTTGGTCCTCTCAATGTCCCACTTCTTGGCTAACATCTTCTTTTGTACACACTCCTGCACTTCCTTGTTCCACCACCAAGTCTCCTTATTTACTTTACTTCCAGGTGACACACCAAGTACTCTCCTACCTGTCTCCCTGATTACATTAGCTGTAGTTTTCCAGTCATCTGGAAGCACTTCCTGACCACCTAAAGCCTGTTTAAACTCCTACTTGAAGACAACACAACACTCTTCCTTTTTCAGCTTCCACCACTTTGTCTTCTGCTCTGCCTTTGCTTTTTTCACCTTCCTCACCATCAGCGTCATCCTGCACACCACCATCCTATGCTGTTTGGCAACACTCTCACCTACTACTTTGCCGTCACGGACTTCTTTCAAATTACATTGCCTATACAAGATGTAGTCTACCTCTGTGCTTCTACCCTTATTTTATAAGTCACCCTATGCTCCTGCCTCTTCTGGAAGAAAGTATTCACCACAGCCATTCCCATCCTTTTTTGCAAAGTCTATCAACATCTGTCCTTCTGTGTTCCTATTCTGGATACCAAACCTGCCCATCACTTCCTCGTTACCTCTGTTGCCTGCACCAACATGTCCATTGAAGTCTGCACCAATGATCACTTTTTCATCTCTGGGGTACTCTGCATCACTTCATCTAACTCACTCCGGAATCTCTCATTCTCTTATAGTTTACATCCTGCCTGTGGGTCATCACTCGGTCTGACACTCTTTTTACTTCTAGAACATTCCTGACAATCCTCTCCTTCAGTATGACTCCTACTCCATTTCTCTTCCCATCCACACCATGATGAAACAGCTTAAACCCTGCTCCTAAGCTTCTAGTCTTGCTACCTTTCCATCTGGTCTCCTGAACACACAATATGTCCACCTTCCTCCTTTGCATCATGTCAGCCAGCTCTCTACTTTTTCCTTGCATGGTTACAACATTCAAAGTCCCTACTCTCAGTCTTAGACTCATGCCTTTCCTCCTCTCTCTCTGCCTACACGCCTCCCACCTCTCCTTCTTCGACCAACAGTAGTCCAATTTCCACCAGCACCCTGTTGGTTAACAGCACTGATGGCTGTCGTTGTTAACCCAGGCCACTACCGAGTCGGTATGTTATTCTTAATATTGATTCTCATTTTTATATGTGGCATTGGTTTTACCCCGGATGCCCTTCATAACACAACCCTCTGCATTTATCCAGGCTTGGGACCGGTATGAGGAAGAGACACTGAATTGTACCACACACACACACACACACACACACACACACACACACACACACACACACACACACACACACACACGTCTATATCCGTTAGCTCAGGTAACCTCACAGATAAATTCGTTAGCTGAGGTATCACTGTACATATTTCAAATACAACATGTATTATATTGGCGCACCCTTATTCAGCACAAAATATGCAAATTATGTCAGAGCAGCACCATTTTGGGGGGCAGGAAGTGTGACATTAATTTGAAATTTCCATTTTATAAATCATTCATTTCAAATTGGCGTTGACTGTATTTTTTGGTGTTGTAATTTTGTTTTAGGTGATCCTTGGTGTCAGACTTAATGTGTACCTCCGTCCATTTGAGTGGGTTTCTTCCAGTTTCTCCTGTTTCTTCCCACAGTCCAAAAGAATGTACATTATATTTCTATAGATTTTGAATATAATGTACTCTCTCTCTTTTTTTCTCTCTCTCTCTCTCTCTCTCTCTCTCTCTCTCTCTCTCTCTCTCTCTCTCTCTCTCTCTCTCTCTCGCCCTCTCTCTCTCTCTCTCTCTCTCTCTCTCTCTCTCTCTCTCTCTCATTTGCCAAACCACGTAATATTACTATGGTTGCAAGGAAACTGAAGCATATCTCAGTTGACACATTATGAATGTGCTCTCAAGATCGTGGCGGGGCAACCATTCATGCATTCATCAGTTGGAAAAGCTAATTACTGCAATGTACATGTCTTTTCACTTAAAGAATAAACTGGAGTGTGTGGAGGAAACACCTATTATCACACTGAGAATATGTAAACTCAACACAGAAACACCCAAACCCAGTATTCGAACTCAGAACCTATTAGCATTATTATTTCTGATATTTACATATCAGTGTACATCATAATGACCCAGTTTTAACAAGCAGAAGCAGCGTCCTGGATGACCTCATTACCACTTTTATACCTGTATCAGATATCTCTGTTTTTGGCTACAAGCTCCTCCCCTCACAGCCTGTGCAACTTGATTGGAAGAGTTGGAGCAGAAAGCACCTATTCTGAGACACTTTATTTCTTCTGGGTCCATTTATTGTAGTACACTAATCAAATGTAGGGCAGTGGGCAGGTCTTTTAGACCTATGGTGGGGTTAGGCATCCCAGCGAACATGAGTCTCCACTGTCATGTGTGCATGCTACGAGACAGTTGGTAAGAGTAGGACCTGTCTACCTACGCCTTTGAAGACTGGATCCAGCTGAATGTGTGGAAGAAACCACCAAATTGTTCAATGGACAAGAAGGTGGACCCAGCAAAGCATCGTGGATTGCAATCAGGGCACGGTGAAACTCTTGAGACACTGCTGGTTATCCACTGGATCCTGATTTTTCTCCAGCCATCTCGACTGTGTTGTGCCACTGGACTCCGATAGACCGGCATGATAGAGTGAGGCTGACGATCTGTGAAACTGTCCCTCACTTAACCCTTTAATGCCCAAATTACTTTTTGCAGTTTTTTCGAATCAAAAAAAGCCTAAAGAAACACCCTGAGCACATTTCTTTCAACAAAATTATAATAACATAGTAAGCTAATAATAACAAATAATAACACTCTTTCAAATTCATGAGCAACCCAATCCTGCGCATTCAATGTCATTTCAGAGCTGATTGAGGCACGTGGAATCAAGCTGTGTTGCATCAGGCGGCCCCACCACAATTATAGAACACGTTCTGAATGGCAGCAGCATGCTCGTAGGAGTCATAAGATTTTGGTTTTTTTGAAAGAGGACTGCATGGTCCTCATGGATGTTAAAGGGTTACAAGTTAAGCGGAAGTCATGACTTCACTCATAAAGCAGATCATCAATCTGATATGAAGTTATGGTCATTTTGGACCTCAAAGGACAAACAATAACAACAGCAACTCAGCAAGTACTGTATTTGTCATTGTTTACACACCATGCGGCTCCTTAAAAGCAGACTACACAAGAGCATGAAAAAAAAAAAAAATCTTATAATTATTTTTTCAATCTGCTGATTATAAATTTTGATCTATCATTATGTAATATATATATATATATATATATATATATATATATATATATATATATATATATATATATATATATATATATATATATATATATAAGGGGCAGTGGTGGTCTAGTGGTATAGGGCGCTTGATCGCTGATCCAAAGGTTGGGGGTTTGAGTCCCACTCTCCACAAGGTTGTCACTGTCCCCCCCCAGTGCAGCTAACTGGGTTATCAAAGGCGGGCCATGTCTCTCACTGTCTATGGTGAGAGGCATGTAAAAGAACCATTGGTGACTTTCGTAAAGAGTTGCTACAAAGTCGTCAGCGTGTTTCTGTCCCTTGCTAAAAGGGTTGTGACAGGAAGGGCATCCGACATTAAAACCTCTGCCAAATCAAACGTGTGAATCAAATGATTCGCTGTGGCAACTCCCGAGTAAAAGGGAAAAAGCCGAAAGGAAGACAGACAGACATTATGTAATATATAAGGGGCAGTGGTGGTCTCGTGGTATAGGGCGCTGGATCGCTGATCCAAAGGTTGGGGGTTTGAGTCCCACTCTCCACAAGGTTGTCACTGTCCCCCCCAGTGCAGCTAACTGGGTTATCAAAGGCAGGCCATGTCTCTCACTGCCTATTGTGAAAGGCATGTAAAAGAACCATTGCTGACTTTCGTAAAGAGTAGGCTGCAAAGTCATCATCTGTGTTTCTGTGATATATATATATATATATATATATATATATATATATATATATATATATATATATATATATATATATATATATATATATATATATACTTTTAAATCTCGGATGGACAGCAGTTTTCGCCTTCGATTCGGCAACTGTCATGTAGCATATTGATGTAGCTTAGCATCTTCACTGGCCTTCCAGTTGACTCAAAATCTACATGTTCTGTTGCTGTACTCATACCGGCAAATTCAAGGATTATTGTCGGGGTATTTTTTAAAAAAGGCAATTAGTTTCATTCTGAAATAGTTTGTGCTATATAGCAGTACATCGAGGACTGTGAAGTCTGGTGAGGAAGATGTTTTCTAATTTCCCCTGAGCAGAAACAAAAAGGAATAAACATGGTTCTGAAGTGTCTATGAAACTTCTGTGATACACTGTCTGACAAATTAAATTACTGTGGAAAATATGGCTGTTAAACCTTCAGCAAATCTTTGATGTTGCTGCAGCTTGAAGGGAAAAAATGGGTCATGTACTGCTTGATGTCACTTTGTTCAGTCTTTAAATTCCCTGTCAATTTCTGATTGTGTTCAGTAAATGCGTTGTGGCATCTGAGGTTCTGTCCACAGTCCAGCATCAGAATCCGATCTCAGCCAGTCTCCCTGTTCACACCAGGAGCAAAACAAGTTCAAAATCAATTCTGCTAAAACACATTCCTGAAATCATATAGACAAGATTGGTTCTACAAAACTGATTGTGCATTTTCAGTGTGAAAATCACAATCGAACTGATGTGAAGCCACTAAGTGCGGTGATCCCTCGCTACTTTGTGCTTCAGTTTCTGTGGCTTCAGTGCATAGCGTTTTTTTTTTTTCAAAAATATTAATTCAAAATAAAAAATAAAAAACTACCCAAACCCCCCCAACAAAACTGCTTACATTTTTATGTGAGGTGGGCATCTGAGTCTGTGCAAACACATGTCTTTTTGTGTGTGTATTTATATTTTATTTACATCATTATGCATTATTTTTGAATATTTAATTATTATTATAAGCATTTATAGCATTGAATATGTATTTATTGATATTATATACACACATACATGTACGTATAAGTCAGTCAGGAGGATCGATCCTGCTTCACGGAAATCGGCGGTTGTGAGCGGGTCTTGGTCCCCATTAACCACAGAAAGTGAGGTCTCCCTGTACATACAAGCACCAGGCAGCGGGGCATATGATTAATTCATTCATTCATTTTCTAAGCCACTTAATTGTAATTAGAGTCGTGGGGAGGTTGGTGCCCACCTCAGCTGACTCTGGGTGAGGGCGCCCGGGACAACTCGCCAGACCAACGCAGGGCCAACCCTCACACAACCATTCATATTCACACTCACAGCCAAATAGCCTACCCTGTGCATGTTTTTGGACTGTGGAAGAAAACCAGAGTACCAGCAGGAAACACAGGCAAACAACTCAGCACAAAAACACTCAAGTTGGGAATTGAGCCCAGGACCTTTTTGCTGTGAGGTGGACATGCTAACCACTTTATTATATATATATATACAAGACGGTGTTGAGGCCAACGATGTTGTATGGTTTAGAAACAGTGGCCCTGGGGAAAAGACAGGAGGCACATCAGAGGGACAGCACATGTAAGACGTTTTGGAGACAAAGTCAGAGAGGCTAGATTGAGATGGTTTGGACATGTACAGAGGAGGGATAGTGAGTATATTGGTAATAGGATGCTGAGGCTGGAACTACCAGGCAGAAGGCCTAGAGGAAGACCAAAGAGACGATTCATGGATGTGGTGAAGGAGGACATGAAGGTCGTTGGTGTAAGAGAAGAAGAAGGATAGGGTGAGATGGAGGCAGATGATTTGCTGTGGCGACCCCTGAAGGGAAAAGCCAAAAAGAAAAGAAGACATCTATATATATATATATATATATATATATATATATATATATATATATATATATATTGACTGTATCTATAATTCCTAAATATCCTGGAGTAGCCAGGAATATTGTGTTATAGTACATTACGGGTGTGCACTTGTGTCATTACTCATTCCCTGACATTTAAGAGCAAGGCTCACTTTACTCTGATAAACCTTCAGCCAATGGCTGTGTTTAAATGCTGCATTGATCGCTTCATAAATTAGCATTGTTAGGAATGCCAGTGGCACAAATTGCCACGTTCATATATATATATATATATATATATATATATATATATATATATATATATATATATATATATATATATATATATTTTTTTTTTTTTTTTTTTTTTTTTTTTTTTTTACTTTATTACACTGTGCTAAGGAGTTGTTCAGTCTGTATGGGCTGAAGGGACTGATTTAATTTCATGTAGAGCAATTAGCCAAGTTAAATTCACTGCCTGCTGGCAATGATACAGAGAAACAAGACTTCATGCTGGAACAGCTACAGGACTGACCGGTAATAGTGCATTATTAGATGGACTCAGATGTTCAAGTCACATGATGGTATTTCAGAAAATAAACAAGCTTTTAAAAAATGCTTCATGTTCATGCCAGAGCTTTTAAATTTATCGTACATAACAGTTTGGAATTATATAAAGAGAAAATTCAGCTTTTTATTTTAAACTAAAAGAAAATTGTGAGATTCTTTGTGTTGTTTTCATGGTCAGTGAACCAATGTTTTTTTTTTTTTTTATGTTGTTTTTTTTGTTTGTTTGTTTGTTTTGTTTTTGTTTTTGTTTTTTTCCCAGCAGTTTCTTCTGCTTCTCTCCTTCACCTTGTCCTTGTTGTCCGTTTGTCATCAGGTTATAACCACTGCAGTTAATAATGTTTAACCGTGGAAGTCAAGGCTGCTTGTGCTGAGAGAGTCTACGAGCACAGACACACACACACACACACACACACACACACACACACACCGTATCTAACAGATGGCTCCTCAGTAAAGTGGAAATTGTCTTTGCTTTTGGTAAAGGCGCACATGGCGGGCTTGTAAAAGACCAACACACTTCATGAAATAGGATCATTGTTGTATATCGTCCAAATTTGTTCACTCAGTGCGCCGCCGGTTCAGAGTATAACGGGCAAAAATGAGCTCAAATATTATTCAATATATAAATGATATTGCATAATTAGATCACCACATAATTAATACTTCTATTTATTCCCACTATAGCTTGATTCTGATTGTGTGTAGCTGTTTTTTATGATCAAATGAAAGTTATTATGAATAAGAAATATTTAATAAGGTGAGAAAATATGCAGCAAATGAATGTATTTACATCAGGCTGGTGGTAAAATATCTCAGAAATGAGTGTTGTATCCATTCATCTGTCAAGTCATCTTTTCAACAGCCATCCATTCTAACATTCATTAACACATCCATCCATCTATCAGCCCAGACACCCATCCTAACATTCATCTACACATCCGTCTACCCAGTCATCCATGCTAACATTCATCCACACATCTGTTTAGCCAGCCATCCATCCTAACATTCATTAACACATCCATCTATCGGCCCAGCCACCCATGCTAACATTCATCCATTTATCCATCTACCTAGCCATCTTTCCTAACATTTTTCCACACACCCATCTTCCCAGCCATCCATCCTAAGATTCATCCACACCTCAATCTGCCCAAGCCATCCATCTTAACATTCATCTACAGACCTTTCTGTCTATCAGCCCAGCCATCCATCCTACATTCATCCACACATCCATCTACCCAGCCATCCATCCTAATATTCATCTGCCTAGCCATCCATCCTAACATCTATCTATCATCCCAGTCATCCATCCTAACATTCATCACGCATCCATCTACCCAGCCATCCATCCTAACATTCATTAACACATCCATGTATCTATCAGCCCTGCCATCCATCCTAACATTCTTCCACACATCCATCTACCCTGCCATCCATCCTAACATTCATCCACACATTCATCTGCCCAGCCATCCATCCTAACATCTATCTATCATCCCAGTCATCCATCCTAACATTCATCACGCATCCATCTACCCAGCCATCCATCCTAACATTCATTAACACATCCATGTATCTATCAGCCCTGCCATCCATCCTAACATTCTTCCACACATCCATCTACCCTGCCATCCATCCTAACATTCATCCACACATTCATCTGCCCAGCCATCCATCCTAACATCTATCTGTAATCCGAGTCATCCATCCTAACATTCATTAACACATCCATCTATCTATCAGCCCAGCTATCCATCCTAACATTCTTCCACACATCCATCTACCCTGCCATCCATCCAAACATTCATCCACACATTCATCTGCCCAGCCATCCATCCTAACATCTATCTATCATCCCAGTCATCCATCCTAACATTCATCACGCATCCATCTACCCAGCCATCCATCCTAACATTCATTAACACATCCATGTATCTATCAGCCCTGCCATCCATCCTAACATTCTTCCACACATCCATCTACCCTGCCATCCATCCTAACATTCATCCACACATTCATCTGCCCAGCCATCCATCCTAACATCTATCTATCATCCCAGTCATCCATCCTAACATTCATCACGCATCCATCTACCCAGCCATCCATCCTAACATTCATTAACACATCCATGTATCTATCAGCCCTGCCATCCATCCTAACATTCTTCCACACATCCATCTACCCTGCCATCCATCCTAACATTCATCCACACATTCATCTGCCCAGCCATCCATCCTAACATCTATCTGTAATCCGAGTCATCCATCCTAACATTCATTAACACATCCATCTATCTATCAGCCCAGCTATCCATCCTAACATCTATCTGTCATCCGAGTCATCCATCCTAACATTCATTAACACATCCATCTATCTATCAGCCCAGCTATCCATCCTAACATTCTTCCACACATCCATCTACTCAGCCATCCATCCTAACATTCAGCCACACATCCATCTACTCAGCCATCCATCCTAACATTCAGCCACACATCCATCTACCCAGCCATCCATCCTAACATTCAGCCACACATTCATCAGCCCAGCCATCCATCCTACATTCATCCACACATCCATCTACCCAGCCATCCATCCTAACATTCATCTGCCTAACCATCCATCCTAACATCTATCTATCATCCCAGTCATCCATCCTAACACTCATCACGCATCCATCTACCCAGCCATCCATCCTGCCATCCATCCTAACATTCTTCCACACATCCATCTACTCAGCCATCCATCCTAACATTCAGCCACACATTCATCTGCCCAGCCATCCATCCTAACATCTATCTATCATCCGAGTCATCCATCCTAACATTCATTAACACATCCATCTATCTATCAGCCCAGCTATCCATCCTAACATTCTTCCACACATCCATCTACTCAGCCATCCATCCTAACATTCAGCCACACAC
>CM045728.1:11669849-11672349 GCA_024760905.1 Plotosus lineatus | reverse complement strand
TGTTTGGTTGTTGGAAGGTCATGTAATATCATAAATTATTCACCTAACAATAACAAGTGCAGGAGCAGTGGGGGGCTGGTGGACTGGTGGTGGTTTACTGATTCTAAGGTCAGGTGATCAAGTCCCACTGCTGTCCACCCAGTGCACTTAACTTAACACATAAATTAGTTCAGTCTACTGTACTGCAATAATGTTGGCCTTGCTTTTATTTTTTACCAAAAAAAAAAAAGCCCTCAGTATATTATATCTTCTGAAATATACTGTAGCATAAGGTCTTCATAAAAATTGGTATGTGATGCTCTATGAATAATAAGCCTACTAATAATAAGGTAGTGGTGGCCCATTGTTGGATTGCCAGGTTCCTGGTCCCAAGGTCAGGTGATCAAGTTGCACTGTCACCAGGTATATTTACATTTGCAGCATTTGGCAGATGATTTTATCCAACGTGACTTACAATTTTTTTTTTTTTTTCAGCTGAGCTGAGGGTTAAGGGCCTTGCTTAAGGGCCCTACAGTGTTGATAGTGGGGACTGAATCACTGATTCTCTTGACCTCTTGATCTGATGACCTCTTGATGTGTTACCTAATGCCTTATTACTATGCCACCACTGTTGTCTCATCAGTTAAGGCCGGTCATGTCTCCCTCAGTCTATGGTCTGAAGTTCATGTAAAAGAACCATTGCTGACTTTCATCAGTAGTAGCTGCATAGCTGTCAGCATGTTTCTGCAGTGTAGTGGCCTGGCAAGCTGTTCAGGGTGTACTCTGCCCTCTTCAAAACTTGGCTGATGGGCGCCAGCCTCCACCTGACCCTAATTATGATTAAGTGGTTCAAAAAACTAATGAATGACAACAATAATAATTCTTATGGCTTGGTGCTAGGATGATGGCAAACTGATTGAAAGATTTGGGGTTCAAGCCCCACAATTAAAGGGTTTTCACTGTCCCCAGTGCAGCTGATGGGGTTATCAAAGCTTCATAGTAATATATTTTTTACATTTTTAATTAAATATATTTATATATTTTTCATCTTCCGCTTATTCCGAGGTCGTGTTGCGGGGGCAGCAGCCTAAGCAATGAGGTTCAAGGCGTTCCTCTCCCCAGTCACTTCTTTCAGCTCTTCCGGAGGGACAGCAAGACGTTCCCAAACAAGCCAAAAGACATAGTAACTCCAGCGTGTTCCGTGTACAGAACTGGAGGAAGCAGAGATGAAAATGTTGAGGTTCTCTTTGGGAGTAATGAGGATGGATAGGATCAGGAATGAGTGCAATGAGTGAGAGGGTGCCGGAGGAATGGAGGAGAAGTGTGCTTGTACCCATTTTTAAGAACAAGGGGGATGTGCAGAGTTGTGGCAACTACAGAGGAATAAAGTTGATGAGCCATATGATGAAGTTATGGAAAAGAATAGAGGAAGCTAGACTAAGGGCAGAGGTCAGCATTTGTGAACAACAGTTTAGTTTCATGCCAAGAAAGAGCATCACAGATGTAGTGTTTGCGCATTGTACCTTTGTGGATCTGAAGAAAGCATATGACAGGGTGCCGAGGGAGGAACTGTGGTATTGCATGAGGAAGTCTGGAGTGGCAGAGAAGTATGTTAGAGTGGTGCAGGACATGTATGAGAGATGTAAGACAGTGGTGAGGTGTGCTGTCAGTGTGACAGAGGAGTTCAAGGTGGAGGTGGGACTGCATCAAGGGTCAGCTCTGAGCCCCTTCTTGTTTGCTATGGTGATGGACAGGCTGACAGACAAGGTGAGACAAGAATCTCCATGGACTATGATGTTTGCAGATGGCATTGTGATCTGTAGTGAGAGCAGAGAACAAGTGCAGGAAAATCTAGAGAGGTGGAAAGGAGAGGAATGAAGGTTAGCCACAGTAAAACAATACATGTGTGTGAACGAGAAAGACCCAAGAGGAACGCTGAGGTTACAGGGGGCAGAGAGAAGGAAGGTGGAGGATTTTAATTCCTTAGGCTCAACAATCCAGAGCAATGAAAAGTGTGGAAAAGAGGTGCAGAAGCATATGCAGGCAGGTTGAAATGGTTGCAGAAAAGTATCCGGTGTGATGTGTGATAGGAAGGTATCGGCAATAAGTGTACAAGACAGTGTTGAGGCCAGCGATGTTGTATGGTTTAGCAACAGTGGCACTGAGGAAAAGACAGGAGGCAGAGCTGGAGGTAGCGGAGATAAAAATGTTGAGATTCTCTTTGGGAGTAACAAAGATGGATAGGATCAGGAATGAGTACATCAGAGGGGCAGCAAATGTACAACGTTTTGGAGACAAAGTCAGAGAGGCTAGATTGAGATGGTTTGGACATGTGCAGAGAAGGGATAGTGAATAATGTATATTGGTAGTAGAATGCTGAAGTTGGAACTACCAGGCAGAAGGCCTAGAGGAAGACCAAATAGAAGATTTATGGATGGTTCCAGAGCCCAAGCTACGCGTTGAGGTGAAGAATCCAACTACAGTCGGCCCCCAACTTACGAAGACCCGTGTGTACAAAATC
>CM045728.1:11644849-11659849 GCA_024760905.1 Plotosus lineatus | reverse complement strand
TTTATATATATATATATATATATATATATATATATATATATATATATATATATATATATATATATATATATATATATATATATATATATATATATATATATATATATATATATGTATATGTATATATATATATATATATATATATATATATATATATATATATATATATAGAGAGAGAGAGAGAGAGCGAGAGAGAGAGAGAGAGAGAGAGAGAGAGAGTAGAATTATTATAAATATTAATAAATAATATTGTAACTGGCGGCTCTTAACACTGAGGCTAGTGAAAAATGCAAGTAAACGTTATGACAGTTTATTTGCTATTCACTGCTTTCTTTCAACTGCAATGGCCTGGTGAGTTGTCCAGGGTCTACTCTGCCCTCACCCGGTCTCGCCAGCCACCTCGCAGCCCTAATTCAGATTAAGTGGTTACAGAAAATAAATGAATGAATGAATGAATGAATGCATGCTTTCATTTGCCACAATGGCTTTGAGGGCTGTCCAGGGTGTCGTCTATGGTGACCATCAGTGGGTTGAGATGATCGCCAATCTCCCCATGGCCCTAATTAGGATTAAGTGGCTTAGAAACTAAATGAATGAATGAAGGAATGAAGGAATGCTGTCCTTTGTGGATTTTTAATCTGCTCTCCAAAACGGGCTAATCTATCTATCTTCAGCCATAGTCCATGTTTGAACTGCAGGCGTCTTCCTTTGCCAAGCCTGGCTTTCATAGGGAGACTATAGACTATAACCTTGAGAGGCGCCACTCCACATCAAGTGTTTTTTTTGTTTTTTTTAATGTGCTAATAAGTACCGGAAATAAAAAAAGAAAAAAGTGAAATGAAAGTGTGTGTTCATGGTGCCCTGTGATGGGCATCTCATTCAGGGTGTACTTTGGCCACATGCATTCATCTCTAGCATTCCAGAGATTGTTCTCTGCAACCACACCTACCTACTGTGATTAAAAATTAATGTATGAATGCAGTCACAGAAGAAGATGTTAACTTTAACTTCACCTGTAACCCATCACACATTATCTGTTCTAACTTTTCAAACACCTCCAGTGCAGCGAACTGGGTCATCAAGGACCAGCGATGTCTCTTATTGTCTGTGGGCAGAAGTAATAACCATTGCTGTCTCTCAAAAAGAGGAGACAATTGAGTTCCTGTTGGCATGTTTCGCCTCACGAGCTGTCCAGGGTGTTCTCTGCGCTTTCCCAGACATGGCTGAGATGGGCGCCAGCCTCTCCACGGCTATAATTATGACTAAGTGGTTCATAAAATGAATGGATGAAGTTTTCAAACATTTTGAGGCTCTCAAATTTCAGACCACACTGGCTGCAATGGCTTTATGTGGGTTTTGATCACCTTCGACTCACAGTGAGAAGATCTTGGGTTGGAATTCTGGAGCATTTCTGGAAGAAAATATTCCCTCTGTGTTTGTGTTGGTTTCTTCACAGAGTCCATGCATGTTAAGCAAACTGGCTATTCAGGATTGCCCCTGTGTCTCTGTGTGTGCATTTGTGTGTGTGTGTGTGTGTGTGGGGGGTTAGGTCTGTAGTGAGCTAGAAAGCTTTTCCAGGCCCACCCAATCCCTTCTCCCAGAGTCAGTATGGACTGGTTCCTAAGCAGCAAACTAGTACAGTGCATGAATGGCTCTGGGCGAAGGAATAGTGTGGGCCCGGAATTGCTTGCTATTTCACTACAGACCTAACAAATACCCCCACCCCCACCACACACACACACACACACATGCACACACACACAGAAACACAGACACAGGAGCAAGGTGTGTTCCGGGCCCACCCCTGTCCCTTTGCCCAGAGTCAGTATGGTCTGGTTCCTAAGCAGCAAACTAGTACAGTGAATGAATGGCTCTGAGCAAAGGAATAGGTTGGGCCCGGAACAGCTTAATAATTCGTTACAGACCTAACCCCCCACACACACACTCACAGGGCCAAGCTGTTCCGGGCCCACCCCTGTCCCTTTGCCCAGAGTCAGTATGTTCTGGTTCTTAAGCAGCAAACTAGTACAGTGAATGAATGGCTCTGAGCAAAGGAATAGGTTGGGCCCGGAACAGCTTAATAATTCGCTACAGACCTAACCCCCCACACACACACTCACAGGGCCAAGCTGTTCCGGGCCCACCCCTGTCCCTTTGCCCAGAGTCAGTATGTTCTGGTTCCTAAGCAGCAAACTAGTACAGTGAATGAATGGCTCTGAGCAAAGGAAGAGGTTGGGCCAGGAACAGCTTAATAATTCGCTACATACCTAACCCCCTCCCACACACACACACACACACAAACACACACACAAACACACACACACACAGGGCCAAGCTGTTCCGGGCCCACCCCTGTCCCTTTGCCCAGAGTCAGTATGGTCTGTTTCCAATTCATCAAACTAGTGCAGTGAATGAACGGCTCTACCAACCCTGAAGTGTGTTTGATACAGCCTGACTTTACATGACTGACATTTTGAGAGAATGAACAAACAAACACTTTCCAATCCGCTCAGACCCGATTCAGAATCAGCACTGAATCCTCTGGGATTAAAAAGCAGCTCCTTGTTTTTTCCTTGACCTTTTCTATTCTTTCTTTATCTGCACTTTGTTAATTTAGGCCTTTGTCTTATTAGGGTTTTGTTGTTGTTGTTGTTGTTGTTGTTGTTGTTGTTGTTGTTGTCGTCGTCGTTGTTGTCGTTGTTGTTATTGTTGTCGTAACTGTTGTTGTTGATGACTTTTTCCTCCTGCATTTAATTTATCTAATTTTGTCTTTATATTCTATTCAGTTGAACTCACACCACAATGCGCATTTGGACAATTGCCATTCATGCACACTAATAAACACACACACACACACACACACACACACACACACACACACACACACACACACACACACACAAACCCTGTGGCAGTATCTGGGCGTGAGCGGTTCACCCCGCTGCACCATTTTGTCCCCTGATAGTGGCATTGGCAACTTGTCACTGCTATTGATTTCTCTTAAACTTCAATTTACATGGATATTTGTGGGTGGCCCTCGGGCAAGCAGCGTCCCCAAGGACCAGCCAACATCCAAGACCACCTATACACAACCTGACTTACACACACACACACACACACACACACACACACACACACACACTTCCTTTTACTACACCCTGTTTGAAAAGGTTTCTGCCATTAAAAAATAAAAGCCCTCCAAAGTGACTTATGCTGTCTGACATCAGCACATATGCCATGTTTTCAAATGTATATTTGGTATTGTTGTTCCTACTGTTTTCATTTTTATTTTTTTGTAAATGTCACCGTGTAGTCGTAGTGTTCATATTTCAGATGAAGCCTAATGATATTTGACAAGGGAAAAAAAAATAATAACCTTTTGTTTTGTTAGGAAAATGTCAGCATCAGTGGATTGTATGTTTACAATTATTTCAGTTCAGTGTTTTGTCGATTTAAATCTCAGGAGTTTTACTTTATACTGCGACAGCAAATCTTTTTCACAACAGACATATCATTGTGCAAAATTATTCACACTACACAAGCGCATAGACAAAGGTTCTGTTGTTTCACACTGAATATTTTTAACAGCGTTTTATTTTGACTTTATGTTTTGTTTGTGCCTGTGCGATCCTCATAGATTTTCTTTGCAGTTTTTTTTTGACAGGGTAGATTCGCGGCTCTTTTCCTTAACCCTGCACAGCAAGATGGTATACCTGGCATACCCAGGTGGTCTCCCATCCAAGTTTGAACCAGCTTGACAGCCGCTATCAGGCCTTTAATTCAAGTTTAATCCATTTGGTATAGTGGAGACGGTGGCGTAGTGGTTTGGGTGCTGAGCTCATGATCAGGAGGTAGTGTGTTCAAATCCCAGTTAAACCCCCACTGTGCTAAGACCCTGGGCAAGGTTTTAACCACAAGTGTGTCTCTGTTCACCCAGCAGTATAAATGGGTACCAGTAAAATATACTGGGAAGGTAACCTGCGATGGACTAGCGTCCCATCCAGGAGGAATTGAAGTCTTGGTAGCTTCAGGCTATGGAAACCAGGGATTAGAACTGCTGAGCCACTATGGCTCGGGTGTATAAAGTCCAAATGACTTTACCTGCATTCTAACCCTCTCCTATGGTCACAAGCTGAGGAGTGTCAGGACCGAAGAAGAAGAAGATTTTATATAGGTAACCTGCAGTGGACTAGCGTCCCATCCAGGAGGAGTTCAGCTCCTAGTCGCTACATGCTACAGAAAACGAGGATAAGCACCGCCCTGATCAGCCACTAGGTTCAGGTGTACAAGACCCAGCAGGCTACCTACCTACCATCAAATATGATTAGTGAGGTGTTAACTCTTTTCATTTATGAGCTTATTTCCAACACTCATTCATTTTCTGAACCACTTAATCCTAATTAGGGTCACCGGGAGACTGGCGCCCATCGCAGTTGACTCTGGGCTACACCCTGGACAACTCACCAAGTCATCCCAGGGCCAACACTCGCACAATCATTAACACAGAGCAGAGATTTGGAACAGGCATTTAACCTACTGTGCATGTATTTGGACTGTGGGAGGAAACCAAAGAACCCTGAGGAAACCCACACAAGCACGGGGAGAACATGCAAAGTCTATGGAGAAACACCTGAGCTGGGAATCGAACCCCAGGACCTTCTTTCTATGAGGCAGATGTGCTAACCACTATACTACCGTACACCTGTTACCAAAATTGCTAAGTTAAAGTGTTGTTTATTTGTTTACAATTGTATAACCGCCATTAAATGAAACAACAGTGATGTTATGTTCCCCTGAATAATTAACGGGTATAAAATACTCTTCTATGATTCTGACACTCATTTGCTGAACCACTTTACCCTTTTACTAGGGTCATGTGGAGGTTGTGCCTAGATTAGCCATCACTGGGTGAAATGAGGGGACACCCTGAACAGTTCACTGGACCAACCCAGGGCCAAGACCACACACACACACACACACACACACACACACACACACACACACACACACACACACACACACACAAAACACAACCAATTGACCTAATGAGCATTGTGTTAGACTGTGTGAGTTAACCAGAGTACTCAGATCACTGAGCTCTTCATTGTGAGTGTGAATGGTTGTGTATGTGTTCGCTCTGTGATAAACTGCCGAACTCTTCATGGTGCAATTTCGCACATAGTTAGTGAAGATAGGCACCAGCCTCCCTGCAGCCCTGGTAGGATTTGATTGAATGGCAAATGAATGAAAGAATACAACGATGGAGGCCTATGGGAGGGGTAGAAATTGGCAGCAACCAAATTGGAAGAAATTGATGAGTTTTATTTTATTGTTGAAATGCTGGGTTGATTTTAACAGTTTTGTTTTTCGTAAAACACTTCCATAAAATAGATGAAAATTACCGTCGTCTTTTAACATTTATGGACAGAGTCCTAACAGCATATTTTCCACCCTGGGAAAAGTCTAATCAGGATAAAAACTAGAGGGGTCACAGTACAGTTGGCATCCTTCTGTTTTGAGAGAGAATGGGGCTCATGCTATGGATCAGTTCATTGTACTCCGGGCGAGGGCAGAGTACATCCTGGACATCTTGCCAGGCCATCGCAGGGCAGAAACACGCTGACGGCTATGCAGCGACTCTTGTCAAAAGCCAGCAATGGGTTTTTGACATGCATCACACCATAGACAGTGAGAGACAAGGGTGGCCTTTAATAGCCCAGTTAGCTGCACTGGGGGGACAGTGACAACCTGTTGAGAGTGGGGCTTGAACCCCTAACCTTGGCTCAGTCATCCAGGAACTTTTACCACGAGGCCACCACTGCTACAAATGTGTAGCTGGAGTATCCTCTCCAGGGCGCGAAGCCTGGGCCAGAATATGGCAATCCTGGATGTCCCAATCATCAGGATCCCTCTCTCTGCCTTGCTGACGGGTTGCAAAAGAATGTGTAGCATGACATTTGGCATCAGTTTGGCTGCAGGAGATACTGGAACAGTGTGACTTGTAGCACTGAACTGTCTGTGGGTCCCCATTCCGAATTTGTAGGTTTACTCCTTTTTCTTCATGTGGTTTGGCCTGTCAGCTGAGATGGTTTACCAGGGTGTGGCATTTGGAGCCAGCACATGAGAGCTTTGGGAGATGGATAAGAACCGGTTGTCCGTCCACACTACAAGAGAGGGTGTAGCTACGGGCAGACAAGGGTGCTATCTCTATCCAAACCCCCTACAGCCCATAGTACAGTGGCATCGTAGTCACTCCAGAAAATAGGTACCGGGTTCCATTCTCGGGCTTGGGTGCGTCTGTGTGAAACCTGCTGTTCCAAATTGCCCTTAAGTGTGAGTAGTGAGTGTGAATGGTCGTGTGTGTTGCCCTGTGACAGTCTGGTGAACTGTTGAAGGTATATACCACCTTTATCCATATACGTCGGGTAAGACCGTCCTCCATGTGACTCTAGTAGGATAAATCGGTTCAGCAAATGAGTGAGTAAGTAAGGGAACCAATATTTAAAGCTGCTGTAGTACAAGTGATAACAGGAACGAAATAAAATGTAACGATGAGCCCAATGCCCGGTGCCATTCATTCATTGGCATCCATCAGTCTCGGGAGACTATGGTCTTGCACACTGTTTGGATGAGCATTGTCTGGTGTGACTAGTCAGGCCGATGCGGGAATGCCAGTCCCTCTTGCAGTATGGGCATCGGAACTGGAGAGTTTGTCTGTCAGCTGGGGCTTTTCTTCTCTGGCACTTGACATCGGAACTTTACGCGAGTGACTCTTCTAGCTGAAAGATTACTTCACGCACTGTCTGTTGCCATGCTGATCTTTCACAGGCTGCAGCTTCCCAAGTGCTTGTTTCGATATTCAGAGCTTTCAGGTCTCGCTTACATATGTAAGCTATATACAATTGTAGCACAATTTTGGTCTGCTAGTTGGACGGCTTCCAAGAGCAAGTTCTCCATAGAGAAGGCCATTTGGGATCCGTCGGTTTTCCATGCGCACCACATGTTCAAGCCATCGCATTCGTCTCAGCTTCAGTAGGCTATACATGCTTTGAATTTGGGCTCTTTCCAAGACACTGGTATTGGTGACTTTATCCTGCCAGGTGATGTTCAGGATATGGTGAAGACAGCGCATGTGGAAGGTGTTGAGTTTGTGCTCCTGTTTCTCATGCAGAGTCCATGCATCGCTTCCATAAAGGAGGGTGCTTATGATGCAGGCTTTGTATGCTAGGACCTTTGTGTGCTCTGTCAGTTTTCTATTGTTCCAAACTCTCTTATTTAGTCTGGCCATTGTGGTTGCTGCTTTGCCATGGCGCTTGTCCAACTCTGTGTCCAGGACAATGAGTCTGAGATGGTGGAGCCCAGATAGACAAAGTCGTGGACAGCATCCAACTCTTGGTCGCTGAGTCTTATCTCAGGTGGTTTGTCCAAGCCCTGCCCCATGATCTGTGTCTTCTTCTGACTAATTGTGAGACGGAAGTCCTGGCATGCCCTGTTGAAGCGGTCCATAAGGTGCTGGAGTTCTTCCTCGGAGTAGGTGGTAATTGCAGCATCATCTGCAAAGAGGAAGTCACGTAAAGCTTGCATTTGGACTTTAGTCTTGGCTCTGAGTCTTGACAAGTTAAAGAGTTTACTGTTTAACCTGGTTCGGAGGTAGATGCCCTCTGAGGTGGAATCAAAGGCATGTTTAAGCAGGACAGCAAAGAAGATGCCAAATAATTTTGGGGCAAGGACACAACCCTGTTTTACTCCACTGTTGATGTTAAAGCTCTCTGATGTTGACCCATCAAAGACCACTGTACCTTGCATGTTGTCGTGGAAGGACTTGATGATGTTCAGTAGCTTTGGTGGACATCCTATCTTTGTTAGAATCTTGAAGAGACCATCTCTGCTAATAGTGTCAAAAGCCTTTGTCAGATCTATGAAGGTAATGTAGAGCGGGAGTCTTTGTTCTCTCCACTTCTCCTGGAGTTGTCTGAGAGAGAAGACCATGTCGATGGTGGACCTTGAGGAACGAAAGCCACACTGGGATTCTGAGTAAACTCCTTTGGCAATAACTTGTAGCCTCTTCAGTGTCACTCTTGCAAAGAGTTTTCCCACAGTGCCTAAAAGTGAGATCCCGCAGTAGTTGTTGCAATCGCTTCTGTCGCCCTTGTTCTTGTAGAGCATTACAATGTTGGCATCCCTCATGTCTTATGGAACTTCGCCCTCATGCCAACAGAGGCAGAGTATTTTGTCTAGTTCTTCTATCATGGTTCCTTTGCAGCATTTCAGAATCTCTGCAGGGATGCCATCCTTCCCAGGTGCTTTTCCTGTGGCTAGCGAATCTAGGGCTCTGTGCATTTCCCCCAAGGTTTGGCTCTTCATCCATTCCTCTAGCATAGGTAGACACTCAATTGCTTCCAAGGCATCCTCAGAGACAAGGTTCTCCTTGGCATATAGCTCAGAGTAGTGTTCCACCCAGCGTTCCATCTGTTGTTCTCGGTCTTGAATTATCTCTTCTGAGGAAGACTTTAGAGGGGCAGTTTTCTTCTTGCTAGGACCCAGTGCCTGTTTGATTCCATCATACATCCCCTTAAAGTTTCCTGTGTCTACTGCGATCTGTATCTTAGAGCACAGCTGGAGCCAGTAGTCATTTGCACAGTGCCTGGCAATCTGTTGTACTTTCCTGCGGGAGCATCGAAGTGCCTTTAGGTTTTTCTCACTAGGATCAGTTTTATAGGCTATGAGAGCAGCTCTCTTCTCCTCCATGACTGGTCTGATCTTCTCTGCATGAGCTTCAAACCAGTCTGCTGACTTCCTTGTCTGCTTACCAAAGATTGATACTGCTGAGCTGTAGATGGCATCCCTCACTTGTTCCCAGTTTTCGGTAGCATTCCTACTTTGCAGACCTCTGAGGCGTTCTTCCAGGGTTGTGACAAGGCCATCGACCTTTGTTGGTAATTTAGTGTTGCTTGTGTTTATGCGAGGGCAACCTTCTTTCTTTGTGCGTGATATTTGCTTTGCCTGCAGCTTGATCATACTGGACACAAGGGACTGGTCAGTATCACAGTCAGCACTGTGATAGCTGCGAGTGAGTCTGATGCATGATAGGTTGGAGCGTTTGGTGAGGATCAGGTCGAGCTGGTGCCAGTGTTTGGATTGTGGGTGCCTCCAAGAGACTCTGTGTTGGGGCTTGGTGTTGAAGAATGTGTTACTGATGCAGAGGTTGTGATGGCAGCAGAGCTCTAGCAAATGTTGTCCATTTTCATTCATTCGTCCAGTGCCGAACTTTTCAAGGCAGCTTGGCCAGGTGTTATAGTTAGTGCCGACTCTGGCATTAAAATCACCGAGTATGAAAAGTGACTGCGCAGCAGGGACTTTGCTAATGGCAGAGCCAAGGTCGTCGTAGAACTTGTCTTTGACGTCACTGGGAGATGTGAGAGTTGGAGCATAGACGTTGATAATGGTGACTAATCCAGCTGCAGTGTGGAGCTGTCGGGACAGAATTCGTTCAGATCCTTCTGTGGGTGAGATGATAGATCCCAGCAGGGTGTTACGGACTGCAAAACCCATGCCATGTTCCCTCACTTGGTTGGGCGTCTTCCCTTTCCAGAAGAAGGTGAAGTCCTTCTCTCTCACAGAGCCTGTCTCTGGAAATATAGTTTCCTGGAGGGCAACAATGTCCATCTCCAGCCCGTTCAGTTCCCAGTAAATGATAGCTGTTTTTCGGGTGTCATTAATTTCTTCAAGGCTGTCAGTGAAACCTGGTGTCATTGTCCTCACATTCCAGGTGCCCAGTTTTAGAATAGAATGCTTTGACTTTTCCTTTCTCAAAGATTTTGTTTCCTTGTTCAAGTAGTTGTTTGGTGCACAGGTTGTCAATCCGCTTGTCGGTTTTCACCCTAAACTCCACGCACCCAGTGAGGTCAACGGACCGTGGAGAGGCAGCACCTTATTGGCTAGGGGCTGCCCAACTTGAGGCAGGCGGTAGATGCCCAATGAGACACAATGGCCTTTACTACCGTTGGAAGCAACCCCTGGCGTCTAGCTCTACACCAATCAAGCTGATGACTTAAAACCAGTAGACTGCTGCTTCCCGTGTTGTATCAACAGTGTATAGTGAAGCTGGAGTGTCCTCTCCAGTGTGCAAGGGCCTGGGTATGTGTATATGAAGAAAGAACTGTTACCCATGCAGTAGATTTCCCCTCTCCATGTCGTAGAAAAGGTCCAGTGGAAAGGCAAAATGCCAGTAGAAATGGTTTCCACACCGTCGCAGGAGTTGCCAAGTCAGGCTGAGTACAGCATCGAAAAGCCTTCGGGACTCCAGCTCCTGATTTGCTGTCAGGGTTTACTCCCTTAGTCTTAAACTCTCCCGAGATATCCACAAGGCAATGGAACTATTTGACCCATAGCTGGGGGTTTGGTTCATGGGCTTCAGGGCATGTCCACACACCGGTGGGCCTGCAAACCTCACGTCTGGGGGGGCCAAACCTCCTCCGAGTCCCTTGTAGTTCAGCCTGAGTCTGCAAGGTGCTCAGTTACCATGTGTGGCCGTGAGGAGGCACTACATAGGGCTTGGTGATGGAGAGGCTATGTACTGGCAGAAGGAAACTTACGCACACAACTCCTCTTTTCGCAAAAGCTACCTAGCGGTGCAGGCTGAAAGCGAGAGGTGATAAGCACATCCACTGCAGCTACAGCACACAAGACGCATCACACTGCCATTTGTGACGCACTGCCAAACTGCTATTCATTAACCAATGGGAAAATGTTACTGTTGACGATTAGACACCTGTTATTATAGGAGAATACGTAACTTGATGCCACACCTACATTGATTATTTCTCTATAATACGAAGCACCCAAATTACTTATTTTTTACTGAGTCTTGAAAACTAACCGAAATTCTTCTTCTGAGTACGTGTACCAGATCACGCTTCCGTAGGAGTGTTTCCTTTCTGTAGCAGGTACAGTCTTCTACATAAAACATTTACATATTCCCCTATGAGACGAGTCAAAGAAGTTGGTGTGCGGATAGGAATACCATCAAACTTTTAATATTGAGTCAGTGAAAGTGTAGTGGATCCCCGGAAAGTGTGTTTGCCGTGGCGGTTTCAAGTTTGCAGTAGCGCAGTTCTAAATAATGTCTGCTGTTAAGTAATTTTGTGGCGGGTTTGAAGCGCATGATTGAAATTCCCTTGTGATACATAATGCTTTCGTATCATTTACATTTCTGTTCATCAGATACTTTTATTCAAACTGAATTCGAAAAGAGATGGAATGCAATCCAAACGTCTGGGGTTGTCTCAGTAAGAGGTTTTGCTCCAGGCTCAAATAGAAGCTGGGATTTGAACTGAGTACTCTTTTGCAATTGAAACCTGAAATTGATTCATGCATGTACATTTTTGTATATCAGTGCAATAATTTCTGGAATGTAAAATCCTGAGCATATTCATTTGTTCGTTAACTGTAAACATAACAAGGACTATCGGCATCTGTCTCTTTATCTGAAAAAAACTATAGGTGGTTTAGATCAAGGCACATCGCTCCACGCCAATTAGTCTAATGTAAAGTGATTCCTCGCTATTCCATGCTTTAGTTTCTGTGACTTCAGTGCATCGCAGGTTTTTCAAAACTATTCATCAAAAAATTAAAAAATAAGGAAATTAAGGGAAGATAGGGGGAAAGTTAATGAAAATGCCGCAAAACAAGGCCAATTATGCAAAAAAAAAAAACAACAACCCCAAAACCCCCCAACAAAACTACTTACATTTTTATGTGAGGTGCATATCTGAGTGTGCGCGTCTTTATGAGTGTGTATTTATATTTTATTTATAGCTTATGCATTATTTTTGAATGTTTAATTGTTATTATAAGCATTTATGGCATTGAATGTGTATTTCTTGATTTTATATACACATATACATGTACGTATACATCAGTCAGGGGCGTCGATCCTACTTCGTGGAAATCGGTGGTCGCGGGGGGTCTGGTCCCCATTAACTGCGGAAAGTGAGGAATCCCTGTTTTTGGGTTACACAAGACATATTTAATCACCAAATCATAGGTTGAGGAGCTCAGAAACTCAGGAGAAAGTTAAGAGCCACTAACTAGACCCCATAGCAAAAAGAGTTAGTTGAAGTGATTGGCGCATCCTATTAGAATGCTTCACTTCAGAGGTGTTCCATGTATGTCCAACTAAGAGGAGGCCCTGAGATAGATCCAAAACTTGCTAGAAAGCTTATGTATAAATTTTGGACTGGGAACACCTCAGGATCCCCCAATGGTGCTAGAGCGTGTCGAGGGAGGTGAGATACTTGGATTTTTCTCCAAGACTTGTTGCCTTCCCAGCCTGACCTCAATTAAGCACACGAAAATGGATGGATGAATGAATGGATGGATGAATGGATGGATGGATGGATGGATGGATGGATAGATAGATGGATGGATGTATGTATGGATGGATGGATGCTCAATCACTCACACTTGAGAGTAAAATAATATGGCTAATTCTTGTTGTTTGGACAAAAACAGAGATCCCAGATGGTAACCACAAACCTGTTTACAGCAGGAACATGGGTTACAATGAATTGCTGGTTGTAGAGTGGAAATAAACCCTGAATGGGACACTAGATCATAATCACACTGTTTATCACTGACACGTCGGGGTGATGAAATGTAACTATTCTAAAATGCAGCTAATTCCAAACACCATCCTAAAAGTCCAAAGCTAGCCCACAAACCTGGCTTGGATTTTGGCTCAAACCTGACACTATAAAGTCATATTGGTCTTTCTTCAGATGCAACGAATGCAGACATTCCATTTAGGTTACTCCATTGAATTCTGGGTGAGGTACATCAGAATAAATTTGGTTGTCATATAAACATTTCAGTTGTAGCATGGTAGCATAATGGGTAACACTCCCACCTCACAACAAGGAGGTCCTGAGTTTTAGTCTCTGTCTCAGCAGGAGCATTTCTGTGTGTTTAAATGTTCTCTCCATGCCTGTGTGTGTTCCCTGCAGGTTCTCCCGGATCCTCCGACATCCAAAGACATACGTATTAGGCCAATTATCTGTTTCACAGTGCCCATCTGTAAGATGGATTTTGTGTGTGTGTGTGTGTGTGTGTGTGTGTGTGTGTGTGTGTGTGTGTGTGTGTGTGTGATGTGTGTGCTGGCCCTTCTGATGCTCTGCCGAGCTGTTTAGGCAATACCCCGCCTTCCACCTGTCGGCCCATGTAGAATAAAGCGGCTGGTCAAATGAATGTATAATGGTGCCGCCTTGAGGTAAATTAATAATGATGTCTGAATGGCATGAAGCATGTGTGGTGGTGTTATGGTTACTGTTCTGGGTTCATGTTTGAGAATTTCATCATCATCATCATCATCATTATCTTCTTCTTCCTCTTCCGCTTCTTCCGGGGTCAGGTTGCGAGGGCAGAAGCCTAAGCAAACAATTCCAGACGTCCCTCTCCCCAGCCACTTCCTCCAGCTCTTCGGGGGGGGCACCGAGGTGTTCCCAGACAAGCCGAGAGATATAATACCTTCAGCGTGTTCTAGGTCAACCCTGGCGTCTCTTCCCAGTTGGACATGCCAAAAACACCATACCACGGAGGCGTTCAAGAGGCATCCTGAGCAGATGCCCAAGCCACCTCAACTGTCTGCATTGAGAGGGACCAGTTGAGGTGGCTTGGAGAAGCAGTGGTTCTACTCTGAGCTCTCCCCTGATGATAAAGCTTCTCACCTTATCTCTAAGGGAGAGCCCCGCCACCTGGCGAAGGAAGCTCATTTCAGCCGCTTGTATCCATAATCTTGTTCTTTCGGTCACTACCCAAAGCTCGTGACCATAGCTCAGGGTTGGAACATAGATCGACTGTAAATTGAGATTTTTGCCTTCTCTTTCTTCACCAAGACGGACCGGTCCAGGCTCCGCTTTACAGCAGAGGCTGCAGCAATCTGTCTGTCGATCTCCCGCTCCATCCTTCCCTCACTTGTAAACAAGACCCTGAGATACTTAAACTTCCCCACTTGCCCCAAGTGAAAATCTGTGGGTTCAAATCCAAATAGACTAAACTGTGCTAAGATTCCTGGACAAGATCTTAAGAAATTGTGCCTCTGTCCGCCCAGCAGTATAAATGTGTGACAGCAAAAAAAAAATACTATGAAGATAACCCACAATGCACTAGTGTCCCATTCAGGAAGAGTTGAACTCAACGCTGCTTCACGCTTCAGAAACTGGGACAATCTCCAGATGTGATGAGTCACTAGACTCGGGTGTTAAAAGCCCACTATTCTAAAATACCTTAAAAATGTGGTTTCTTAAAGCTCTGACTCGAGTTAACCGAGTCTTTACTGAATAGCCTCCTGCCATCACACGTATCCTGACCTTCTTCATCAACTTGGTGATTGAGACCCAGCACGGGTTCTGAATTAAGATCTCAATTTAATTAACGGTCAGTTCATTCATCCACCACTTTGAGTCCAGATATGTGCTCTTCATTCAATTCACATTTCACACTCGGTCCACACATGAGTGGAAAATGTGATTCAACTTACTCATCCTGGAGGCAGAAAGCATGACTCACCTACAACACCCCTCCCTCTCCCCCTACACACAAGTTTAAATATACCTTATGTAGTGTTTTCAATAACTAGATAGATGGGTAGATACCTTATTAATCCCAGAAGGAAATTTGCATTTTCCAAAAGCATTGCAGTAAATCAGCACACACTTATTCTACAAAAAAAATAAAATAAAATAAATTAAGAGATATATATATATATATATATATATATATATATATATATATATATATATAGTAAAAAGCCAGCTCTCGGTGTTGGTGGGGTACACCCTAAACAGCTCAGCAGTGTGTCACAGGGCCAACAGAAGCACACACACACACACACACACACACACACACCTTTGGGTAGTAACCTAAGTAAATGTCTTTTGACTGCTTGAGGAGACCAGAGTACCTGGACAAACCCCAGGAAAGCACAAAAACAACAGAAATGAC
>CM045728.1:11632349-11639849 GCA_024760905.1 Plotosus lineatus | reverse complement strand
AATGGAGATGGAAGGATAAATCTAAGTGTTGTTCTAAAATACTTCAATCTTTTACCGCGCTCAATCAATTATGTTTATAGCCGTCTTGGCAAACGGCCGACATTTTGTTCTTTTTTTTTTTTTTCGGATTATCCTGACGCTTTGCACTTTAATACACTTGATCCCCATAAAATGCTACAGATTAGAAGAACATTACAATCTATGTGTACCCAAATGAGATTTAAACCCCCCCCCCCACGCCCTGCCCCGCCCCGCCCCGCCCCGATTATAATAGATTATGCTGTACAATTGCTTATTAAGAGACGGAAGTATAACCATGAGGCAATGCGTACATACACAGACACGAAGCAACAGATAAAGCACACCTTTCACTCCTGTCTAGACAGTCCCTGAGACCAAGTTTTAGTCTTTATTGTCGTTGTGTAAACCAGTCAAACAATGCAGTATTTCCCTGAGTCACGTAGCGCCAAATACGTTACTAAAATAGTCGAGAGCTCAAAGCCGCTGCGCCCTTGTACAATGTGTGTGAGGGCAGGTTACTGGAGCTTAAATCATCAGCAAAGAAGGACATATTGGACTTGAACTTTATGTTTCACTGTTTATACCTTGAACATGACCTATGCTACCTATCATAAGTACAAAATTAGAAATAATTACATTCTGGGTTTTTTTTTTAGATGTTAGAACAGCAAAACACCCATATAACACACACACACACACACACACACATATATAATATATATATATATATATATATATATATATATATATATATATATATATATATATATATATATATATATATATATACGCCAACATAGGGGAACAACAGCATATTGCGACTCTCAAGGTTGCTATAATAATAAATAAATAAATACATAAAAACAGATGAGGTTAGCTGGAAGAAGAAAGTGAATAGTGTACAAAAACCTCTGTTGTGTCACAGTTAAAAAAAACAAACAAACATTGTTTACTTCTCAATAAAACAAAAAGCTGAAATAACCCTACAGAAACTCTTTAAAACGCTCTGCTCTACTCTTCCTGGATCCCGTACATGAGCCTTTAACCATTAAAATGCATAATGAGAGCTTTGTTTTTTAAATCCCACCTCATTTCAGATCCATCCAGTACGTCAAAGTGGAAATCATTCCCATGTCTCCATGGTATTCTGATGACATGTCAGCTATCCACGAGAGTGAATAGTGCACATGCTGAACTGTTGTGTTGCTCGCTCGATCGCTCATTCACGATCTCACTGCAGAAATACCGAAGAAGTGTCGCATTTGACTCGGGTTCTCCGTGACGCATAAATATAGACCGTGTATATAATGCTATCGATACGGGGGCTTAGTCAGGGTCGAGTTCCGTTGGTTCTCCTGATGTTGATCGGTACTGTGAGCTGTCAAAATACAGAATAAGTGGACGAGCAAAATGAAAACGTGTAAGTAGTAATTAGGTTTAAAATGTGACAAATCGGAACACAATTAAAATTCTTAAAATTCTCATACGCACAGCTTGGTGAACATTTCCAAGGATGAATATGGTCACACTGTATGCCTGTCCTTAAGCATCTCTGCGTATCTAACATTTCTTTAAATACATGTCTGTATATGAATAGTAATAATTTAGAATTATTAATTGTCAGGCAATGCATAATTGAACGGTGTAATTACAATTAATTCAACTCATTTTTTTCTGTGAACATTATAAGATTAAATAAACATAATCCTAGTGTAATAATGCAATTATAATCAGTTAATTGTCTTTTTTTTTAACGTTAGGTTATAATATGGGTGCACACTGCAACTACATCACACTCATTAAAACTCTCCTATGTGTTTCTAGACGACTTCGCCACGACTGATTACATCTACGTCTGCGCACGTACCTCAGGACCACTTACGCAACCACTGTTATTTGATCTAAACGAATCAGTGAACCTTATTTCAATGACCGTACTTTATTAATATGCACCGTGACCAAATTCTCAGAGCAAATGAAGAGGCAAGTCGAGGTCAGAGTCACTGACATCATACAGATGCTGAAGAACCTTAATGGATTATGATGGACTGTGAAACTGTGGCTGCTGTTTGTTTTTTTGATGTGCCATGCAGGTCATAGACTGCTCTTCTCTTCTGTGTGTGTGTGTGTGTGTGTGTGTGTGTGTGTGTGTGTATGTGTGTGTGTGGGTTGCCAGTTCCTCATGATACGGTCTATCTGCTTCCTCAGTGTCTCTGTTTCTAACGCTGCAGCTCAATATGACACAGGCTAGAACAATCCGAATCACTTCCAGTCTATTGTGGTTCTTTTCTACAGACTGATTCTGTCTCTGTGTGTTTTGAAAACATCTCAGCTAATATTCACGCCAATCTATGGCACACCGGAAGGAAAGAAAACAGTCTGTAGTTTTAGATCTGGAAAGGTTGGCTGTTTGTGAGTGTAGTGTTGATAAGAGGTTTTTTTTTTTTTTTTGTACATGGTGCCGCTGGCATTTAAAAGGTTAATGAAGGTCATCAGCAGCACCGGCTGCCGTTGCAGCGGAGACTTTCGCAGACGCTTCTCTGATTAACGGTGAAATTCTCCTCGATTTAGGACACGGTGTCCTCCGTTGGATGTTTGTCCAGGGAGGTTGAAAAAAAAATGCTTATTAGCATTGAATAGTTACTGCTCCCTGTGGAGGACTGGCTGATAAAATGACCAAGTAAAGAGAGAGCACAACTTTACAAATTAGCATAATTAGTCATTATCTCTTAATAGTCCCCGTTGGCTTTTTGAGACATGGTTGCTCGATTTCTGCCTAAAGTTCAGTCAGGAAATATGTGTGTGTGTGTGTGTGTGTCTCTCTCTCTCTCTCTCTCTCTCTCTCTCTCTCTCTCTCTCTCTCTCTATATATATATATATATATATATATATATATATATATATATATATATATATATAAATATATATATATATATATATATATATATATATATATATATATATATATATATATATATATATATATATATATATATATATATATATATATATATATATATATATATATATATATATATATATATAGGGATCTCTCACTTTCCGCAGTTAATAAGGACCGAACCCCCCCGGGGACCGCCAATTCCAAGAAGTAGGATCAACCAACCCCTCTGACTGACATATACATACATGTATATTTATATATAATATCAATAAATACATATTCAACACTATAAATGCTTATAATAACAATTCAACATTCGCAAATAATGCATAAGATATAAATAAAATATAAATACACACACATACAGACGCACACGCACATAAAAATGTAAGTAGTTTAGTTGGGGTTTTTTGTTTGTTTGTTTTTTGTTTTTTTTTGTTTTTTGGGCTTTTTGTTTTTTGTTTTTTTTTTTTGCATAATTGGCCTTGTTTTGCGACAATTCCCTTAACTTTCTACTTATTTTTCCTTAATTTCCTTTTTTTTTTTTTTTTTTTTTTTTAAATGTATGAATATTTTGAAAAACCCACGATGCACTGAAGCCACAGAAACTGAAGCACAAAGTAGCGAGGGATCACTGTATATATATATATATATATATATATATATATATATATATATATATATATATATATATATATATATATATATATATTTCTTTTTTTATCCCGTAATGTCCAAAGAACAGATGAGCCACCCGGGTAGTCATGTGATTGGGGATTGGAACTTTGTCAATGTTTACGCAGTTAAACTGGCACAGATGAGAACCTTCTAGATTTCGTAAAATAATAATAAAAAAGAGAGTTCGCAAAAACAACCAGCTTAGCATTTTTATTTTTTTTCATGATTACATAAAATAGCATCAAAGTCATAATATTTATTTGTTATGTCACTGCAATTGATCCTAAGATCAATGAAACCAACTCATGCTTGTCATCTGACAAACACTAGCATAAGTCTAGTTAGCTTCACAGGCTGCTTAGCATTCTTAGCCTGCTTTGACCAACATCAGTGTAAGAAATGTCTGACCTTGTGCGTACACGGTGAGTGTGTCAACATCACCACGTCTTGGAAGTAGAAACCATCTGCAGGACCAAATACATACAGTGACTTGGACTGGAAATTAATTCACAAAGGTGATGAGCTAGCACGGATACGACACAATGAAATAAGGCTAATGCTGAGACGCGGTTTGTGTCACGGAAAAATGACGCAATTGTTTGACTGATGTTGGTAATAATGAGGAGCTGCTACTGTATATGTAATTCATATTAAGCACAAAATAAAGGAGACTAAAAAACTCAATTAAAATGAAGGTCTTTGTCCTTTTTTTTTTTTTTTTTTTTTTTTTTTTGGTTTTATAGCTGAATCCCACATCAGTTATATCAGCTGTCTCCGACCAGCCTTTGGATTCTGTCGGTTATAATATTTGGTTTTGATGTGATCTCGCAGACATTTCTATTTATTTCAGGGTCTCTCACACTGACAGAACTGTTTCTTTTCACGTTATTTTTATTGTATACATTATTCTGATTGCTGTCCTCTTGCAGAATGTCTTCACTCATGCATTAATCCGCCAAGAAATATAGTCTCAGCAGGGTGCTGCGGAAGGCGGGGTGCACCCTGAACGGCTTGTCAGACTATCGCAACCGTGCCATCTGAACTCACATTCACGCTGAGGGACAGTTTGGGACAACCGAGCTTAATGTGCATGTCTTTGGACTGTGGGAGAAAACCAGAGTGTTTGGAGTAAACCCACACAAATACACGGAAAACGTGTCAACTCCACACAGACCTGCTGAAGCCTGGGACTCGCACCCTCACACCCATGACCTTCTTGCTGTCAGGCTGATGTACCATCCCCCACCTTGCAGAATGCACTGAGTAGCTTTCTGTATTTATATCAAGGTCATACTTTTATCAACGTGAAGAAGATAGAAACATCGGTTATTCAAGTGTTCATTTAGATTCCATGTACTACTTTCCTTTTATAACATTTTGTACATTATGGGATGTGGCAAATACATTTATCTAGACTGACTTACATTTATTATGTTTTATACAACTAAACAATTGAGGGTTAAGGACCTTGTATTAGTAATCCAGAGCCTGAACCACTGAGCCGCCACTGCGATCACAAACGTCGTGTACATGCTACATTACAATTTCAAGTTTCCTGCAATTCAAACAGCATGCACGTCTTTTTAATTCATCCATTTATTTATTCAACTGATTTGTGCTAGAGTAGTGAGGAGGTTGGAGCGTGTTTCTCTTTGAATGAAGGTGGGTATGTCCTGAACAGATTTTCAGCCCATTGCAGAGTCAACACGCGCACAACTATTCACATTCACACCAAGCGGAAATTTGCAACAGTCAAAAACAGTCTGGCATCAGTGATCCAGCACCTTTAAACCAGGCCACCCCTCCACCCCCACACACACGCACATACACACACACATTTACAGTATATGTGAATATATATATATATATATATATATACACACAGTCATTCTCAAAAATTAGCATATTGTGATAAACGTCATTTATTTTCTGTAATGTACTGATAAAAATTAAACTTTTATATATTTTAGATTCATTGCACACCAACTGAAATATTTCAGGTCTTTGATTGTTTTAATACTGATGATTTTGGCATACAGCTCATGAAAACCCAAAATTCCTATCTCAAAAAATTAGCATATCATGTTCAGGTAGTCTAAACGAGCTATTAACCTAATCATCTGAATCAACCAATTAACTCTAAACACCTGCAAAAGATTCCTGAGGCTTTTAAAAACTCCCAGCCTGGTTCATTACTCAAAACCACAATCATGGGTAAGATTGCCGACCTGACTGCTGTCCAGAAGGACATCATTGACACCCTCAAGCAAGAGGGTAAGACACAGAAAGAAATCTCTGAGCGAATAGGCTGTTCCCAGAGTGCTCTATCAAGCCACCTCAGTGGGACGTCTGTGGGAAGGAAAAAGTGTGGCAGAAAACGCTGCACAACCAGAAGAGGTGACCGGACCCTGAGGAAGATTGTGGAGAAGGGCCGATTCCAGACCTTGGGGACCTGTGGAAGCAGTGGACTGGGCTACAGGTGCCGCATTCCCCAGGTCAAGCCACTTTTGAACCAGAAACAGCGGCAGAAGCGGCTGACCTGGGCTACAGAGAAGCAGCACTGGACTGTTGCTCAGTGGTCCAAAGTACTTTTTTTGGATGAAAGCAAATTTTGCATGTCATTCGGAAATCAAGGTGCCAGAGTCTGGAGGAAGACTGGGGAGAAGGAAATGCCAAAATGCCTGAAGTCCAGTGTCAAGTACCCACAGTCAGTGATGGTCTGGGGTGCCATGTCAGCTGCTGGTGTTGGTCCACTGTGTTTTATCAAGGGCAGGGTCAGTGCAGCTCGCTATCAGGAGATTTTGGAGCACTTCATGCTTCCATCTGCTGAAAAGCTTTATGGAGATGAAGATTTCATTTTTCAGCACGACCTGGCACCTGCTCACAGTGCCAACACCACTGCTAAATGGTTTACTGACCATGCTATTACTGTGCTCAATTGGCCTGCCAACTCTCCTGACCTGAAGCCCATAGAGAATCTGTGGGATATTTTGAAGAGAAAGTTGAGAGACACCAGACCCAACACTGTGGATGAGCTTAAGGCCGCTATCGAAGCATCCTGGGCCTCCGTAACACCTCAGCAGTGCCACAGGCTGATTGCCTCCATGCCACGCCGCATTGAAGCAGTCATTTCTGCAAAAGGATTCCCGACCAAGTATGGAGTGCAGAACTGAACATAATTATTTGAAGGTTGACTTTTTTTGTATGAAAAAAAACTTTTTTTTTATTGGTCGCATGAAATATGCTAATTTTTTGAGATAGGAATTTTGGGTTTTCATGAGCTGTATGCCAAAATCATCAGTATTAAAACAATAAAAGACCTGAAATATTTCAGTTGGTGTGCAATGAATCTAAAATATATGAAAGTTAAATTTTTATCAGTACATTACAGAAAATAATGAAGTTTATCACAATAAGCTAATTTTTTGAGAAGGACTAGTATGTATATACATATATGCAGATGCTCCCCAACTTACGTTCATCCATTTTACGTTTTTTCGATTTCACATTTAAAAAAAAAAAGTCAAATTTTGAATTTAGACGTACCTACGTAGTACACGCTGCATTCATTGTTTACAAACTACAGACTGAGTGTGTGTGTGTGTGTGTGTGTGTATATATATCTTCTTCTTCTTCTTCTTTTACTTTCGGCTGCTCCCTTCAGGGGTCGCCACAGCAAATCATCCGCCTCCACCTCACCCTGTCCTCCGCATCTTCTTTTCTGACTCCAACGACCTTCATGTCTTCCTTCACCACATCCAAAAATCTCTTCTTTGGTCTTCCTCGAGGCCTTCTGCCTGGTAGTTCCAACCTCAGCATCCTACTGCCAATATACTCACAATATACTCACTCTGTACATGTCCAAACCATCTCAATCTAGCCTCTCTGACTTTGTCTCC
>CM045728.1:11529849-11619849 GCA_024760905.1 Plotosus lineatus | reverse complement strand
CTCGCATTAAATTAATTCGACGCCAATGCTAGCCGAAAAAGTCAAAGTTATACACCGACACACACACACACACACACACACACACACACACACACACACACACACACACACACACACACACACACACACACAACTGAGTTTGATTGGTGGTATACTTAGCCCAGGGGTCGGCAACCCACAGCTCCGGAGCCGGCTCTTTCACCCTTCTGATGCGGCTCTGTGGCTTTTCAAAATAATGTCGTACTTTACGGTGGCCGATGGGTGCATCACAAGGTGCTTATTTACTCACATCGGAAGCCATCTTGGTAAGATCACATTACTATTTAAGACTTAAAGTAAGGTGATCTCACCAAGATGGCTCCACTTCAGAATTGAAACAGTAATGTCCAATCTAGGCTTTTTTCCCCCCCTTTTCTTTTGATGATCAGTGATTGGTGGAAACAGGTGGAAGGTGTGGCTATTTTTTGGTTGAAGTGAAAACCTACACCCACACCAGCCCTTTGCGGATAAGATTGCCCACTCCTGGTTTAGAGAGTTAAACCAGCTTTCACCTGAATGATGTGGGTTTCCTTCCAATGCTCCTTTCGGGTTGAAAATTACAGAAATGAAAATTAACTGTCACAGGTGTGGGCGGATATTTATTTGGTGTGGGTGGGGTGATTTTGTGTGTGTCCACAAGAACACAAGAACACACACAAAATAAATATAAGAGAGCTCTAAAAGAGCTCATGGCAAGCAGCAGCGGGGCGAGCGAGAGATTTTTTTTTTTCTTCCGTCAGGGTTTGTAATCCAGGAACGGAAATCATAGCTGAAGTAAGACGGTGGATGAGATTTGTTGATACACAGCAGTCTCCGAGTTAAATAACTGTCCTCCCAGTGACAAAATAAAAGACTGGGTGTGGTTCAGTCTCCACTCTGAGAATGGGTCGGTCAGTGCAGCATTAAGCATTAATATTATTTAAAAGAATGCTGAGCAGGCTCCTTCTTAAAATAAGTCTTCATATACCTTTCTGTGTTGCTGTTGTTTTTGTAAATTAAAACTATGACAAAACAACAAATATAACGAATAAAATAAAATATCAAAAGATCCCACAAAGGGATGGTGAGGTAGATACCCAACCCGTTAACACATCTGGCTGCACCCCATCCCTCACTTCGTGGGATCGATATTCTTTTTCTTTATAAAAATGCAAGAAGGACTCGAACGCATTCATTCATTTTCTGACCCACTTAATGCTAATTCGGGTCGCGGGGAGGCTGGAGATTTTTTTTAATCTAAATGTTTTTGTTGCAAGCAGAATTGTAATTTAATTGTCTCTGCAGTCATTTAAATCAATGCAACACATTGTTGTTTTATATTAACATGAAGGAAAATGAGGGAAAACATTATATGCAGTGTTATTTGATTTTAAATGTCAAAAAAGGATTTGTGGCTCCCAGAGTTTTCTTTAATGTGGAGAACGGGTCCAAATGGCTCTTTGAATGGCAAAGGTTGCCGACCCCTGACTTAGCCTGTGTCCGAGTGAACCAGTATCATAATGTATTAATTGATAGTGACTTTAAGGCACTTCTGCAAGTTGATCTGAATACAGGCATCTGCCAAATGCTGTAAATGTAAATGTAAGATAACTAATCGCTCAAGTGCTAGACTTGCAATGTGATCATTTATTAGCTAAGGTATAAAACATTTCAATTGGCTTGGATTCTGAAGTGGTAAATTCTTCTTATACACAGGGGTATCCCAGGGGTTCAAACTCTTAGACAATTTCAAAAGTTTACATTTAATGGTGTGTGACATGGCAGGTTCCTCATGGTACAGCAGCTATAAAAGTCTTTCCCTCACCATCTACTGCCCTGTTAACAAAACAAGAAAAAAGCAGCTTGACATGTTACTCAAAATATGGCAGTCATCTGTTCTCCTCAAGAAAAAAAAAAAGAATATATATTGATTAAACATCTTCTTGGCAACCATCAAATGTAATGTATTTTTTACTCAACAAAAGTTCACACACACATATATCATCATCATCATCATCATCATCATCATCATCATCATCATCATCATCATCATCATCATCTTCTGCTTATTCCGGGGTCGGGTTGCAGGGGCAACAATCTAAGCAATGAGGTCCAGACGTCCCTCTCCCCAGCCACTTTCACCAGCTCTTCCTGGGGGACACCGAGGCATTCCCAGGCCAGCCGAGAGACATAGTCCCTCCAGCGTGTTCTAGGTCGACCCCGGGGTCTCTTGCCGGTTAGACATACCCGAAACACTGAAAAACTGTAGGTATTCGAGAGGCATTCAGACCAGGTGCCCAAGCCGCCTCAACTGGCCCTTGTCAATGGAGAGAAGCAGCGGCTCTACTCCGAGCTCTCCCTGGATGGTTGAGTATCTCACCTTATTCCGAAAGGAGAGCCCTGCCACCCGGCGAAGGAAGCTCATTTCAGCTGCTTGTATCTGTGAGCTTGCTCTTTTGGTCACTACCCAAAGCTTGTGAGCATAGTTAAGGGTTGGAACATAGATCAACTGGTAAATTGAGAGCTTTGCATCGCAGCTCAGCTCCCTCTTCACACGATGGACCAGTACAGGCTCCACTTTACAGCAGAGGCTGCAGCGATTCGCCTGTCAATCTCCCACTCCATCCTTCCTTCACTCATGAACAAGACCCAGAGATACTTGAACTTCTCCTCTTGGGGCAGGGCCTCCTTCCTGACTCAGAGGGTGCATTCCTCCCTTGTCCAAATGACAGTCATGTCCTCTGACTGGGAGGTGCTGATTTTCATCCCGGCCGCTTTGCACTTGAATGCAAATCTCTCCAATGAGTGCTGGAGGTTCCGGCTTGATGAAGCCAAAAGGACCATGTAGTCTGCAAACAGCACAGATGAGATCCGATGGCCACCAAACCAGAACCCCTCGACACCTCGAAATTCTGTGCCTAGAAATTCTGTCCATAAACATTATGAACAGAATCGGTGACAAAGGATAGCCTTGGCGGACTCCAACCCTCACCGGAAATGAATTCGACCTGTTGTTATGGACCAAACTGGCTCCGGTGATACAGCAATCGAATGGCCCAGAGCAACTGGTCAAGAACGCCGTACTCCCAGAACACAACCCACAAGATCGCCCAAGGGGCACGGTCGAAAGCCTTTTCCAAATCCACAAAACACATATGGACAGATTGGGCAAACTCCCTTCCCCCTCCAAGATCCTGTGGAGCGTATAGAGTTGGTCAAGAGTGCCATGGCCAGGACGAATATATATATATATATATATATATATATATATATATATATATATATATATATATATATATATATATATATATATATATATTGAAATTAAATTATGATATGAACATTGATATTCATCAGTCTCTCACTCACTCTTTTCAGGGGACTGCTTACACTTGCTGGCATGCTGGTATGCATGGAGGCTGTAGCCTATCTCAATCAACACTGGGCAAAAGCAGGAACACACTGAGGAGTTTTAGCAGATCATCACAGGGCCACTACACACATATTCAGTCCAAAGACATGTACACAAAGTTAACGAGCTGTGCAAAATTGACCCAAATTATAAGTGTTAGTATGTTTGATTGTATATGTACATGAACTCGGGCTTTGAACCCAAGACTTTCTAACCACTACTTCACCATGCCATACTTATTTATTTATTTATTCTATTATTATTATTATTATTATTATTATTATTATTATTATTATTATTATTATTATCAGGCATACGTTTTAATATGATATTAATCAACACAGTCAAATCAAATTCAGAAAGTCAGCAGTGCTCTATTTTTTTAAGCTATGGGAGCGACACGAATCATTTAATTATTCATAGGAATGCAGAATGAGAACATCTGTGTACTGTTTTTATTTGAACAAAATTACCCAAAATGGCCTGTTTTCAGTTAATACTAAAAATATCAACTTATCCAGACAGTACAAGCCACCAGCTGATGTACGTCATGGATTCTGGGTTAAAAAAAAAAAAAAAAAAAAAAAAAAATCCAAAACAAAACTTAAAATGATGGAATCCCATTCCTTTTTTTTTTTTTTTTTTTTTTTTTGTCTCAGTAATTTAGAGACAACATCCTTAGCGGATTTGAGTTCAGGTGTGTCTTCCCCGGTGCCTCCAGCTATAAATTTAGAGCAATCTCCAGGAGCATGTCAGGGGACGCACCGATTGGCCCTGTGCTGAAAGGCTAAAATGTAATATCATTAGGTCAGATACTCCGCAGCCAGAAAGGCGGCAGAATGGATTTATTGTCTCATTTTCACTCATTAGACTTCCATAATGAAGAACCTAGTTCACCACCTGAAGAATTTTACCCGGTGATTGAAGACATCCTGTCGGCTTCTGCCTCGGCTGCACCTACAAATTCTCCTGGCTTACTCTCTTCCGAACAGCGAGAGATTGCAATTTGATTCTTCATTGCCGGTATACGGAGGGCCATGGGGCCTGCTGTCGGAATGGTAATTATCGTTCACTAAGCAGGTGTTGCGATTTATTGCTCCTTTATCACAATGCAGATTTGTGGCGCATTGGGCAATCCATTTTCAATTTGGTTCCCTGCCTGAGATAAATGAACAGATGTCCATTGATTTCCCCCCACTGCAGTCGCACGCCTTGTTTACACCTGACAGCCAGGACTTTATAGCCCAATGATTATTCGAAGTAAAGCGCATTATAATTAGCAATTTTTTAATGAGTCTGACAATTGGCAGGCCAGTCACTAAGCCTCTAATTTTACATGTCTCCCATAAACCGCTGCTTCCTTCTTCAGTTGTCAACCTTCATTGAAGTAAATCAGCTCAAACCATAGAATAGCTCTCGAGCTGAATCAGTACATCAATGCACCATTGCCAAGAGCCACTCATCATTTATCCCACTGTCTTATAGATACTTTTTTTTTTTTTTTTTTTTTTTTTTTAAACACTGAGGGTTTTATTGACTCGCCCCAAGCGCTTGCAATTCAGCCAAAGTGTTGTCCGTTCCGACTTAATTTGCTGATTGTTGTAGTCTGGGCACATTTCTAAAAGCGACTATTGCTTATTAAGGTTGACGCATTATCATTTCTAGCCAATTCTTCATGTCCCTTTTTTTTTATTTTTTATTTTCTTCTTGGCCGAATGGAGGAGTACATCAGATGTCTATCTCCGAAAGCATTTGTAATGTGTTACTGTTTTGTAGTTATTTTTGATTCTTACTTTAACCGCACAAAAACCCTGAGAACCTGTCACCTTCTTTTGTGTCTCTGATTCTATCTGACAAGATCACAAAGCTCCGAGCAACTTTGCAGGATGCCGCTCTCCAGCTGATTATCAAACTATAAATATAAGTATACACAACTCGTCTTGCCAGTCCCAGTGTACACTAATGAAAGAAGTCAAGTAGCGAATGGGGGTTTTGGTCCCACATGTGCCACTGTCACCCTTGATTTAATTGAACTCCTGACAATGAATCTTTTGTTTTATTGTCAACATCCTATCAGCCTTCATTCCCGGGTGTCTCTTATTGTCTTTGGCGCCAAAGGGACATGCTGCTGTGTATTCCTGTAATTTGCCATTTTTTCTGTCTCTGGCAGATTCTAGAGAAATGCAGGAAGTCTTGTTTTTGACCAGATAAACCACAGTATGTAGGTTTTAGCTTTCCTTTTCTCTGATTCTGGCTCAAAAAAGGACATAAACAGGCATGTAAAAGAAGACCCCTTAGGCCAAGGATGGGGAATAGATGGGACATTCGTATTCAGACCGAGACAGATGAATATGGGATGCAGATGAAGGGAATTGGTTACACAGAGGGAAGGGAGGCATGCTAGGAAGTGGTGTGTATATGACTTCCTTCCTACAGAGGTCACCCTGGGTCATCAGGCTGATTCTTGAAGGTACTTCCTGACTTTAGGGGAATAGAGACTTGAAGCAGGTGCGCCAGGGAGATGGATGCCAGGAGTAGGTGGAAAAGAGGGAGGAGGGAAAGAGGGGTTAAGCGGTGAGGTGACTCACTGTCCTAGTTTAGAAAAGGATGGGATGATGGATGGAGTGTGGTGGCAAAAAAAAAGTAAAGAAAAAGCAAAGAGAAGTTGCAGAGAAAGGTGATGGCACAGAAAAATAGAGTCTTGACTTTCATTTGATTTGACAGCTGATGCTGAGGTTGAATCCGGTTATTGTCTGACCTGGTTTATAAGGACAGAAATCTCAAATGTGATGGTCAAACATCAGAGACTCTAAAACTCCATTGAGCACGATGGCAAAGAGATACTCAGATAAGGACACAACAAGGTAAGCTTCTGACAAGGTACATCCAGGCCAACGGTAGCTTCAAAGATGAGGCCTTTCTGTTTTCATGCTCAACTGTGGTATCCTATGAGCACGAAACTGAGAAGAACTGATGATGTGATTGACTGTTGCTCATTTCAACTAGTTTAGTTTGAAATGAGAAAAGATGGCTGCATTGATAATGTTTCTCAGCTCAAGGTTGAGAACCACAGTCTTCAGCAACTAGTGGTCAGTTCCTCCAGGAATTTACAATGTCATCACACCAAGTTTTGGGAAGTCAACCAATCCTCTTGCATTATGCATGACCTTGCAATTTTAACTAATCATATAAATTTGATTAATTATTGCATTGTGACACAGGTTTCGTGGGGCCGGTGGAGTAGTTTGTTAGGGTGCTGGGCTCATGATCAAGAGGTCATAGGTTCACATCCCAGTTAGACTCCTGCTGTGCTAAGACCTGAGCAAGGTCTTAACCACAAGTGTGCTACTGTCCACCTAGCAGCATAAATGGGTACCAGTAAAATATACTGGGAAGGTAACCTATAATGGACAAACATCTCATCCAGGAGGAGTTGAATTCCTGGTAGCTTCACACTACGAAAACCGGAATAAGCACCAACCTGATGAGCCAATAGGCTCAGGTGTAAAAAAAAAAAAAAAAGCAACAACAGATGTACCTGCCTGCCTACCTTAGCTACCACGAGTTACACCAATCATAGCAGTCCCCTCCATAAACATTGAGCTTACATTCTTTCCTTATTTATGGTTTTCCAGATATCAGGATGCAGATGTGCGCACACACACACACACACACACACACACACACACACACACACACACACACACACACACACACACACACACACACACACACACAACAACAACAACAACAGTTTGGTTTCATGCCAAGAAAGAGCACCACAGATGCAGTGTTTGCTTTGAGGATGTTAATAGAGAAGTACAGAGAAGGTCAGAAGGAGCTGCATTGTGCCTTTGTGGATCTGGAGAAAGCATATGACAGGGTGCCGAGAGAAGAACTGTGGTATTGTATGAGGAAGTCTGGAGTGGTGCAGGACATGTATGAGAGATGTAAGACAGTAGTGAGGTGTGCTGTCGGTGTGATAGAAGAGTTCATGGTGGAGGTGGGACTGCATCAAGGGTCAGCTCTCAGCCCCTTCTTGTTTGCTATGGTGATGGACAGGCTGACAGATGAGGTTAGACAATAATCTCCATGGACTATGATGTTTTCAGATGACATCGTGATCTGTAGTGAGAGCAGAGAACAAGTGGAGGAAAATCTAGAGAGGTGGAGGTATGCCCTGGAAAAGAGGGGAATGAAGGTTAGTCTCAGTAAGACAGAATACATGTGTGTGAACGACAAGGACCCAAGAGGAACGGTGAGGTTACAGGGAGCAGAGATAAAGAAGGTGGAGGATTTTAAGTACTTAGGCTCAACAATCCAGAGCAATGGAGAGTGTGGAAAAGAGGTGAAGAAGCCTGTGCAGGCAGGTTGGAATGGATGGAGAAAAGTGTCCGGTGTGATGTGTGATAGGAGAGTATCGGCAGGAATGAAGGGAAAAGTGTACAAGACAGTGATGAGGCCAGCGATGTTGTATGGTTTAGAGACAGTGGCCCTGGGGAAAAGACAGGAGTCAGAGTTGGAGGTAGCAGAGATGAAAATGTTGAGGTTCTCTTTGGGAGTAACGAGGATGGATAGGATCAGAAACGAGTACATCAGAGGGACAGCAAATGTTAGATGTTTTGGAGACAAAGTCAGAGAGGCTAGATTGAGATGGTTTGGACATGTACAGAGGAGGGATAGTGAGTATATTGGCAGTAGGATGCTGAGGTTGGAACTACCAGGCAGAAGGCCCAGAGGAAGACCAAAGAGAAGATTTATGGATGTGGTGAAGGCGGACATGAAGGTCGTTGGAGTAAGAGTAGAAGATGCAAAGGATAGGGAGAGATGGAGGCAGATCATTTGCTGTGGCGACCCCTGAAGGGAACAGCCAAAAGAAAAAGAAGAAGAGGAAGAAGATATATGTTTATTTTTTATTTTTTATTTTTTTTTTACATAATCTCACAATGTCATTGCAAAAAAGAAAAAAAAAAAACTAAAAACTTGCTCTGCATTTTTTTTTTTTTGGACAATCCATCAATCAGTCTGGGTGCCGTACCAGTTTTTTGTTTTGTTGTTTTGTTTTTTTGAAATATCTCCCTGATTTTTTTTTTCCCCGACAACGATCACATAGACACCAGTGAAATCCTGGAGAAGATGAGTAGTAAGTCTCTGTTGTTTTAGCTACACCCTTCCTCTGTTGTGCTTCTTGTAATGCTGCTGGGAAAGTTTGCCAGGATGAATTAACCAATAAGCTTACCAATAAGCTTACAAATGTTCACTTATCTCTCTCCAACCATAGATTTATTTTATTATTATTTTTTTTTTAATGCTGGAAAAAAATACACCAGTAGGGTTTTTAGGAAACAGAGTGAAGTCAGTCATCAACAACAAAAAAAAAAAATGCTTGCTGAGGCATCTGTTTTGGCACTAATTTAACAGTACAGTTTGAATCCTATTCAGTGTGTCAGTGCACGAAGGGAATTCCCAAGCCACAGAAGACGAGTCAGATGGAAGAGGACAGACAAGAGCGTCAGAACTCAGAAAAAAACAGATGTTTTATAAGTATGTATGCAAATTGAGCTACATATTCATGAAAGCTGATACATGTTTGAATGCATCCGTGTGTTTTATGTTTGTGTGTGTGTGTGTGTGTGTGTGTGTGTGTGTGTGTGTGTGTGTGTGTGTGTGTATATGTATATATATATATATATTTATATGCCTCCATTCTCCATTTCACCCTATTCTCTGCATCTTCTACTCTTACACCACCTACCTTCATGTCCTCTTTCACCACATCCATAAATCTTCTCTTTGGTCTTCCTCTAGGCCTTCTGCCTGGTACCTCCAACCTCAGCATCCTACTACCAATATATTCACTATCCCTCCTCTGTACGTGTCCAAACCATCTCAATGTAGCCTCTGACGTTGTCTCCAAAACCTCTTAATATGTGCTGTCCCTCTGATGTACTCATTCCTGATCCTATCCATCCTTGTTACTCCCAAAGAGAACCTCAACATTTTCATTGGGAGAAATTTCATTTCATTTCATGTTTATATATATATATATATATATATATATATATATATATATATATATATATATATATATATATATATATATATAAACATGCGAATCACATGATTCGCTGTGGCGACGCCCGAGTAAAAGGGGAAAAAGCCGAAAGGAAGACAACGACGATACAGATGCTCCTCTACTTACGTTTTAGTTAGGTTCCGGACGGCTGAATGTAAGGTAAAAAAAACGTAAGTTGTTACTGTATGTTCCAGTGACGTATGATGTTCATACTGCACTATACATCCATAAATACCATTACCGTACCTCATAAAACACCCCTAAATCAATTATGATAAACATAATATAATAATATCAACATTAATTTCAAATAAATTAAATTCAAGCAAAATAATTTCAGATGGATAAATTTTAATCAAATTTACTCATCAAATCTCAAATACAGTCTCAAATATAATATTTAACATGCTTTATGATGCGATCTTTCTGCGTATAAAGGTTCCGATGGTCAACGGAGCCATTTGGAAGAAACGTGCAACATTTTCATGTTTTTCACCAGCATCAATTTTTTTGATAATAGCCATCTTCGTTTCTAACGTGATGGCTTGCCTCTTTTTCTGATTACCACTATCATTAGTAGGCTTATGCTTCTGACCAACCATATATGCTTAGAGTTGCAAAAGTCTGCAAAACAGTGTAAACACAAAGATAACAGAGACGACGTCTTAACACAAGGGTGACACGTGGTGAACTAGGAAGAAGCAGGGCACATTCAGTCTGTCGCTTGTAAACAATAGACGCAGTGTCATACGTAAGTAGCGTATTACGTCAGCGTACTACATAGGTATGCCTCGTACTACAGAGAGCTCGCTAAACTCAAATTTTGAAATATATATATATATATATATATATATATATATATATATATATATATATATAGATAGATAGATCGATAGATAGATAAAAGCATATGACAGGGTGCCGAGGGAGGAGGTATTGCATGAGGAAGTCTGGAGTAGCAGAGAAGTATGTTAGAGTTGTGCAGGACATGTATGAGAGATTTAAGATAGTGATGAGGTGTGCTATCAGTGTGACAGAAGAGTTCAAGGTGGATATATATATATATATATATATATATATATATATATATATATATATAGTCTTGCTTTGCGGAACGCAGGGTGTCTTGAGAGTGTTGGTTAGTGATAGCTGGAAGTAGAGCAGCTACATGGCTGTGGTGCCTCATAAACAGACCCTGTTATTGGTGCCACTGTATTTCCTGTCAGAGAAGTGAAAAAAAAAAAAAAAAAAGATGTGCTAGAGAACGAGAGCCCCACTGCAGCATGTCTGATGGCACCTGATGGTGAATATATGTGCGTGTTGTGGAGACACAGGTGGAAGTCAGTGAGATCTTGCTGTGCAGCATCAGTGCTTGAGAAATTGCAGTAAGTCCCTCATCTCAGGAAGGCAAAGCTGTCTGGACCACCGCTGGAGTTCTCGCTGGTTCTGTTTCAAATTGACAGTTGCAAGGCTATTAGCCGCAGGGTGTTGGCTGAGTTCCTGGAGATGTGGCACCCCATCCCGGTCTAAATACACCAGCTAGCTTTAAAACCATGTTTTAAAACATAATTTGGGGATGTGAACATTGTCCACTTGATACGTTGTGGCTTTTTCTGGCTTTGGTTTAATGATTTGGGATTTACTATAATACATTTATGTGCTATTAGATCTTTTTGAACCTATTTTAATTATTTTTATTTCAGGGGAAAATGCGTAAATCCAAACATAAAAAAGGATTGTGAGAAATTATTAAGAATATTTATTTAGAACTGATTAATCTTGTCATTTTTTGTGAGACTAATAAAGCAAATTCTTGAGTCATAAAAACCATAAAACCTTGAAACTTTGTGAAAAGGAAGGTTTTGAAGACTTAAATATTTGATCTAAATTTCATGTTGAATGCTTTTATCGAAATATGTGCTGGTAAAGCCTTTCTTTTGGAACTACATTTTTTGTAGTCCAGGGATTTCAAAATTCAATATACATTTGTTTAGATCTTCTTTCAAAATTTGCTTTAATAAAAAAAAAAAAAAAATCAAAGATTTGTAATGCATTTTTTTAAAGATTATTTTAGCTGAGGATAATTTTATTCATTCGTTTTCTGAACTGCTTAATCCTAATTAAGGTCACAAGGAGACTGGCATCCTTCTCAGCCGAGTCGGCGCGAGAGCAGAGTACACCCTGGATGGCTCACCAGGCCATGGCAGGGCAGAAACAAGCAACATATGCAACCTAATCTTGTTCCACTTGTTGAAAGTCAGCAATGGTTCTCTTACATGAACCTCACACCATAGACAGTGAGAGTCACGGCCAGCCTTTGATAACCCAGTTAGCTGCACTGAAGGGACAGCAATGACAACCTGTTGAGAGTTGGGCATGAACCTAGGGGTCAATGATCCAGCACTTTCACCACTTTTAAGTATGTGATGTTCAAACATAGGGCCAGTTCTGGCCTGGTGGTAAAGGATCACTGATCCTAAGGTTGGCAGTTCAAGCCCCTACCTTAGCGGAATGTGACCCCCCCCCCCCCTTCTTGCAGCTAACTGGGTTATCAAAGGCTGGCCGTGTCTCTCACTGTCTATGGTATGAGGTTGATGTGAAAAAACCATTGCTGACTTTTGTCAAGAGTATAGCCATCAGCGTGTTTCTGCCCTGCGCTGGCCTGGCGAGCTGCCCAGGGTGTACTCTGCCCTCTCCCGGAGTCGGCTGGGATGGGCACCAACCTCCCTGTGACCCTAATTAGGATTAAGCAATTCAGAAAATGAATGAATGATGTTCAAACATTGGATTTCTGTAATATTGCAAAAAAATTAGTTGAAGGGGATGTCCTTCACAAAATACACCCTATGCATGGTCAACTTGATGGTTTTTTTGTTTGTTTGTTTGTTTGTTTGTTTGTGTGTTTGTTTTGAAAAATGTCACAATTTAACACAGAAAAGCATTCTCTTGCCAAAAAAAAAAAAATTACTTAAGTTTACATCAATAATAGTGTACAATAGTGTTAGTGAATTTCCAAGGCGAGTTTCCAAATCCGTTGCTGACTTTCATTCATGAAAATACCCGAATAATGTCAAAGTTTGTGTACACACAAATCAGTGATGTCACCAACCACAGAAAAAAAAAAAAAAAGTCTTAATTTCCCACTATAGTTTACAACATTATTGCTCTCAATCAACATTGTGACTTGCAACATAGGGGGCGGCATGCAACCGCTAGTCTTTACAAGTGAGCGTATGCTAAACACAATGTTTTACTGACCAATCGAGCAAAGATCCAGCTGTATCTGAATGCATTTTAAGAATTGTTTCTATTTCTGTTGTTCTTGTCCCATCTGCCAATGATCTGTAATATAAATCCTTATTTTCTGTTGTTCCTTGTTCTGCTCATCCATTCATTCATTTTCTGAACTGCTTAATCCTAATTAGGGTCACGGGGAGGCTGGCGCCTATCGCAGACGACTCCGGGCGATGGCAGAGTGTACCCTGGACAGCTCACCAGGCCATCGCAGAGCCAACATTCACACTCAAACTCATGTGGAACAGCCAGTTAACCTACTGTGCATGTTTTTGGACTGGGCGAGGAAACTGGAGTACCCAAGGGAAACCCACGCAAACAAGGGGAAACTCCACACAGAAACACCCGAGCTAGGAAACCAAACCCAGAACCTTCTTGCTGTGAGACGGACGTGCTGACCACTACGCCAGTGTGCCGCCTGCTCTACTCATGTCTTGCTCTTTTACATTCATACTCAGTTTTGCGCATCACTGTTTTTGACTCTCCTGCTGGTGCAAACTTGCCACATCATCCGCACTTTCCAAAAATGACATCACAAGTTTTTGCGTACAAAAACCACAAATTTCAGGTTAGTAATCTGAGGGAAAAGAAAAATCATATATCACAATTCAAAGTGTTTTTATCAGTAATAATGATCAAAACTATGTGCATTTAGTGAGTTTTTACACATAAAATATAGCAAATTATTTGTATTGTGCAGGATGCCTTCAACAATTATATTAAAAAAAAAAAAAAAGGTAAAGTCCTTCGGGCTTTTTACACCCGAGCGTAGTGGCTCATCGGAATGGTGCTTATCCCTGTTTTCTGTAACGTGAAACAACCAGGAGTTCATCTTCTCCTGGATGGAACACCAGTCCACCGCAGGTTACTTTCCCAGTATATTTTACTGGTACCCATTTATACTGCTGGGTGATCAGAGGCACACTTGTGGGAGGTCTAACTGGGATTTGAACACACAACCTCCAGATCATGCGTGCAGCACCCTAACCACTACACCACCAGCCCCACTAATTATATTTGAAGGAGAAATTTACCTTTCAAAATTTTTCATCAAGCAGGAAACAACAAGGTCTATCTGCCATTTGAAAGATACAAATTCTCGGTTGACGATTTGTTAAATTGATCAGGCAGCATGTGCTTGTTTTAATGATTAAGAAATGGCAATACCGTATATTTGGGACAGAAGGGAATTCAGGTTTTTGCCAGGGGCGGCATGGTGGTGTAGTGAATATCACATCTGCCTCACAGTGAGAAGGTCTGAGGTTCAACTCCCTTGGAGTTCCTCTGTGGAGTTTGCATGTTTTCTATACGCTTGTTCCTTGTTCTATTTGCATATTCTCCTGTGCTATATCCTCTGGGCACTCTGGCTGTACCAGACCGCCACTAGCTCTGTGTGTGTTGGTGAGGGTGTTTGCTTGGAGTGTACATGTTCTCCCTGTGCTTGCAAGTTTTTCTTTAGGGTTCTCTGGCTTCCTTGCACAACTCAAAGTCATGTACATTAGGCTAATAGTCTGTTTGCCCCAGGTGTGAGTTTAAATGGTTGTGCTGGCTCTGTAATAGTCTGGTGAGCTTTTCAGGCGGTATCTCTCCTTTGCTTAGTGTTGGCTGAGATGGGTTCCAGCCTCCCTGCAATCCTAATACAGGGAACCCTCACTACTTCACGCTTCAATTAATGTGGCTTCAGTGCATCGCGGTTTAAAAAAAATATAAATAAATAAATATTTATCGAATTAAAAAATAAGGGAATTAAGGAAGAATAGGTGGAAAAGTTAAGGGAAATGTCACAAAAACAAGGCCAATCATACAAAAAAAAAAAAAAAAACACCCCAAAATCTCCCAGTACATTGTTGCATCTGTGTGTGTGTGCATGCATCTGAGCAGCCACGCCCCCCTCTGCCAGAGCCTAATATTAAGTGTACCTCAGGATCTATCTTTCTGTAGATTGTATTCCATTTCTATTTCTACTTGATCTTCAATTTCATTTCACTTTCACTTTCGACCTTGGATAGCTTTGTTGGTATCTCCGGATGTTTGCAAAACGAATGTTGGTGAGTTGGAGAATGTCTGTATTTATATTTTATTTACATCTTATGTTATTTTTTTTCAATGTTTAACTGTTATTATAAGCATTTATAGCATTGGGTATGTATTTATTGATATTATATACACATATACATGTACGTATACGTCAGTCGGGGTGGAGGGGGTGTGTGTGATCCTACTTTGCGGATTTAGATGGTCGCGTGGGGTTCTCGGTCTCAATTAACCGCGGAAAGTGAGGGATCCCTGTAGTATTTAATATGAGTGAGTAAGTTTACAACTAGATGTTTTTCACCTTCTTGACAATTTATTATAGCTTAGAGCTGTGTTAGTAGGTTTTGTTTCTTGAAGCTGGTTGTCAGTAACGGAGCTGGAGTGCCGGTCTGTGAGTGATGGTGCTGTTGGATTGTATTGACTCTGTGCTTAAATATATGGTACAGCTGAGGTGATGGCAGATAAACAGGACCCAGGAGAGAGTGTGTGGCATCACTCCAGATCCCATCTCCACATATTTCACTCTAAATTATCATCCTGCCTCAGCATGATGATCTTCTCCTCCTCTCTCTGTTTGTTCCCCTCTCCTTTCTTCATACTTTCTCAGCACCACCGAAAAAAAAAGCCTTAAATTTTTCAGGCTGGTTATTCACCTATGGGTCAGTTTTTCAAAGTCCACTCCAAACAGTTGGTACATGCATAAATGAAGACAGATTGGAATAGAGGGTTTCTGTTGATTACTCGGTTTATTTAAGCTCCGAATGGATCCTAATGGAGTCATCAGGCACCTCTCATTGGCTAATAGCTTAATTGGGTCCATCTGGAGGAGGCTGTGGTAGGGAGGGTTCTGCAGTGTGAAGTCTCATGCAGGGTAATTTGTCATACTGTATGCGCTGACTGGCATGCTTCGACAGGAAAAATGCAGGCACGACACTGGCAGCTGTCCAACCTCCTTTCCCATGTTGCTCACTTTTTATTTGGGCTTCATTGCACCTGAAAGTGAGGTGCCTTTCATACCACTCACAGATACTGATGATTGATGCAAATATCTAGAAATGGAAAGATGCCCCTGGTTAGTACAGTACATGCGCACACACACACACACACACACACACACACACACACACACACACACACACACACACACACGCACACACACCATGTCATATGTGTACAATAAGAACAACATAACTGATATATGAAATATCAATAAAACTTTAAACACAAATTTAAACAAGAAATTCTGAATGGCAGGTTCGCCGCACGGTGAGAAGGTCTCGGATTCAAGTTCTGGGCTCAAGGGTTCCGCACAGAGTTGCCATGTTCTCTTCACGCTTACATGGGCTTCCTCTGAGTACTCTAGTTTCCTCCTACAGTCCAAGAACACACCTATGCTATTTACTTGTCCTAAATTGTCCCTAGCTATGTGTTAATGATTTTTTAAATTTTATTTATGTTTTGTTTGTTTGTTTTGTTTTGTTGTTCTGTGTGTTTATGTGTGTGTGTGTGTGTGGGGGGGGGGTGTTTCCTTCGGTCTGACGAGCTGGTCAGGGTTTACCTTGCTTTCTCTCAGGGATGGTGGAGATAAGCTTCAGCCTCTGCATTACAATGGTAGAATTGGACAATTTGACCAATGGGTGAATAGACTTATAGATGGAAATGTGTGTACCCTTTTCTATTTAGGCCACACCCACTTTGAAGTGTTAAACAGATACACATTTAGATCATGTAACTGTGTTACTCTCTTACTTATTATATAAAGTCCTGCTATATATTAGCTGCTCGGGCAACATATGCGGTGTCGCCATCTTGGTACCTAGTGAAGCGTTCACTTCATTAGCAACCCAAATAGCGACTACCTTACTCATTGTGGCTGCTAATGTAGTGTGTATAACATTCACGGGAGCTAGTGACGCACATGCTAAATAGGCCGTGCAGCTAGGTAGCAGAGTGTGTACTGTTAGTCACTCAGACAACTAATGAGATGTGTGCTACACTATTAGCCATTGTGGTTGCTAGAGCAGAATGCGGCACATTAGCGATTCAGAAAAGTAGTGATATCCATGTTAAATAACCCATGCAGGTAGCTCGCGATGTGTTCAGGCTTAATTACTGAAGAGGTTAATAAGAGTGAGTATTGTTGTAGTGCAGATTAGTCTCAGAAAGAATACAGTGCTTTACTGATGCCACGAGAGAAATGTTTACAAGGACTGTTAACAATGAAAATTAAGTGTCTGCTCGCGGTTTATTTTTCAAGTGCACACTGACTACTCCAGACGTATATTGTGCACAGTTATAGCTGCAACACTTTCCTATTAATATCACCAGAAATTGCTAGTTGGTAAAAATTTGAGGAAAAATATCAGTCATTTATTACATTGAAAATATTGTAATAGTCACAGACATGTACACAAGCTTATGAAGATGGCAATGATTAGTAATAATTTAAAATATAAGCATGGGTGGTGGTGGCCTGGTGGTATAGAATGGGGGTTCAAGCCCCACTCTCAACGGGTTGTCATTGTTCCCCCAGTGCAGCTAACTGGGTTATCAAAGGCCGGCCATGTCTCTCCTGTCTATGGTGAGAGATTCATGTAAAAGGACCATTGCTGACTTTCAACAAGAGTAGCCGCATATCCGTCAGCGTGTTTCTGCCCTTCGACGGCCTGGTGAGCTGTCCAAGGTGTACTCTGCCCTTCCCTGGAGTTGGCTAAGATGGGCGCCAGCCTCCCCATGACTCTAATTAGGATTAAAAGGTTACATAAAATGAATGAATGAATATTACTAGGAGGCAGTGGTGTCCCGGTAATATAGGTGCTGGATCACTGATCCTAAGGTTGGGGGTTCAAGCCCCACTCACCACAGGGTGTCACTGTCCCTCCCCAGTGTAGCTAACTGGGTTATCAAAGGCCGGCCATGTCTCTCACTGTCTATGGTGAGAGGTTCATGTAAAAGAACCATTGCTGACTTTTGACAAGAGTAGCTGCATAGCCGTCAGCGTGTTTCTGCTCTGCGATGGCCTGGCGGGCCGTCCAGGGTGTACTCTGCCCTCGCCCGGAGTCAGCTAGGATGGGCGCCAACCTCCCTGCAACCCTAATTAGGATTAAACGGTTACAGAAAATGAATGAATGAATATGAGCAGAGCTAAATACTAAATAAATCTAGATTTTAAATACCCAAATGTTAGTGTTTTTCATGATGGATAAAATAAAATGATTGTAAATATGCATGAAAGCATCAATGGGTCATACCGAACAAGTCAGATGGAAGCTACGGAAATTAAAAATCAACATGCATCAAGATGCATAAATAATTGATTTGTAATTACAGTGTAACACACTGAACAACAATCACATCAGACATTTCTGAATAATATGCTTTTGAAGTTTAACGATGTATAAATCCATTAAAAACCTACTAAAACGGTAAATGAGGGCAGAACGGGGGTGTAGTGGTTAGCACTTTCCTTTCACAGTAAGCAGGTTCGGGGTTCAATTCCCAGCTCAGGCTGTGTGGAATTTGCACCAGCCTCCCTGTGACCCTAGTTAGGATTAAGCGGTTTTGAAAACAGTTGAATAAAAAAAAAATTGATTATTCTACTTTAAAAATATTCAGTGTAACCAAAATGAAAATACTTATAATAAAATAAAGCGTTCACTTACTCACGTGCCGAACTACTTAATTCTATTATTTAGGGCTGCAGAGAGGCTGGAGGCTATTTCAGCCAACGCGGAGCAAACGGCAGGGAAGCCCTACTGCAGAATAACACACATATAAGCATTCACTCTCACAACTACAGGTAATCTGTAACAGCCTGTTATCATTATAAGCATGTCTTTAGACTGTGGGAGGAAACCAGAGTACCCGGAGGAAACCCACGCAAACATGGGGGGATGGATGGAATGTAAACTCCAGACGAAAACTCTCATTTCCGTGAATCGAAACCAAGGCCTTCTTGCTGTGAGGCAGATGTGCTAACCACTGCATTACGTGCTGCCTCAAGATTATTACCACTCATTCATTTCTTTTCTGAACAGCTTAATCTTAATTAAGTTCATGGGGAGGCTGGTGCCAATCTCAGCTGACTCGGAGCGAGGGCAGAGTACACCTTGGACATCTCGCCAGGCCATCGCAGGGCAGAAACACACTGCCATCTATGCAAGTACTCTTGATGGAAGTCAGCAATGGTTCATTTACAGCCTCACACCATAGAGAGTGAGTGACATGGCTGGCCTTTGATAACCCAGTTAACTGCATTTGGGATGTTGGTGGTGGGGTGGGCAGCAATGGTAATCCTTTCATGGTGGGGCTTGAACCCCCAACACTGGGATCGGTAATCCAGCACCTCACCACCAGGTCACCACCACCACCACCACTTCTTCTTCTTCTTCTTCTTCTTCTTCTTTTATTCTTTTATTATTATTATTATTATTATTATTATTATTATTATTGAACTTAGTTAAACTATCCATAGAGTATCATATTCCAATCTTTTTATGAAGGCTTGATGTAAAAACTTAATGCTACAGTATATTTCAGAAGATATAGCGTGCTTAGAGTTTTTTTTTTTTTTTGGCAAAAATAAAAGCAACTCCAATAATATCCTGATATATTGAAGTCATATATCCTGTTATACAGACGATTCATTCATTATGTACAGAAAGTGATGTGCCTGTCGAACTTCTGTGGTGTAGCTGTAACATTATTAATAAATAATGAGGGTGACTTTTTTAGTCATTTAGCTGTTTGAGCATGTGCTACATTCTCTCTGACCTATTTTCATCATACTTGGAGGATATATACAGCTTGTCAAAGACATTTGAGCAATCTATATATTAACCTTTGTTTTGTTGCAGTGATCTCCTTTTTTTTCTTTTTTCTTTTTTTTTACTGTACATTTAGAATATTTTGATTTTATTTTACTGGAAATTATTCTGATCAATGAGAGAAAAAAATACTTCATGTACAGTAGTTCTAGGGACTTGTAGTGTTTAATGTATACATGTATATTTATCTTTCGTATATATTATCACTGTTTAAGAGTTGTTTACCCGCGTGTTTCACTCGTTTTCCCTCCGAGTTCTCTTGCTTTTAATTAAAAACTCATTTTGAGTCCCATTAGGATCTGAGAGCAAGCAGTTAATAGGTCCTTAAGTAAAGTTTAAGGTCTTTGGTGAAACATCTAATTGTTGTTGTCATTTTGTTTTATTTTTTTAATTAATAACCATTCTGTACATTCACAGGATGCTGTGGTAAAAGCTCTTGATATTGCTCTCTACTGTTAGAAAGTGTGAATATATTTCAACTAAATTACATTCAAATATTCCTAAAGCATTGTGAGAAGAGTGTGTGCTTCTCTTATGCTTTGATCATAATGTTGGATAGTTATGCAACCGATTAAAATGGACATGGACCTTCTGCCTCAAGTCTTTTTGTAATCAGATTCCAGCTGTAAAATGATCTGTCATGCTTCTGCACCATTACTTGTTCTTCAGCAAAATATCCAGGAGCGCATACACAGTCTGAACGGTGTGGAGACAGCTTACAATTTTTACATGTCTGAATAACCAAATTAGAAATTAAGGAAATTTATCCAATTGAACAAGAGAGAGTAAATGAATTTCTATGAGCTGGTAGATTGTTACCTCAGCCATGTGGTAGATGTTTGTTTCAGCATTGTGGAAGGTTTTTAATCTCAGCCATGTAAATAAAACTGAATTAAATTGAATTGGTTGATGTTTATCTAAGCCATGTGATAGATGTTTATCTCGGCCTTGTGGTACATGTTTATCTCAGCCTTGTGGTACATGTTTATCTCAGCTATGTGGTAGATCTTTACCTCAGCATTGTGGAAGGTTTTTCACCTCAGACATGTAAATTAAACCGAATTAAATTCAATTGGTTGATGTTTATCTCAGCTGTGTGGTAGATGTTTACCTCAACCTTGTGGTACATGTTTATCTCAGCCATGTGGTAGATGTTTACCTCAGACTTGTGATACATGTTTATCTTAGCTATGTGGTAGATGTTTACCTCAGCATTGTGGAAGGTTTTTCACCTCAGACATGTACATTAAACTGAATTAAATTCAATTGGTTGATGTTTATCTCAGCTGTGTGGTAGATGTTTACCTCAGCCTTGTGGTACATGTTTATCTCAGCCATGTGGTAGATGTTTACCTCAGACATGTGGTACATGATTATCTCAGTCATGAAGTAGATGTTTACCTCAGCCATGTGGTAGATGTTTACTTAAGCCTTGTGGTACATGTTTATCTCAGCCATGTGGTAGATGTTTACCTCAGACATGTGGTACTTGATTATCTCAGTCATGAAGTATTTGTTTACCTCTGCCATGTGGTAGATGTTTACCTCAGCCTTGTGATACATGTTTATCTTAGCCATGTGGTAAATGTTTACCTCAGAATTGTGGAAGGTTTTTCACCTCAGACATGTAAATTAAACTGAATTAAATTCAATTGGTTGCTGTTTACCTCAGCCACGTGGTACTTGTTTACCTCAGACATGTGGTACATGATTATCTCAGTCATGAAGTAGATGTTTACCTCAGCCATGTGGTAGATGTTTACCTCAGCATTGTGGAAGGTTTTTCACCCCAGACATGTAAATTAAACTGAATTAAATTCAATTGGTTGCTGTTTATCTCAGCCGTGTGGTAGATGTTTACCTGAGCCTTGTGGTACATGTTTATCTCAGCCATGTGGTAGATGTTTACCTCAGCATTGTGGAAGGTTTTTCACCTCAGCCATGTAAATTAAACTGAATTAAATTCAATTGGTTGATATTTACCTCAGCCATGTGGTACATGTTTACCTCAGCCATGTGATAGATGTTTATCTCAGCATTTTGGAATGTTTCTACCTCAGCCATGTAGTAGGTTTTAACTCTAGCCATGTAGATCGAACTGAATTAAATTGAATTGGTAGATGTTTACCTCAGCCATCTGGTAGCTGTTTACTTCAGCCATGTGGTAGATGTTTACCTCGGCAATGTGGTAGATGTTTAGTTCAGCAGTGAAGTACATGTTTACCTCAGTCGTTTGATGGATTTTTACCTTAGCCATGTAGTAGATTTTTACCTCACCTTTAAGATAGAATTTTTAGTGGCATGATAGTTTTTACTTCAATGACATTGTGGCATGTTACATGTTTACTCCATAGAGGTGGAAGACTTTTTTTGGGTAAATTTTACCTCAGTGACATGGAGCAAGTTTACCTCAGTGACATATGAGACCTTCACCTCAGTAATTTGGAATGAAAAATGTGCTACCAGCCAACTACATTCTGTATTTTCAAATTACTGCCTATGCAACATCAGTGGATGGTGTATTACTTTTTTTTTTATTATTATTACACTTGAATAAAAGCACTATAAACCTACTTTTACATGCATGTACTCAACAAATGTCCATGATTGGTTACTGTCTTTGTGATTGATAGGCAGCAGAAACTAAACTACCCATTTCCTTCCTCGGATAATAGCTAGTTTTGTTCTCTTTGGCTCCTGGCTGGATGGCTATAGTGTGAGCAGGATTTGAACTGGTGATCTCGCAGATGATAGAGTGCATACTTTTCTATCGATTTTTTTTTGTTTGTTTGTTTTTTGTTTTTTTTGGGGGAACATCATGTTTTGCTTTATGTGGTCCGTAAATGTAGAGGCAGGTGAGGTGACCGACAGTGGAATAAGAATAACATTCTTATATGTACTTTTGTATTTTTATCTTGATTTTTAAATATTAGACTGTCATATATTAGAATACATGACTGAGATATGAAAATATAGACTTATTTCAGTTTAAAAACAGTTTAAAAATCTACTGCATACACAAAAGCAAATGTCAAATTTGACAGTATGATGGGTTTTTCCAAGCTACAATAAGTATACAAGCTACTGAGCAGAAAAAGAATAATTGATTTTTAATGCTTTAGATCTCATAAATAGAACTTTAGACTTTTACATACTGAAGTTTTGCTGGTTTTATACTTTTTGCAATGCGCTCAGTGCTGCTTACAGCAAGTTCTGCATGCCCAACTGTCTCTTGCCTTGTTTTTCTTGTCACCACATGAAACATTGCGGTATCTCCACCTCTCCAGATTTTAGAAGACAGACTGTCAAACTCTTCAACATATCCACATCCTTACATATAGATTCCTTTCATTTATTCAGTGTTCAGGGAAATACTTTTGTCCTGGTGTTGGAATTTCCTCTTGACTTCACACTGCTGTCTCTGTCTCATTCATCAGCGTGTATGAATATGCGGGAAGCCTGAGAGAAGCTGCTTGCCTCGAACAGGATGATAAATATGTCGCTAGAGTCAGTCAGCTCTGTTCCCTAAAGTCGTGGCCTCAAAGAATTTTGAGCTGACACGTGGGACGATCAAAGCACGGTAGAATATCCCTCTACAAGGCCAGGCTTTTGAAACGCCATTCTCTGTCTTGTGACAGGTTACTTAGCATATCTGGTGTATTAGGAAACATTGAAGTTCTGTGTGTGTGTGTGTGTGTGTGTGTGTGTGTGTGTGTGTGTGTGTGTGTGTGTGTGTGTGTGCGTGTGTGTATATGTGTGTGTGTGTGTGTGTATGTGTGTACTAGTGTATATATATATATATATATATATATATATATATATATATATATATATATATATATATATATATATATATATATATATATTATTTTCTTAGTCTTCTACTTACTTCTTAAGCCTGTAGTTCTGTCTTCTTGCATGATGGCGCCTGCAGTATGGGACTGAAAAGATATTTATAGTTTATTTATTTATTTTCTGATTAACTTTTTTTTGTTTGTTTCTTGTGCCCTGGCAACCAAAAAATTCTGATTAGTTTTTCTCATGGAAATCCTCTCGTTGAACTTTGAGGTGGATGATAGCAGCAAAAATATAAGCTGTTGCTTTTGAGATTTTACTGGTAATACTACTACCTACTACTCCTACTACTACTACTACTAATAATAATAATAATAAGAAGAAGAAGAAGAATTATAATAACAATAATAATAATAATTCATTCATTCATTTTCTGAACCACAAAATCCTAATTAGGGTCGCGAGGAGGCTGGCGCCCATCTCAGCTGACTTTGGGTGAGGGCAGAGTACACCCCCTAGATCTCGCCAGGCCAGTGCAGGGTAGAAACATGCTGATGGCTATGCAGCTACTCTTGATGAACATAATAACATTGCATAAACCTCTCACCACAGCCAGTAAGAGACATGGACCACCATTGATAACCCACATAGCTGCACTTGGGAGGGGGCATCGCTGCCCATTAATAATAATAATAATAATAATAATAATAATAATAATAATAATAATAATTTGAAGCTGCCGTGCCAGAATCCATATTTTTAACAAACCAGTGATGCCTTTTACAAAATGAATATGTAAGAGTAGAGAGGAAAGGAGGTAGAGGTTATCATCCTACATGCAAACATGGCTGTGGTCAGTGAAATGACCTCAAGAGAAGCATGAGTAGCCTTTTCCTGGATGCTAAGTAGCCTGCAGGCAGATATGAGCTGTGCGTTCAGGGGAAGAGCGGCACTAGTAATGAAAACAGAAGGAGAGAAGGGCTGGCGGCTCCACACACAGCCTGGAGTTTCAGACTGTAAATTGGATATAATTCTTTTTTGTGTATGTGTTGTAGATTTCCTTCATAAAATGAGTAAGAGAGTAAAACACCATATAAAAATATACTGTACAACATAGTACACAGCATGCTGGTATGATTACTTGATGGTAATTACAGATATAATTTTAAACTTCTAATTTCTTTGTGGTACAATAACTCATGAATTCTCTCTCTCTCTCTCTCTCTCTCTCTCTCTCACTCTCTCTCGCTCTCTCGCTCTCTCACACACACACACACACACACACACACACACACACACACACACACACACACACAGGTCATAACTTATTCTATCTAGAGATGTCAGTAATTTGTCAAATATAGTGGTCTCTTCCAAAAATGAACGGACAAATAAATAATCTAATATTTAAATAAAAACAATACATTAAAAAAATATATTTTTTTTTTATATTTTTGTTCTGTACAATTTTTATTCTTTATTTTTGTTTTTAAATTTATTAATTCATTTAAAACTATTTGCACTTTTCTAATTTTGTTATTTTAAATGTCAAGTACAAAGCAGCACAGTGTAACGTTTTAACATCAAAATGTTTTAAAATATATCAAAGCATAACATGATTTTTAATTTAACAGAAAACATTCATGTTACATAATTTTTTTTTTGAACATCGTGAGATACTTTCAGAAAGAGTTAGTCACTGTGTTGTCATCAATCTGTTCGCCAAGCCTGGTGAACTGTTCAGGGTGTACTGTACAGGCGGAGATGGGCACCAGCCTCCCTGTGACCCTAATTAGGATTAAGCGGTTCAGAAAATGAATGAATGAACATTGTGAGATTTTAGCATGGTGGTATTACAGCTTAACAAAAACAGGATGGTGGTTACTTTCTGTTTTTGTTTTTTTTTTTACTTGTCACAGTTTTTTTTTTTTTTTTTTATTATTAGTTTACTTATTTCTGTTGTATTTCTGATTTGTTTTATTCTTAAACTTTACCAGAAGTGCCCTATTAGTCCCACGCTCAGACCCAACAAGCCAAAGTGAAAACGTAGAATTTGATCAAACCCGAGCACAATCTTAAGCACTTGTTGTACCTCATTGTTAGTCTTGTATATGTATTTTTTCATCTGATGACGCCTATGGTTCGCAGAGTGGGAGCTATACAAATGGGATCCCTTTGTCCGTGTGTACAATAAGAAGGAAGTAAATGACGTTTGATCACCAAATTTGGTGTATGAGTCCCACTCAGGGGCAAATAGTGAGGGATTTCAATATTGGGCAACTTTTCCTTGTTTCAAGGCTACAAGTTCATTTTTTATACGAACAGATACTATCAAATGATCCTGCAGGCAGCAGGGTCTGGACCCTTGTAGTCTATTTGTCATGAGGTACTCAACTTAAAGGCTTGACATTTACTATAATCCACATCCTGTACTGGCATTTTTCAAGTAAGTAAGGTAAGGTAGTCAGTTGGGCTTTTTTTACACCCAAACTTAGTGACTCATCAGGCCGGTGCTTATCCCCGGTTTCCGTAGCGTGAAGCTATCAGGAGTTCAACTCCTCCTGGATGGAACGCCAGTCCACCGCAGGTTACCTTCCCAGTATATTTTTACTGGTACCCATTTATACTGCTGGCTGAACAGAGGCACACTTGTGGTTAAGACACTGCCCAGGAGTCTTAGCACAGTGGGGTCTAACTGGGATTTGAACGCGCAACCTCCTGATCATGAGCCCTGCATGCTAACCACGATGCCACCAGACCCATTTTCAAATAAGTATTTTCTAATAATTGTGTGAAAAATGTATAAAAGTAAACACAGGCATGTTTTATCAGCATAAAACAGACTCAGTTGTTGGGAAATCCTGAAAGCAGCTCCAACCCATTAAACTGTTTAAAAAAGATACAACGGCTAATATATCGCAAACTCAGCTTGGCAAGAGCACATGCCCAGAAGTGTGAAGCAAAATGTAATGCCAGTGAATGTAAACCGCAAACTCAGGCTTCCATGTTTACCTTATCAGCGGGCGGACCCGCCATCCGAACACAGATGTGCTCTGATTAAGAGGATGCCATGGATGACAGAAATGCATTAGCGTGATGTATGTGTTGTTAGCTGGCGAGCTGCTAATTCCAAATTTAGCTCTCGGATTCGCACACGCAGTTACACCTGAGTGCGCCCTGAGATTTACTGCCCGTGCCACTGCTTTTGATGGCTTCGAGTCGTTCTTTTTCTCATTTCTGATTTATTTGTTTAGCGTCTAGTAGAGAATTATGTTTCTAGGTCAAGAACAAACTAAAAACTAAATTATCATCTTTTTTTTTTTTTTTTTTTTCTTTTTAATGTAGTATCGGAGGAGCCATGCCTGGCGAGGTTCTTTGGGCCGAGCGCACGGCCTCACAATGGTGAAAGCAGAGATTTATCTTCATTTCACGGATGCACTCAGTGAACATAATCTCCTGGAGCTGTGTTGACTTGAATATGATATGCATTACAGCGCTGGTACCTGATTAAAGCAACCCTCACGGCACTCTGTTTCAATAAGATCATCGACGTCCCTTATGACAAAAGCAATTTGTTATTTGGAGGAGCTTGTTCGCTTTATCAGATCGACGGATGTACTTATCGTGATGTATATACCGAGCTACGTCCTGTAGAGTAGTTCAAGTTTCAAGTTTATTTGTCATAGACAGGTAACAATGAAACAGCACCGCCCGCAATGAAAATCTCGGACTCAGAGCCTCCTTAATATTGCACATAAAGAAACAAGTATTGCACACAGAGAACCATTGAGATAAAATATAAAATAAAAGCTATATAAATATAAATAAATAAACTGAATAAAATATAAACAAAGAAAGAAGTTTAAAACAGATCTTCAAGTGTCAGGCCTTCCTTCTACAGTGCTGTGCATAGAGGTCTTGGATGGCTAGCAGTTCAGTCTTGGTGATGCTTTGTGCCTATCTGACCATCCTCTGTAGAGCTTTTCGGTCTTGGGTATTACAGCTGCCGTAGCAAGTAGTGATGCAGCCAGACGGAATACTCTCGATTGTGTATCAGGATGAGTTGGTGAGTATTCTGGAGTCTATGCTGAAGAAAGAAAATATGTTGTCTCGCTGTTTTTCTGACCAGCTCAGATCCATCCACAGCGATGTTGATCCCTAAGAACTTCAAGCAACTGACCCTCTCCAACTATGTCTTTGGAATGCAAATAGGGGTGTGACATCCACCCCACAGTCTACTGTAGTCCACAATCAGCTCTTTGGTCTTCCTGACCTTGAGCAACAGGTTGTTGTCCTGGCACCATGATATTAAGGCTCTCACCTCTGCTATGTAAACAGACTTGTGTCCATCTAAAATGCAGCCAATGATGAATTTAACATCTATACTAATGCTGCGAGACATCACAAATGACATTTCACTCTCCTTTTCCAGAAATTATGTGTATTCACAATCTTAGAAATAAACTTACTTGCTGTTATTGTCGGAGAAAAGTTCCACATGCGGTGTACTAGAGTCAGGAAGTAAACAGGAAGTTAACGTGTGACGGGCACTGAGCATGTGCAATGTGAGCATGTGACCGAGTTCACCGATCAGGGTGCTCATTTCAGATCTTTCCTTAGCAACTAGCCTGCATTGTTTACATGCGTGTTGCCTTTATAACTTTTATTTTATTCACTGAAACGTCATTTTAATATTAAAACAGTATCCAAAATAGAGAGATGACTCCACGACCGTTCTTCTGGTGTATGGATTATATTGTGTCTTGTATCTAACTCTGTGAATAATTGCAAAGAAAACCGATAAGTTTGCTACTGTTTTTATCTAGTTTTATGAGGGTACTCGTCAGAAAAATGGAAATAAAAGACATTTTTAGTGCGTTTTAGTCGATTTCACTTCAGCAAGTGATAGTTGATTACTTGTTTTAATGATTTATGCGAAAAATCCGAATTTCAATAAAAAATGACCACTTTTACTTTTTTGGCCATTTTCTGGAAAGTAGTCCCTGCGACAAGCGCCTACATTCGATGGAGCGCCTCACATATATCTCAAGATTTAAATGCAGCTGTCCTTGCTCTGAGTGCAGCATGCCCCCCCCTCCCCATTGACCCATGTCTTCTGGTTGGAATAATTCTGTACAGTAAACCACAGCACACTGTCATCGATGCATTTGTAAATGTATGTCTGTCTTCCTTTCGGCTTTTTCCCTTTTTAATCAGGAGTCGCCACAGCGAATTATCTTGATTCGCACGTTTGATTTGGCAGAGGTTTTTACGTCGGATGCCCTTCCTGTCACAACCCTTTTAGCAAGGGATAGAAACACGCTGACGACTTTGCAGCTACTCTTTACGAAAGTCAGCGATGGTTCTTTTACATGAACCTCTCACCATAGACAGTAGGAGACATGGCACGCCTTTGATAACCCAGTTAGCCACACTGGGGGGGACAGTGACAACCTTGTGGAGAGTGGAACTCGAACCCCCAACCTTTTGGATCAGCGATCCATCGCCCTATACCACTAGACCACCACTGCCCCGCATTTGTAAATGTATCTGGTAACATATTCTGGTAGTCGTACACATTATTGTTGACTGCAGTCCAGAAAACCTCCCAGTCTGTAGCACGGAAGCAGTGATGCAAGACGGTGTCTGATTGGTCAGTCCGTCGCAGACTTTCCAGGGTTTCTTCCGTCTCTTATTTTCTGTTCTTTATCATGGCCTACTTAATGTCTTTCAGGCACACTGCCCCTCCTCCTCCTGCTCTTCCTCCTCCTCCTCCTACTGTGTGTCCTGTCCCAGGTCACCATCTCAGCGTGTGATCTCGGCCGTGTCGGAGCACTTCATGTCCATTACTGGAGACGAAACGAGCCTTTGACATTGACTTTCACTCCTGCACCTCCTGTTCGCTCCTCCCTGAAAGGGCTGGCACAAACAGCCAGGAACCTTCTTTGTCTGTCTGTGTTTATGCGTTAGAATTAAATCTGACTCTGTCGCCATGCGGATGTGACAGATGAACAAAGGTGATGTGATTCAAGGGTTTCACGATAAAGGTGCACCTGTCTGGCACACACACTGTGTGTGTGTGTGTGTGTGTGTGTGTGTGTGTGTGTGTGTGTGTGTATTTGTGTGTGTGTGTGTGTGTGTGTGTGTGTGTGTGTGCACTTCATTTAAATCTCGAAATATTATTTTCTTACACTGAAACAATTTCTCATACACATTTCTATATTTAAAAATTTCCAGCGTATTTAAACGTCCAACGGTTCTTTAAATTAGTCCCGGCCATGTGATGTCATCATCGAGCACCTGCAACTCTTCTCACTTCCTTCTGTGCCATTCCAGCAATGATGTTCTTGTTCATTTCTACTCATAAACCTAACTAACGTTAGCTTACTAGCACCTTGCATGCTAATGCTAGCACAGCTAAGCACTGCTAATTAGCCTCTCAAGCCAAAGAGGCAAAAAAAAAAAAAATAATAAATGAAAAACAGGCCATGGATTGGATTCCCAGTCTCAGGTGTTTTTGCGTGGAGTTCCCATGTTCTCATGGTGCTTACGTGGGTTTCCTCCAGGTACTCTGGTTTCCTCACATAGTTCAAAGATATGGTTAATTGCATGTAAGAGATTGCTTCTTGGTGTGAGTGTGAAAGGTTGCGTTTGTGTCCCCGTGTGAGCTGTTTAGGGTGTAGCCTGTCTTCGCCCATTGTCGGCTGAGATAGATATCAGCCTAGGTACCAGCCTAGCGATATGCAGCCACCGTAGTAGGATTCAGTGGTGTGGCAAATTACTGAGTGAAAAAAAAAAAAGAATGAAAATTCAAAACATCTTTAAATGTTAACAGAATTTATTCCCCTATTACCTTCAGGTGACCTTCAGGTGACCACAACCAAATCTAATCTTTGTATTACTGTAAAAGTGTCCCATGGTTCATATAAGGCTTACAGCTGTGCATATTAGCTATTAGGCCTCAGTTTAAAATATGTGCTTGGGCAGTATTGCCAGTGTATAATGATGATTCATGGCCCACTATGATGCCCCTCTGCCCTGTGCCCGGGTCTGAGAGGGCAGGGTCTGGAGGCTGTGAGCCTGCACAGACTGAAAGTCATTCTACATTAATTAAGAAGGATCCCGCTGACTTTCAAGTGGCTGTGGCTAAATAACATGGCGCTTTTTTCGTGGCCCGGAGTCGACGCTGTTCCTGTGTTGATTGCGTCTCTCACAGCCGTGTCTCAAATGAGCCTTGCATGCCCCCGCACAGCCGGAGACGGCCTATCATGCAAATCACAGCCGAGCAGAGTGAAGGCTCCATCAGATTACTGAGGGTAATCATAACAAAATAAAGAGCACGCAATATCCGCGCTTGTTTGTGAAAGAGTTGATAATGGCAGGTGGAATGTTTATAATAAGGAGCTGATTTCTAAAAAAAAATGTACTGTTTACCTCATGAGTTTTACCTGCCAGGGATCCTTATAACAGGTAAGACTGTTGTGTAGTTGTTCATCCTTCTACCTCACAGTAAGAAGGTCCTGGGTCTAAGTCCTGGGCGCAGTGAGCGCATTCAAATTCCGTCAAATTCCGCCAAATTCCGTGAAGTAGGATCACCCCCAGACTGACGTATACGTATATGTGTATAAAATATCAATAAATACATATTCAACGCTATAAATGCTTATAATAACAATTAAACATTCAAAAATAATGCATAAGATGTAAATACAATATAAATACACACACATACAGACGCGAACGCGCGCGCGCACACAGATGAGCACCTGACATAAAAATATAAGTAGTTTTGTTGGGGGGGGGGGGGTTTGTTCGTTTGTTTGTTTTTTTATATTTTGTTGTTATTTTTTGTTTGTTTGTTTTTGTTTTTTTGTTTTTTTGCATAATTGGCCTTGTTTTGTGGCATTTTCCTTACCACCCCCCCATTCTTCCTTAATTTCCTTATTTTTTTAATTCAATGAATATTAAAAAAAAAAAATGCAATGCGCTGAAACTGCATGAATTGAAGCGCGAAGTAGCGAGGGATCCCTGTATTTGGTTTCCTCCTACACTCCAAAAACATGCACATTATGCTAATTAACCGTTCTAAATTTCCCCTAGGTGTGAATGGTTGTGTGGGCCGCCATGTGATGCTTCAGTGAGCTCTTTAGGGTGTACCCCCCTTTTACCCAGGGTCAGCTGAGATAGGCACCATTTTCCCTGTGTCTTAGTAGGACTAAGCGGTTTGGCAATTGATGAGGAAGTGGAAGGGGCGTGGCCTGTATGATTGTTCTATTTGTCAGAATGATTGCTAATTTCTTTTGCGGGCTCACTTTTTTGTGTTTGTACACTTGACATTTTACTTCTATCTGCAGATGTCAGTGTCTTCTGTTGCTTCCATCCAGCTGTCTGAAACTAGATGCTGCGAGTGCTTGCTCTCGGGCTTGAACAAACATTACAGCTGAACAAAGTGCATCAAAACTGCAGCTATTGCTTTTCTCTTTTGACATGGAGATGAGAGGAAATGGTGCATGTCATCCACGTCTTCTGCCTTCCAGATTGGTTTGTCTAAAAATCATTGACTGGCATTTTTTAAAATTCATTTTGCCTCTCATCATGCCTCCTGCAGTGCTAATGTAGTAGGCAGACCTCGACTTTTCTATTGTCACAGAGTGTTAACTTTACTTATCACTTGCCCACTTTTACACACACACACACACACACACACACACACACACACACACACACACACACACACACACACGCACATACACACGCACATACACACACACACACACACAGAGTGCTTACACAATCCCTCGAGCTCTTCCTGTTGTTTATCTTCTGAATCCCTCCTAAAGGCTCCATCTGACCTTTGTTCAGCATCCAGCTCTAAACCCACATTGCTGTCTTCTGTCAAATCTGCCAACCCCTGTGTATTAGTGTCATAACACGATATTTTTGAGTTTCTATTTTTGTGTCCACTTAGTACTCTCAATCTTCAAGTCTGTATTTGTATTTAAACTTGAACCGGCTACTCTGGAATCAGCTTGATCCTCAATAAACATACAAAATGTCATCATTTATTCATCATTCATTTTCTAAACCGCTTAATCCTAATTAGGATCATGGGGAGATCTCAGGGCGAGGGCGGAGTACACCCTGGACAGCTCGCCAGGCCATCGCAGGAAAAAATGTTATTCGAAAAAAAATAATAATAATAATAAAATCTTGCTTATTTAAGGTGTTTATACGCTGCTCGGCTAAGAACCTTTTGACTCACTAATATTTTGCAGTTCTGCTTACAGCATGTCATCGTCATGCCATTGTTTCAACAAACGCAAGTAACATTTATTTTCATCCAGAGTCAGGTTCGTTTCTCGCCGACATCTTGAATCAATGAGCGAAAAACTGAACCATTCCATAAAGTCTTCTCCAGCACATCCCGAACACTTTCAATAGAGCTAAGGCAGGGGTGTCAAACTCATTTCCACTGAGGGCCACTACACTACATTCAAAGGTGATCGAGGGCCGAATAAATCACTGAACATCTGTTCTAAAAATCAACCACGAAATCCATTGCAAAATGATATTTGATCTCATTTCCTCTTTACTCACATTCTCTGACAAAGCTTACCAGCAACAGGCAAGCATCCAATCTTTTTTGAGGGATGAATGGCTTGCTTTTTACGGAGGACATGAAGGTAGTTGGTGTAAGAGAAGAAAATGCAAAGGATAGGGTGAGATGGAGGCAGATGATTTGCTGTCGCGACCCCTTGAAGGGAAAAGCCGAAAGGAAAAGAAGAAGAAGAAGAAGAATGGCTTGCTTTTTACTTGAAAAAGGCTGCTGCTGCTGCTGCCACCTAGTGGAATGGATGATGGGTGGAAAGGATGATGTAGGTTTCATGGTAATAGTTCATGGAAAGGATGTAGGATAATCATAATCTTTGAAAACTCATACAGGCCACATTAAAATAAGTTATCGGGCTGGATTTGGCCCGTGGGCCTTGAATTTGACACCTGTGGGTTAAGGTTAAAACTCTGGCGGACCAATACATATATGAAAATGATTCCTTATGATCCCTTGAAGCACTCTTTCATTATCCGAGTTTCTGTTTTATATCCGAGCCATCAGGGAAGAAAAAGTGCATTGATGTGATAACCTGCTCAGTCAGTACATTCAGATCACTGGTTGAATTATTTTATTGTCACATTAATGTTGCTGAGCCTTGACCAGAACAACTGGAGAAACAATGCCATGGAGATTTCACGCTTTGGGATAAAAGCCCTCCATGAAAAATATTAGAGTGTGTGACTTTTTTTTTTTTTTTTTTTGGCCAGGCAGTGTATTATTAGTGCGCCCTGCGATGGCCTGGAGAACTGTTCAGGATGTAACCTGCCTTCGCCTAGAGTCAACCTTTAAGTGATCACATACAGCTGATAAAATGTGTGGAAAGGAAGTTGCTAATAGAAAAATAGTAAGTAAATACAAATAAACCCGCAGTGATTACAGCATAACTTCTTTCACGGTGTTGAAAATTACAAAGTGGATCTTTAGATGCTAACAAAATTTAGCATAGAAAGGATTAAATAAGGATACAAAACGGTCATGTGACGTGGAATCTGGTTTCAAGACCTAAAATATTTAATCTTTATCACACAACTTTCAAGTGCTAGAATGACGTTCATATAGTTTCGTGAAGGGACTTATGAATCTCCTCATGGGCAACTATTCTGAGATTAGTTCTGATTCCTTCACATTTAGCGACGGCTTAATCTTCAGCACTTGGTGGTTATCACAGCAGCACAGAGCTCCAGTGAACAGCGTGAAAGATCTGCAGGTAGAACTGTCCTGATGGAATGATGAACTGTACTATGTGTGAGATTAGTGACAAAATATTTGCGATTTTTTTTTTTTTTTTCCTTTTCTTTTTTTTTTTTTTTCGTCCATGCTGCTTGGTGTGATGCTACAAGCTAGTAAAACTGCCCCATGCGTTCTATGGAGCCATCGTAACTCTGACAGGGATACGGAGCTTATGAGTGATCACACTAGCAGTGTGATAGAAAAGCGACTGACGCGAATGGAAATTCATGGCTGTCGTTTTTAATTTACAAAATGTTCTCAAATTTGTCTGACAATATTCATTATTATTCAAATTCTGTGTATTCTGTCATCATTCATATTTTATTTGCATTGTACTAGTGCTTTGAATGTGAAAACTAAAAGAAAATCGTTGGAGAAAAAGAGGCAACAAAAAGCAACTGATTTACGACAGGAGTTTCTTTTTTTTTTCTTGTTCTCCAAACATCTGCAAACGATTCGCTAATTTGCATAATTTCGCTCACACTAAGGCTGGGGGATCGGATGTTACATTAAACTATCAGCTGACACTCAAACTTACTTTCACACTCACACCTGGGGGTAATTTCAAGCAGCCAATTAACCAACTGTGTATTTTTTTGGACTGTTGGAGGAAACCAGAGTACACGGAGGAAACCGACGCAAGCCTGAGGAGAACATGCAAACTCCACACAGAAACACCTGAGCTGGGAATCAATCCCACGACCTGTTTGCTGTGAGGCGGACATGCTAACCACTACGCCACCATGCCGCCGCTGATCATTTAATTCTAAACCTAAATACTGTGATTTTGCTTTTGTATTATTTGTTTGATAGGTCTGGTACCTTCCAAGTCATAGGACGACTCCTGGCGACCTGCCATGAAGAATAACACCTTGATTATTATCTTCATGGAGGTTTTCTTAGCAAGGATAGTGCAGTGGTTTGCCATTGCCTTCTGCGAACCTACAGGCAATTTAGAACAGCCAATTAGCCTACTGTGCATGTTTTTGGACTATGGGAGGAAACCGGAGTACCCAGAGGGTACCCATACAAGCACGGGGAGAACGTACAAGCTATGCACAGAAACGCCCGTACCAGGAATCGAACTACGGCCTTCTTGCTGTGAGGCGGACGTGCTAACCACTACACCACTGTGCCACCCATTTGCTAGGTCACTGGTCATGAAATTATTTCCTATAAGACATGTCCAACTGGAATTGGACATGTCTTATTTCCTATAAGACATGTCCAATTCCAGTTGATTTTGGTTGATAGGTGAGGTACACCCTGAACAGGTCACTGATCCATTGCATTACATTTAAAGCTAAAGGAACCCAGGTAAGCACAGTGAGAACATGCAACCACCTCCCAGAATGTTCCCCAGTTGGACACAGAACTATTTATTTATTATTTCTGTGCGGTGTCAGCACTCGCCACTGGGCTATCACTTAATTAAAAAAAAGAGAAAAAAATATTAAGTGTAGAACAGTATTATGTCTGCCTTACACAAAGAAGGGCCTGGGTTTGAGTCCCTGGCTCAGCAATGGTGTTGTGTTTTGTGTGTGTGTCAGGGTGTAGTTTGCATATCCTTCCCCATGCTTATGTGGGTTTCCTCATGATACTCTTTTATATTTTTCCCCCCCCTACAGTCCAAAGACATGAGTTGCAGATTTCTCCTTGGTGTGTATGTGTGTGAACTGTTGTGAAATGGTCTAGCATGCTGTTCAGGGTGTATCCCGCCTTCACCCCAGTATCAGCAGATATAGGCTTCAGCCTCTCTGCAACCTGAGTACGTAGTAAAAGTAAGTAAGGTAAGGTAAAGTAAAGTCTGCTGGGTTTTTACACCCGAGCCATAGTGGCTCATCAGGCTGGTGCTTATCGACAGTTTCCATAGCGTGAAGTGACCAGGAGTTGAACTCCTCCTGGATGGGACGCTGATCCATCGCAGGTTACCTTCCCAGTATATTTTACTGCTACCCATTTATACTGCTGGGTGAACAGAGGCACACTTGTGGTTGAGACCTTGTATAGGGTTCTTAGCGCAGTGAGGGCCTTAGTGGGATTCAAACTCACAACCTCCCGATCATAAGCGCAGCACCCTAAACACTACACCACCGGCCCCACATGTAGTATTTTTACACCCGAGCCAAGTGGCTCCTCAGACAGGCGCCTACTCCCAGTTTCCATAACATGAAGCAACCAGGAGTTCAACTCCTCCTGGATGGGACGCGAGTCCATTACAGGTTACCTTCCCAGTATATTTTACTGGTACCCATTTATACTGCTGGGGGAACAGAGGCACACGTGTGGTTAAGACCTTGCCCAGGGTTCTTCGCCAGTGGGGGTCTAACTGGGATTTGAACACACAACCTCCTGATCATGACCCCAGCACCCTAACCACTACGCCACCAGCCCCACAGTAAGTAATAAGCGGTTCAGCAAATGAGTGAGAAAACTATTAAACTAAAATTTTATCAGACAAAAACACAAATAGATATTAAAATCAGTGACTGAAATGCAGCCATTTGGAAAATGATTGCATGGGGATGTCTATAAATTACCAAGCATTCATAATTAATATGTTTTGATGTTGTAATAAAGACTTACGCCAGGACAATAACCGTTAGGGGACATTTGGCTTGATTCCTAGCAATAAAAACCAATTCCGGCAGTTTGCCTGTGATTTAAATTTCAGCCTGCGTACCAGTTCTGGACATCAGCTCTCTCTGTTTGTAAGGTTGATGCTCTGGCGAAAGGTACCCAGAGGAATTTCACAGTAATATAAGGCGGGATGTTGTAACTGCGTACCTGCTCCCAGCACTTACATCACAAAAACATACAGCGTCGGGTTTCCAGCAGCTGTCCATTTGCAACAACTGGCTGTAAAATTACGTTGATTTGAAGATAAATATGCGTTGTTTCAAAAGTGTGCCAGAGATAGAGAGAGGAAGGCGAGAGGAAGAGTACTGCGTGATCGAGCGCTGGAGAACCTGGAGACCTGAACAAACACTCTGACTGATCGCATACTCACTATTTTTGTCACTCGTGCTCTTGGCTTACTCACACACAGGAATTATGCTCAATACAAACGAACGAACAAACAAACAACAAAAATACATAACCCCATCTGTCTGCTTCACATCAAACATCAGACGGTGATCACAGTCCGCAGACATATGAAGGCACTTTGGTGACAAATACGTGACTGAAAAATGTGTCAGAAAAAAGCATAATTATTATGCATGCAGAGAAAAATGAGCCAAATGGGCAGCAGATAATAAGAGCTTCTTTCTAATGCCTCGTAGAGCAAATAATGAGAGAAGAGACAATACCCAGCATGCACCGCCTATATTCACAGTTATCTTCTCATACTGCTGCTCATGAAGCTTTACCTTGATCCACAGCTTTAGTCGACACATGCAACCCAGTCCTGTGTTATCCACCTTCCGGGACACTCCAACAGAGCACACTTGTCATAATATTAATGATAGTAGACCATTCAGAAATGAATATTCACTGGAAAGGAAGTAGTGTACGGACCTCGGGGAAGACTTTCTGTTGGGACAGCCGTGGTGTAATGCTTATAGAAGTGGCTTTCTGATGGAATGGTTGCTGGTTCAATTCCTGAGTCAGAAAAAAAAAAAAAAAAGTGTGGTGGTGATGGAGTGAGTAGCACCTTCCCTTCGTCCAGATTCATGGCTGAAGTGTCCCTTGAGCAAGGCACCCAATCCCCAAGTGCTCTCTTGGTGCCCACCAATGTGTGTGGCAGCCCACTCTTCTGACTGTGTGTGTGTGTGTGTGTGTGTGCGCGCTCACTTTGGATGGGTTAATTGCAGAGGAAACACTTTCCCTTATAGGATGAATGCAGTATAGATTTTTTTTTTTTTTTTGCACTAAGAGTCATAAAAGGCCGGCCATGTCTCTCACTGGCTATGGTGTGAGGTTCATGTAAAAGAATCATCTCTGACTTTCGACAAGAGTAGCTGCATAGCCGTCAGCATGTTTCTACTCTGCGATGGCCTGGAGAGCCGATCAGGGTGTACTCTGCCCTTGTCCGGAGTCGGCTGGGATGGGCGCCAGCCTCCCCACGATCCTAATTAAGATTAAGCGGTTACAGAAAATGAATGAATGAATGTTAAAAGAAATAAATAGAAGCTAAATTGTCTGCATTTATTTCTATATATAATCATAATTAGGGTCACAGGGAAGCTTGCGCCCATCCCAGCCGACTCTGGGCAAGGGCAGAGTACACCCTGGTCAGCTCACCAGGCCATCGCAGGGTGGAGTCATGCTGATGGCTTTGCAGCTACTCTTGTCAAAAGTCAGCAATGGTTCTTTTACATGAACCTCACACCATAGACAGTGAGAGACACGGCCGGCCTTTGATAACCCAGTTAGCTGCACTGGGGGGGCTGGGGCGGGGCAGTGACAACTTTGTGGAGAGTGGGACTCAAACCCCCAACCTAAGGCTTAACAAGCCAGCACCCTTTACCACTAGGCCACCACTGCCCTTTTACCATTCAATATCAAAGAAAAAAAGTTTTTGTTATACTGTCTACAAGGACTTTTTGACACACACACACACACACACACACACACACACACACACACACACACACACACACACACACACACACACACACACACACACACACACACACACACACACACACAAAATTAGCCATACGTCAATTATATGTTAGCATGGACATCAATTATTTACATAAGGCAAGGTATCAATTTCAGAATAGCACCTGAATATTTCAGAGTGAAGAGACCGGGGCGAATAATTGTTTTAGTACTATTTTAAAATACATGTTTTACTCATTTGTGTCTTCCTTTCGGCTTTTTCCCTTTTACTCGGGAGTCGCCACAGCGAATCATCTGATTCACACATTTGATTTGGCAGAGGTTTTTATGTCAGATGCCCTTCCTGTCACAACCCTTTTAGCAAGGGACAGAAACACGCTGACGACTTTGCAGCTCCTCTTTACGAAAGTCAGCAATGGTTCTTTTACATGCCTCACACCATAGACAGTGACAGACATGGCCTGCCTTTGATAACCCAGTTAGCCGCACTGGGGGGGACAGTGACAACCTTGTGGAGAGTGGGACTTGAACCCCCAACCTTTGGATCAGCGATCCAGTGCCCTATACCACTAGACTACCACTGCCCCCATTAGGCTCAACAATCTAGAGCAATGGAAAGTGTGGAAAAGAGGTGAAGAAGCGTGTGCAGGTAGGTTGGAATGGATGGAGAAAAGTGTCCGGTGTGATGTGCGATAGGAGAGTATCGGCAAGAATGAAAGAAAAAGTGTACAAGACGGTGTTGAGGCCAGCGATGTTGTATGGTTTAGAAACAGTGGCCCTGGGGAAAAGACAGGAGTCAGAGCTGGAGGTAGCAGAGATGAAAATGTTGAGGTTCTCTTTGGGAGTAACGAGGATGGATAGGATCAGAAACAAGTACATCAGAGGGACAGCACATGTTAGATGTTTTGGAGACAAAGTCAGAGAGGCTAGATTGAGATGGTTTGGACATGTACAGAGGAGGGATAGTGAGTATATTGGTAGTAGGATGCTAAGGTTGGAACTACCAGGCAGAAGGCCCAGAGGAAGACCAAAGAGAAGATTTATGGATGTGGTGAAGGCGGACATGAAGGTCGTTGGAGTAAGAGTAGAAGATGCAGAGGATAGGGAGAGATGGAGGCAGATCATTTGCTGTGGCGACCCCTGAAGGGAACAGCCGAAAGGAAAAGAAGAAGAAGAAGTTTTACTCATTTGGTTTTTTGTTTTTAAAGCACGACAAAGGATGGGACAGTGGCATAGCACATTCGTCTCACAGTAAGAAAATCCTGGGTACGAGTCCCAGGCTTGGTGAGTCTGGAGTTTGCATACTCTCAGCGTGATTGTATGGGGTTACTCTGGTTTCCTCCAACAGTCCAAAGGCATGCGCAATCAGGTCAATTAACTGTTCCACATGGGCAATGGTGGTCTGGTGATAAAGGTGCTGGATCACTGATCCTAAGGTTAGGGGTTCAAGTCCCACTCCCCCCATGGGCTGTCACTGTCCCCCCAGTGCAGGTAACTGGGTTATTAAAGACCGGCCATGTCTCTCACTGTCTGTGGCGGGAAGTTCATGTAAAAAAAAAAACAAAAAAAAAACATTGCTGACAAGAGTCGCTGCAAAGCTAGCTGCGTGTTTCTGCCCTGCGAGGGCCCGGTGAGCTGTCCAGGGTGTACTCAGCCTTTGCCCAGAGTCACCTGGGATGGGTGCCAGTTTCTCCGCGACCCTAATTAGTATTAAGTGGTTCAGAAAATGAACGACTGTTCCACATTGCCTGTAGGTGTGAGTGTGAAGCCGCAGCCACACAGGAAATGACCAGCAATACACGGATAACCTCGTGTGGAAAACTAAGAACTTTACGACTGAATTGTTGTCAGTGTTTGTTTCCTGTAGCGTTTTTGAATATTTCGAAATATTTTTGTTTTTTTTTTTCAAGTGAAATAATGAGCAGTGTTGAACTACTTCCCTACAGCTGGGTCCTGAGAGCATTCCATTGTCATCATCATATATTCTTTTATTATAATAAATACAGTGGCTTATTATTATTCCACAGCAAGTTCAGAATATGGGTTCTTGTACATTCATTCATTCATCATTAATTTTCTAAACCAGATGATCCTAATTAGGGTCACAGGGAAGCTGGCGCCCTTTTCAGCCGACACTGGGCGAGGGCGGGGTACACCCTGGACAGCTCACCAGGCCCTCGCAGGGAAGAAACACACAAGGCCAACACTCACACCTCAGGGTGATTTGGAACTGCCAGTTAACCTACTGTGCATGTATTTGGATTTTGGGAGGAAACCAGAGTACCTGGAGGACACCCACACAAACGCCACCATGCTACCGAAATATAAAGACTCAGTTCATCAGTTAATTTTCTGTAACCGCTTAATCCTAATTTGGGTCGCGGGGAGGCTGGTGCTCATCCCAGCCAACTTCGGGCGAGGGCAGAGTACACCCTGGACAGCTCGCCAGGCCATCACAGGGCGGAAACACGCTGACGGCTTTGCAGCCTACTCTTGTCGAAAGTCAGCAATGGTTCTTTTACATGCCTCACACCATAGACAGTGAGAGACATGGCCGGCCTTTGATTAACCCAGTTAGCTCCACTGGGGGGGGGGGGGGGGGGCAGTGACAACCTTGTGCAGAGTGGGACTCGAACCCCCAACCTTTGGATCAGCGATCCAGCGCCCTATACCACTAGACCACCACTGCCCCTTAAATAAATACTCACACTAATTATATTAATAATAGTAGTAATAGTACTACTATAGAACCCCCCCCCACCCCCCAACCCCCCACCCCCACCCTTCCCGTTAGCTGCCAAAGGCCTTTTTGAGACTTTGGGTGTAGAACGGCCATTTAGTGTGAATTATAGCTCGCTCAATTTATCAGAGTCGTAATCGTTATGTGAGCACATTTACTCATTGTTGTCTGTTTGGTCGTTCACGACAGTTTTCTTTATTTATTTTCCCTTATTGTGTGGATGCTGTGAGTAGTAGCGATTGTATTGTGGAGCAATCACCTGCCCATTAAAAGATAATGCATGAAGCAGCTTTGGAATTCAAAAAATATCGGAAAAGCGCAAGGACTCTGCCGAGAATCAGATCACAACATTTCGGGCGTGTGGTATAATAAGAGCTAAAAGAAAGCTTTTGCACTTGGGCGGTTATGAATTCATTGCGTTTTTGTATAGTATCGGTCGCCGCCCTCTTTGTTACGCTGCTCTATGATGGAATTGGACCCCCCCCCCCCCCCACACACACACACACACACACACACACACACACTTTTTTTTTTTCTTTTCTCGCCTCTTTTTTCCTCCTCACTGATTTCTTTCAATCTTTGCCTGTGGCTGACTTAGTCTCCCCAGTGGGAACCTTAATTAGTTCGAATGATATTCTTACAAAAGACTCGAGATGAACATCGTATTCCATTATTTGAAAAGCATTGTTAGAAAATAAAATATTATAAGAAGAGAAACAGCAGTGTCCTGGTGAAGGACATGCCAGTCGGCTGGACGCGTGCCAGTTTAGCGAGTGCCGAGAAGAGTTGTTGGGTTGTCATTTTAAATATAAAATCTGATGGCAGGATAATAACATGGTCAGGGTTGAGTCCTCTGGCCTTATCATTACCAACCTGCTACAAGTCGCTCATGCAGCAAATTCCCTTCCCTCTGATGCATGCTGACAGTGAATTTCAAGTGCCTGCTTTTGCATGCATTACCACTTATAAATGGTATGCATTTAATGTTTTTTTTTTTTTTTTTTTTTTTTTTTTCTTTTAAAATGGCAAAGTGGCCTTTACTTTTCACTCTCATATACCATTCAGTTTCACTAACAAAATTAACAAGAGTTATAATGGCGCACAAGCTCGGTTCCATGATGGGGAAAGGTCACAAATATAATCTTTTTTTTTTTTTTTTTAATTTTACTTCATGTAATTGTTTCTGTTTTAGTTGTGATGTGTGTGTGTGTGTGTGTGTGTGTGTGTGTGTGTGTGTGTATGTGTGTGAGTGTGTGTGTTTGAAATGGCACACAATAACCTTCACAATTCTGTAGCTTAATGCTATTAGCTGTGACTCTTCGTAGCTCCCTAGAAATCTCGTGATCTCAATTGCTATAAACAACCACCGACACATCCTGTTTACTTCTATTCAGCGTTCATCATTTATGATTAGAAATAACATAAACAGTGCACTGCTAATTAAAAGCTTAGTACCATTTAGCCTTTGCCATGCTAACTAGCTACACCGCTTGTTAGACTTGATAGTGATGTTCAATTCATTTTTTCATTTTAAAAGGATGACAAAAAGCGCCTGCTGGCTGTGCTGCACAGACCTTGCAGAGCAACACAGACCCATGCGTAATCCTTCTTCCTGGACCCGTGGCAGTGTTAAACCAGCTGGAATGAGTGTCGTCCGCTGGCTAAATTGAGGGAAACAGCCATTCACAATGACCCTATGAAGTGGCTGTCTTGTAAACTGGTAGGATTAAAGGGAGGAAATGCCTGTAGAGACAAAAAAAAAAAAAAAAAAAGTCGCTAAGCCTATGCATTCTGCTGCACACTGTTCAGCTCCCACTGGCCTGGATCTGCCTGGGTCTGCAGTCTCCACGCAGAACAGAAACAAAAAAATATATCTGTAATAAGGCTAGGGTCAATGGATTATTCTTACAGATTTCTACTTCACATAGTCAAAATGTTAACATGGATAGGATCAGGAATGAGCACATCAGAGGGACAGCACATGTAAGATGTTTTGGAGACAAAGTCAGAGAGGCTAGATTGAGATGGTTTGGACATGTACAGAGGAGGGATAGTGAGTATATTGGTAGTAGGATGTTGAGGTTGGAACTACCAGGCAGAAGGCCTAGAGGAAGACCAAAGAGACGATTCATGGATGTGGTGAAGGAGGACATGAAGGCAGTTGGTGTAAGAGAAAAAGACGCAGAGGATAGGGTGAGATGGAGGCAGATGATTCACTGTGGCGACCCCTGAAGGGAAAAGCCGAAAGGACAAGAAGATAGTCAAAATGTTACCATATTAAAACAATTGTGGTTTTTGTATAGGTGTTGGATAACTGTGAATGGAAGGAGTCTCCGGTGTTAGCATCATGGGATCCTCACTGTAATACTGTTTTCCCTTATAGGAGTGTGTTCGTGTTCGTGGATTTTTTAATTGATTTTTTTCTGCTTTCTCGTGCATCACATGTGGTGTATATTCGCTGTATTAAAAGCTGCTGTAAATTAAAAATGTAAATGTGGGATTTGCGGATTAGAGGTTAGGGTGCTGGGCTCATGATCAAGAGATCCTGGGTTCAAATCCCTGTTAGACTGTGTGCACAACCTTGAGAAAGGTATCAACCATAGCAGTATAAATGTATACTATGGAGGTAACCTGTGATGGTCTAGTTTCCCACCTAGTAAGAGTCGAACTCCGAGTCAATTCACGCTATAGAAACCAGGATAAGCTCCTGTTCTGATGAGCCACCGTTTCCCTTCTTCTGTTCCTTTCGGCTTTTTCCCTTTTTCAGGGGTCGCCTCCTCGCGACCCTAGTTAGGATTAAGCTGTTACAGAAAATGAACGGATGAACTCTCACCATAGACAGTGAGAGACATGGCCTGCCTTTGATAATCCAGTTAGCTGCACTGGGGGAACAGTGACAACCTTGTGGTGAGTGGGCCTCGAACCTCCAACCTTAGAATCAACAACCCAGCACCCTTTACCACCAGGCCACCACTGCCCCAATCCACTGTTTCCTCTATAAGACAAAATTGCAAGATGTGCCCCAGAGTCCTTACCATATAGGGAAGAGGGAATGACCTTGGGTGGGGAGGTGGGTGGAGTTACATGGGGTATGTGGCATATGCAATGCACAATAGTACTAGGAAGTAAAGAGTCCTGTTTCGGAATTTTGCACTGATGGTCAACCAAGGCATTTGATGTATTCAGTGCTGAGGCAAGGTTAAGGTGACTGATTTCCTTTCAGAAGGTAAAAGTAATTCCAATTTGTGTTACGACACATCACCCCACCCTTTTACTGAGTATTTACCAATAAAGCTTGGCGTGCATTATCAGTATATTTTCCCATAGTTGATGGTGACAGTATTTTTTGTTGCTTATTTTTATAGTTATTTTTAGAATCTAACCCCGAGCCTGTATCACCCACCCCTTAAAGTAGCACCATTATATGGACAATAAAATGTAACACATTGCGATATAACTGCGCAGAGGCTTAAAAGCCTAGAGGACATGGTGCGTTGCAACCCCTGGGGCTTAGCAGCACACTAGCTGTCGTAAGCAGCCTAATGGCTGGAAGTGTACTCATTAGTGGGCCGTCACCACTACAGAGAGTATATTACGGGGACGAGTGGAGCAGTGAACTGCTGGTTCATTTCCATGCAGCACATGAGGCAAAGCAAGAGGGGAGAGAAGGGCTTTCCAAGGAGCATGGTCAAGCATGACTGGACCGAGAGATTTCTAGTCTCTCGCTCTCTCTCTCGCTCTCTCTCTCCCATATTACGTCTATCAAGTTCTGGTTTTTCCTCCTCAAGTTTTCTTCTCACTACTCATATTGGCACTTCAATTTATCCAGATGTGTAATGTTTTCTGTATGGTGTCATTCAGACCCTGGTGACTATTAAGATATTTTTGGCATCTTTTGCCTCATAAAAAGAGGGAGGGGGTGCAAATGAACATATTGAATTTTCCTCCCAAAAACCAGTATGTGCTTTCCTTGGTGCTCATTTTTATAGCGCCGAAGAAAATGTATGTGGGATAGCATGTCAATGTCCGTCTCCCTGTTTGTAACTTGAGGCATAAGAAGTTTTCTTTCATTATAACGTTATATCATTTTCCACAAAAAAAAAAAAAAAAAAATTAAATGTTTTAAAAAAAAACATTTTTATGTTGATTTCAATCTGAAATTCTAAAGATCTACATATGTAGTTGACTTACTTTCTCCATGTGCATCATTCAGCACCATTGACCCCATTACCGGTTTATTGGTTGTACTTCCTTGAACCATCTTTGGTGGGCACTAACCATTGCACACCAGGATCACCCCACAAGACCTGACGTTTTGAAGCCCTCACCTTGTTAAAGTATCTCCGAGCCTTACCTTCACTCATTTTTCCTGCTAACAACTGATCAACTTCAATTCAATTCAATTCAATTCAATTCAGTTTTATTTGTGTAGCACTTCTTTACAGTTGGCATTATTGCATTGCAGCTGTACACAGTAAACGTAGGACTTTACAAAATATAAAAGAATTTAAACATTTTCTACAACCCCCACGCATCCCCGATGAGCACCGCCATGGCAAGGAAAAATTCCCTCAGTAGATGCGAGGGACTGTGGAAGGAATATATATATATATATATATATATATATAGGAGGATTTTCTGGGTAGATCCTTCCGTAGGAGAGTGCTCAATACTTTTTGGTAGAGCAAATAAACAAAAATAAAAGGACAGGACAAAGACTTTCTATTGAAACTCCATTCATCACTACAGATCTGTTTCGAGGGGTGGTGAAACCATCCTCTCTCTTCAGGTGATTATAGAGGAATATAAATATAGAAGAATTCTTCTATAATCACCTGAAGAGAGAGGATGGTTTCACCACCCCTCGAAACAGATCTGTAGTGATGAATGGAGTTTCAATAGAAAGTCTTTGTCCTGCCCTTTTATTTTTGTGTATATATATATATATATATATATATATAGTGCCTGAGTCGTAGGATGACTATTGACAACCCGCCATGAAGGATAACGCCCTGGTTATCATCTTCATGGAGGTTTTCTTGGCAGTGATTTGCCATTGCCTTCTGCACGATGCGAACCTGCGGGCAATTTAGAACGGCCAATTAACCTACTGTGCATGCCTTTGGATACCGGAGTACCCAGAGGACCCAGAGGAAACCCACACAAGCACAGGGAGAACATGCAAACTCCACACAGAAACGCCCAGGCCGGGAATCAAACCCAGGCCTTCTTGCTGTGAGGCGGACGTGCTAACCACTACGCCACCGTGCCGGTCCTTCTCAAAAAATTTGCATATTGTGATCAAGGTCAATATTTTCTGTAATGTACTGATAAAAATTAAACTTTCATATATTTAAGATTCATTGCACACCAACTGAAATATTTCAGGTCATTTATTGTTTTAATACTGATGATTTTGGCATACAGCTCATGAAAACCCAAAATTCCCATCTCAAAAAATTAGCATTTCCTGAAAAGGTAGTTTAAACGAGCTATTAACCTAATCATCTGAATCAACCAATTAACTCTAAACACCTGCAAAAGATTCCTGAGGCTTTTAAAAACTCCCAGCCTGGTTCATTACTCAAAACCGCAATCATGGGTAAGACTGCCGACCTGACTGCTGTCCAGAAGGACATCATTGACACCCTCAAGCAAGAGGGTAAGACACAGAAAGAAATCTCTGAGCGAATAGGCTGTTCCCAGAGTGCTCTATCAAGCCACCTCAGTGGGACGTCTGTGGGAAGGAAAACGTGAAAGAAGGGCCGATTCCAGACCTTCGAGGTCCTGTGGAAGCAGTGGACTGAGTCTGGAGTAGAAACATCCAGAGCCACCGTGCACAGGCGTGTGCAGGAAATGGGCTACAGGTGCCGCATTCCCCAGGTCAAGCCACTTTTGAAGCAGAAATAGCGGCAGAAACACCTGACCTGGGCTACAGAGAAGCAGCACTGGACTGTTGCTCAGTGGTCCAAAGTACTTTTTTCGGATGAAAGCAAATTCTGCATGTCATTCGGAAATCAAGGTGCCAGAGTCTGGAGGAAGACTGGGGAGAAGGAAATGCCAAAATGCCTGAAGTCCAGTGTCAAGTACCCACAGTCAGTGATGGTCTGGGGTGCCATGTCAGCTGCTGGTGTTGGTCCACTGTGTTTTATCAAGGGCGGGGTCAATGCAGCTAGCTATCAGGAGATTTTGGAGCACTTCATGCTTCCATCTGCTGAAAAGCTTTATGGAGATGAAGATTTAATTTTTCAGCACGACCTGGCACCTGCTCACAGTGCCAAAACCACTGCTAAATGGTTTACTGACCATGCTATTACTGTGCTCAATTGACCTGCCGACTCTCCTGACCTGAAGCCCATAGAGAATCTGTGGTATATTGTGAAGAGAAAGTTGAGAGACACCAGACCCAACACTGTGGATGAGCTTAAGGCCGCTACCGAAGCATCCTGGGCCTCCGTAACACCTCAGCAGTGCCACAGGCTGATTGGCTCCATGCCACGCCACATTGAAGCAGTCATTTCTGCAAAAGGATTCCCGACCAAGTATTGAGTGCAGAACTGAACATAATTATTTGAAGGTTGACTTTTTGTATTAAAAGCACTTTTTTTATTGGTCGGATGAAATATTCTAATTTTTTGAGATAGGGAGTTTTGGTTTTCCTTTACTTTTTTGCCAAAATTATCAATATTAAAACAATAAAAGACTTGAACTACTTCAGTTGTGTGTAATGAATCTAAAATATATGAAAGTCTAATGTTTATCAGTAAATTACAGAAAATAATGAACTTTATCACAATATGCTAATTTTTTGAGAAGGACCTGTATATGTATGTGTATATATATATATATATATATATATATATATATATATATATATATATATATATATATATATATATATATACAGGGATCCTTCACTTTCAGCAGTTAATGGGGCCGAGACACCCTCCGTGACCACCGATTTCCGTGAAGTAGGATCGACCCCCTGACTGACGTATACGTACATGTGTATATAATATCAATAAATACATATTCAACGTTATAAATGCTTATAATAACAATTAAACATTCAAAATAATGCATACAATGTAAATAAAATATAAATACACACACATAAACAGAAGCTCGTGCACGCACTCAGGTGAGCACCTCACATAAAAATGTAAGTAGTTTCGTTGGGTTGTTGCTTTGTTTTTGTTTGTTTGGGGGTTTTGCATAATTGACCTTGTTTTGTGGCATTTTCCTTAACATTTTTCCCTATTTTTCCTTAATTTTCTTTATTTTTTTATTTTTGATGAATATTTTTGAAAGAACCCCAATGCACTGAAGCCACAGAAACTGAAACACGAAGTAGCGAGGGATCACTGTGTGTGGGTATATATACTGTATGTGTGTGTGTGTGTGTGTGTGTATGTGTGTGTGTGTGTTTGTGTGTGTTTCAATAACTGACCACTCGATAATCCATCCCCAATACACCCCAGTCCTTGGCAGGTACTATTGTAATATGATGTTCGGGTTATTTATATTGCCTGTTAGTGGTCATAACATTATGACTGCTCAGTGTATAAAACAAGGTAGTTCCAGTTATGTAAAGCACCCACCGACTGCGCACTAATGGAAAAAAACATACAAGTTCCTTAAATGTTAGCATATTATGGCTAGCACATTCATATAACGTGCTTTGTTTTACCCTCTCCGAAACAATAATAATGATAATAAAAAAAACTAGGCCAAATCATTCAATGATTTGCTGAATTGTTAAATTCTGCTCAGGTTGTGGGGAAACTGGTGCCTATCTCACCTGACACTTGGCTAAAGCAGGCTATACACTAATCAACTCATAAGAGCATTGCAGGGCCAAATCACACAACCATTCACATTCACATTCATACCTTGGGGAAATTTTGAACAGCTGATTAGCCTAATGTACACATCTGTGCGAAGAAACCCAGAGATAATCCACGCAAGCATGAGGAGAACATACAGACTCCAAACAGAAATACCTGAGCCCGGGTCCTTCCTACTGTGAGACAGATGTGCTAACCACTATACCACCATCCATAATGTCTTTCGCCAAATCAAAATCAAGAATCCAGCAATGCTCTCAGCTGTTAACTAGGATGAGTCTGAGTCACGATTACATATTTCCATGACCTATCTTGAATAATAATTATTATTTCTGCAATATGACAGATTCGGAAAATCACTAGAAGTAGCTATTATGGCTCTTCATGACTAGCTAGCATGGGTTGTTGCTAGGTGTTGAAGTTAGCATGGTCAAATTTACATCATATTAATTTGTCTGTGCCACCTTGGACTCTTTCAGTGTAATCCATTAATATAATGTGATATCAGTAAGAACATGGCCTATTTCTGTCACTTTCGTTTTGCCCCAAGTCAGTCTTAAAATATGGAGAAAAAGAAAAAAGCCCTGCAGTGATTAATGTACCCTCAATAGCTGTGCTGAGTAAGAATGGCACCCCTTACTGATACCACAAAAAAGGCTCCCAGCAGCCCCCCATGTGGATCCCATTAAAGCCAGCAGTATGCGCCCCTTTCTGTGAATCATGGGTAGCCACGTCATCCTGGGCAGCTGTCGCTCCATTTAAAAAAGCTCTCTTAATTAGTCGACACTGCAATGAATGCTGTCTTCAGGCGGGCGTTTAATAAGGGTGCGTGACAGGCTTGACTGTGATGCGGCTAAACAGACTTTCTGTACAGTAATGACTTGGATAAAGTTACATTATGTACATTGTGTGCATCTGTAATGCCTGCAGAGCATTGGGTGATGTAAACACTTCAATTTTTTCGAATGCTGATTATTAGTGATATAATTTGACGCATAGAGATGAAGGTACTACCCAGAGTCATAACCTTAAACGCTGAAAACCGAACACCGGAACGGCTAAGCAGAAAAGATGAGAGTTTACAGTCAGCCTGTCTGTCTTTCACTTTGAGGAATACATCTTGAGTTAAAGCCCTCCATGCAGACACAAGCTATTTGACTTGTCAAAAGCTCTTTTTCAAAACTGTCTTGTCAGCTTGTCACGTCCTCTTATATTTTCTGGAATCTACCTAAAAAAAGCAAAGCTTTTGAAATGTTATTTTTATTTTCTTGGTACCTTTACTTTGTACTATGCTTGGCAAATACAATTTTTGAAATGTTTGCTATTCCTATTTTTATTATATTGTATTTCAGGGATCCCTCGCTTCCCACGATTAATGGGGATCGAGACTCCCCTGCAACCGCCGATTTCCGCAAAGTAGGAAGCCCCCCCCCCCGACTGATGAAAATGTGCATGTATATGTGTATATAATATCAATAAGTACATATTCAAGCTATAAATGCTTATAATAACAATTAAACATTCAAAAATAATGCATAAGATGTAAATAAAATATAAATACACACAAATACAGACGTGTGCGCACACACACAGATGCACAGCTCTCATAAAATTGTAAGTAGGTTTTTTTTTTGTTGTTGTTGTTTTTTTTGCACAATTGGCCTTGTTTTGCTGCATTTTCCTTAACCTTTCCCCTATTTTTCCTTAATTTCCTTATTTTTTTTATTTTTCAATTAATATTGTTTAAAACTCGCTGCAGAAATTGACGCACGAAGTAGCAAAGGATCACCCTTGCATTCATTTTCAGAACCGCGTAATCCTAGTTATGGTTGCGGGGAGGCTGGCGCCCATCTCAGCAAACACTGGGTGAGGGCAGGCTGCACCCTGGACAGCTCGCCAGGCCATCGCTCACACAACCTTCACACTCACACCTAGGGGTGATTTGTAACAACCAGTTAACCTACTGTGCATATTTTTGGACTGTAGGAGGAAACCGAAGTAACCCAGAAGAAACCCACACAAGCACTGAAAGAACATGCAAACTCCACACAGAAATGCCCAGGCTGGGAATCACACCCAGGCTTTCTTGCTGTGAGGCGGACATGCTAATAACTGCAGTGCCTTGCCGGCTGTATTAATCCTGTAAGGGAAAAATCATTTCCTCTATATTTAACCCATCCAAAGTGAGCACACACATTGATGGCACCCAGAGAGCAGTTGGGGGTTAGGCACCTTGCTCAAGGGCACATCAGCCATTTATATGGAGAAGGTGAAGGCGCATCTCACTCTCCAACTGCCACACGTTTTTTTTTTTCCTGCTGGCTTGGGAATTAAACCAGCGACCTTTCAGTCACAAAGCTGCTTTTTCTAACCATTAGGCTATGGCTGTCCCAGCAGTAGCATTAGAAATAGTCCTACATTAATCAGAATAAGAATATTTATTGAGCCCATAGGAAATTGTGTAACCTTTATGTTTTCATGACGGTTGAAATCTGGATTATTTTCATCAACAACAACAACCAAAAAAAAAAAAAAAAAAGAATAACTTAATTTTTGTTAGCTTAAATTTTATATAAATCCCCGAGAGCCCCCAAATTTCATCAGGAATAGCAAGTTACTCTGACTCTACAGCTGTTGGTGTGAAAGTGTGTATGTGCACAATAAGAAATAGACTGAATTATTATGACCTGCATGAAGGGAGTTCCAGGGGAAAAAAAAAAAAAAAAAAAAACTTTGCCGTCAGAAAATAACACGTCTGCCAAAGATCAGGTTTGGTCATCATGTGTTCTGTGCAGAAACATTAAAAATAGAGGTGATCAGCCATAGACACAGCACACATTTTTAAAGGTGAAGAACCTCTTACCTGGTCTGAAGCATGTTTTTAGAACTGCGTGGGTTTTCAGTTGCTTGCCGTCATTGACTCAACTATGAATTCTTGATCAAAGAGGACTGAAGGATAATGTGAATCTAGCTGTCTAAAAGTTGAACCCCAGGTGGATCTTGCAACAAGATAATGATGGCAAACACAACAAGAAATCTCCCAAGAAATACAAAATAGCGTCATGGCGTGTCCGAATCAAATCCAAGAACTCAACTGAAGTATTGCCATTGGATTCGTAAAGGACCGAAATGTTTGCGAGGAAACACTGACACATCTTGCAACCGAAGGAAAAGTACTCAAAAATGTTACCGATGTCAGAGACTGGTGGACAATTATGGACAAATGCCTACAGGAGGGACTAAAGGGGACAACAGTAGCTTTTGAGGTCGAGAGCGTACTTCGTAACACGTATTACTAAACATATCTATTAATATTTCTGTTGAGTAAATAATCGGAAAAAGAAACGTCAGGGTGGCATTGTGGCGTAGTGATTGGCCTCACAGCAACAAGGCTTGAGTTCGACTCCCAGTTCAGGTATTTCTGGATGGACTTTGCATGTTCTCCCTGTGATTTCGTGGGTTTCGTCCGGGTGCTCCAGTTTCCTCCCACAGTCCAAAAACATGACAGTAGGCTAATTGGCTTTCCCAAATCAGCTCTACATGCGAGAGTGAATATTTGTGTGAGTGTTGGCCCTGTGATGGCCTGGTATGCTGTCCAGGGTGTACCAGACCCTCATCCAGAGGTGGCTGATGAGATGGACATCAGCGTCCTGGCGACCCTAATTAGGATTAAACAGGTTCATAAAATGAATGAATGAAGAAAAAACAGGACAGTGGTGGCCCAGTAGTTAAGGCTCTGGGTAACTGATCTGAACGTTAAACTCCAGTTCATCCAAACTGCCACTGTTGGGTCCTTGAGCGTGTCCCTTAACCTTCAATTGCACAGATATATAACAAATGATGACGGTAAGCCACTCTGAAGAAGGGTGTCTGTCAAATGCCATAAATGTAATGTAGAGTCCCCTTGAAAATCTGTAGACGCTATATACACTGTCCAGCCAGACAAAACGTCCCGCATACTAATATTTTATTGGAATGTATTTCACCGTGATTATTCTGAGGTGCCAGTTCATATGTAAAAACGATTCCTCATGCTCCCTGAACCACCCTGAGCCAAATGTTATGCCCGTGTCATCAGGGAAAATAAAGAGTATTGATTGGGAAACCTGATCATTCAGTACATTCAAGTCATCGACCGACTTCATTTTATTTCCACATAATGTTGCCGAGCCTTGACCTGACCAGTTGAAGTAATAATGCCACAAAGACGACTATAATAATTGAGGCTGAAGGTAGTCTAACAAAAAAAAACAAAAAACAAATGATTATGTGATTTAGAGTTGCATGGAGGCTGGCACCCATCTCAGCTAACTCTTGAGGGTAGAGTGCCCCCCCCCCCCCCCACCCACACACACACACACACACACACACGACTCACCAGGTCATCATAGGACAGAAGCATGCTAACGGCTATGCGGCGACTCTTCTTGAAAGTCAGAATTGGATCTTTTACATCACAGGTGTCCAACTCGTTCCACAAAGGCTGCAGTGGCTGTGGGTTTTTGTTTCAACCAAGCAGCAGCACACCTGACTTTTGCTCATTTAAACAACTGCCCTGAGTCTTCAGGCAGTTGATTGGTCAGTCTCCATACAGAGCACACAGATTGACCAATCAACTGCCTGAAGACTCAAATAGTTTGTTTAAATGAGCAAAAGTCAGGTGTGCTGCTGCTTGGTTGAAACAAAAACCTACAGTCACATGGCCCTTTGTGGCACGAGTTTGACACCCCTGCTTTACACGAACCTCTAACCACAGACAGTAAGAGACACGGCCAGCTTTGATAACCCAGTTAGCTGCACATGGGGTCATTCATTTTCTAAGCCGCTTAATCCTAATTAGGGTCGCTGGGAGGATGATACCCATTTCAGCTGCCTTCAGACGAAGGCAGGGTGCACACTGAATAGTTCACCAAGCCATTTCAGCCCCCAATAAATAAATAAATAATAATAATAATAATAATAATAATAATAATAATAATAATAATAACATTATATATTATTATATAACAACAATAATAATAATAATAATAATAATAATAATAACATATTATTATTATTATTATTATTATTATTATTATTATTATTATTATTATTATTATTATTGTTATAGGGCAGTGGTGGCCTAGTGGTAAAGGTACTGGATCACTGATCCTAAGGTTGGGGGTTCAAGCTCCACTCACCACAAGGTTGTCACCCTCCCCCCCCAACCCCCACTCTTACCCCCTTGAATGAAATGACAAACACTCGCCAGTGCAGCTAACTGGGTTATCAGAGGCCGGCTATGTTTCTCACTGTCTATGGTGAGAGGTTCATGTAAAAGAACCATTGCTGACTTTCAACATGAATAGCTGTAAAGCCGCCAGCGTGTTTCCGCCCTGCGATGGCCTGGCGGACTGTCCAGGGTGTACTCTGCTCTCACCCGGAGTTGACAAGGATGGGCACCAGCCTCCTCGTGATCCTAATTAGGATTAAGCGGTTACAGAAAATGAATGTTACAGAAAATGCTCAGGCAGTGTGGATGTATGTACCATACTGTACTAAAGCTTTCCGATGAATACATTCATGTAGTCAGTCAAAGGCCATATGAGCTTCAGCTTCAAGATTCATAAATTGCATGCATTGCATGTTTTTTATTCATTTAGGAATTTGGATAAAGTATGCCGACAATAGCCTGGTGAGCTGTCCAGGGTGGAGTCTGCCTTCGCCTAGAATCGACTGAAATGCTTTTAATGTTTTTTTTGTTTTTTTTATTTCTTTCATCAAAGAGCCATTTGTAGCCATTTTAGCCAACTTTCTGGTTCTTTAAGTTAAATATGGAATTATTATTATTTTTAACCTCTGAACATATGACACGTATGTTAAGATGATGACTCATAATAAAATTCATACATAGATATTATTAAATCTATTAGTGCTACTGAAAATAACATGATGTACAGTAATGTATATGCATAGAAAAGTCTTTCCGCCCTCTTTGCTGAGCATGTGCATGGATTGGGGTTTGCGTTCCAATGATTTGTACTAAAGCGTAGTACATGATCTACCAGATGATGATAGATTAGCGTGAGCCTCCTCACAGGTAATTAATCAAGACACCTGCCTTACACTGTCTCCCGATAGCACTTCTCCAGCAGCGCTGACGCTCTCTCTCAGCATCTCCTGTCCTCAGCCTCATAGTCGTCCTGATAAGCTGAGCACATTTTCCCCAGGAAGGCATGTGAAGTGGCAGGTGGAGAAGCATTAAGTCATTGTGCATTCACTGGCTGTTATCTGAGTGGAAGGAGCTGAGGAGGGACTCCTGTTATTACAAACTGACAACGCTGACCAGCAAAACCCACTACTTCTCATCCTACTGCTATTGGCTGTACCCAAAGTGCACACAGTGCACTCTTTTCTTTTGTTTGAGGTGCTAGATGGACTTGCTAGGTCGTGCTGGCATGCATCGCAGAGTCAGTAACAAATAAACCTGGAAAGGTGTCATGTAGTGTGTCTTCTCATCTCCTCGCTCAGCTGTCAGGTGGTGGTAGTGGAGCGTCTCAGATTGCGGGCCCTCTCTCTCGCCCTGGCCTGTCCACACCTGTCCCGAAACGCTGTGCTCAGACGTGACGTGAGATCTAGAATGTCTGCAAGGCAGTTTGGGTGTCTGTATATCAGTAGGTACCAAGAGTCCAGTGTAAGGGTTTGACTTTATTCTTGTCTTGTTTGAATTTAGCCTAGTTGGCCTGTCATTTGGATTCAGCATCATGTTAGAGCATGGGAACATTGCTGGACGTGATATTCCTTCGATATGAAGGCTACAGTCTAAAAGCTATCAATATCAGAACAACTAAATTGTTAGGATGGAGAAGAGCCTTAATATCAGCTGAATATATAAACTAATGTCCCAATAGCAGTGCTTCTCATATAGTGGGGTGCGCCCCGCGAGGGGGCGTGGTATGACGCAGGGGCGGGTGGGGGTGGGGGGGCACTGCCCTATAGATACGTGTGTGTACCTATGGAGTCAGTGGTGACCTGGTGGGAAGGTGCTGGATTACTGATCCCAAACTCAGGGGTTGAAGCCACACTCTTAATAGGTTGTCACTGATGTGCAGGAAACTGGGCTATCAAAGGCCAGCCATATTGAAATGCCCTCGCCGAATCTCAGAGTCAAGTCTCCCCGCTGTGAAGCAGATGTGTTAACTGCTGTGCAAACATACTAGCTAATTTTTCATTACTTGTATGAAATATATATATATATATATATATATATATATATATGGAGAGAGAGAGAGAGAGAGAGAGAGAGAGAGAGCGAGAGAGAGACTAAGGACACAGGTCAGCATTTGTGAACAACAGTTTGGTTTCATGCCACGAAAGAGCACCACAGATGCAATGTTTGCTTTGAGGATGTTAATAGAGAAGTACAGAGAAGGTCAGAAGGAGCTGCATTGTGCCTTTGTGGATCTGGAAAAAGCATGACGGGGTGCCAAGAGAAGAACTGTGGTGTTGCATGAGGAAGTCTGGAGTGGCAGAGAAGTATGTTAGAGTGGTGCAGGACATGTATGAAAGATGTAAGACAGTGGTGAGGTGTGCTGGCGGTGTGACCGACGAATTCAAGGTGGAGATGGGACTGCATCAAGGGTCAGCTCTGAGCCACTTCTTGTTTGCTATGGTGATGGACAGGCTGACAGACGAGGTGAGACAAGAATCTCCATGGACTATGATGTTTGCAGATGACATTGTGATCTATAGTGAGAGCAGAGAACAAGTGGAGGAAAATCTAGAGAGGTGGAGGTATGCCCTGGAAAGGAGAGGAATGAAGGTTAGCCTCAGAAAATCAGAATACATGTGTGTGAATGAGAAGGACCCAGGAGGAACGGTGATGTTACAGGGAGCAGAGATAACGAAGGTGGAGGATTTTAAGTACTTAGGCTCAACAATCCAGAGCAATGGAGAGTGTGGAAAAGAGGTGAAGAAGCGTGTGCAGGCAGGCTGGAATGGTTGGAGAAAAGTGACCGGTGTGATGTGCGATAGGAGAGTGCCAGCAAAAATGAAAGGAAAAGTGTACAAGACGGTGGTGAGGCCAGCGATGTTGTATGGCTAACAAACAGTGGCACTGAGGAAAAGGCAGGAGGCAGAGCTGGAGGTAGCGGAGATGAAAATGTTGAGGTTCTCTCTGGGAGTAACGAGGATTGATAGGATCAGAAATGAGTATATCAGAGGGACAGCCTATGCCTATGCATTCTACTGCACACTGTTCAGCTCCCACTGGCCTGGATCTGCCTGGGTCTGCAGTCTCCACGCAGAACAGAAACAAAAAATATATCTGTAATAAGGCTAGGGTCAATGGATTATTCTTACAGATTTCTACTTCACATAGTCAAAATGTTAACATGGATAGGATCAGGAATGAGCACATCAGAGGGACAGCACATGTAAGACGTTTTGGGGACAAAGTCAGAGAGGCTAGATTGAGATGGTTTGGACATGTACAGAGGAGGGATAGTGAGTATATTTGTAGTAGGATGCTGAGGTTGGAACTACCAGGCAGAAGGCCTAGAGGAAGATCAAAGAAGAGATTTATTGATGTGGTGAAGGAAGACATGAAGGTCGTTGGAGTCAGAAAAGAAGATGCGGAGGACAGGGTGAGATGGAGGCGGATGATTTGCTGTGGCGACCCCTGAAGGGAGCAGCCGAAAGTAAAAGAAGAAGAAGAAGAAGAAGATATATATATGTATGTATATATATATATATATATATATATATATATATATATATATATATATATATATATATATACTGTGGTTCCTCACTTTACAAAATTAATCTATTCCAGCGCCTTTTTCCTAACCTGCATTTCTCGTGAACTGAACCGCATTTCACATGTAAAACGCGTAATTCGTTCCAAGGCCCCCAATACTACCCCTAAACCTCTTAAAAATTATAAAAGCATACCTTTTAAGACCTCCTTCTGCTTCAAGATCGTACCGATGGTAGACGGGTTTGGCCATATTCCTTTGCAATATCACTCGAGCCTGTTTTTTGTTCTGACTCACACCGGAATTCACACGCGCGAGATAGATAATAGCCATAATAGCCAATCGGAGGGAGCTGCGTCATCCCTCCTAGCCAATGGGAGGCCAGCGGGGCGGGATGTTGGGAGATAATCAATAAGAGGGAGCTGTGTCATCCCTCCTAGCCAATTGGAGGCCAGAGAGGCTGGATGTTGGGAGATAGGCAATGGGAGGTAGCTGCAGTATCCCCCCTAGCCAATGGGAGGCCAGCGGGGCGGGATGTTTGAACATTATGAATGGGAGAGCACCTCATGCATTGTTTAAATGTTTGAATGGCGTGTTTTAATGTTTGAATGGGGCGTTTGAATTTTTAAGATGCGCTTTCGTAACATGAACTTGTTTCATATCCAGAGATAAAAATTTTAGGAAAATGCGTTTTTCGTTTGGTGAGACTTTCTTAAAGTGAGGCACCACTGTGTGTGTGTGTGTGTGTGTGTGTGTGTGTGTGTGTGTGTGTGTGTGTGTGTGTGTGTGTGTATGTAGGTTGAGGCTTTAATCGTCACTCTCCATGGGTTGTCACAGTCCTCCCAGTGCAGCTAACTGGGTTATCAAAGGCTGGCCATGTCTCTCACTGTCTATGGTGCGAGGTGTGAGGTTCATGTAAAAGAACCATTGCTGCCTTTCACCAAGAGTAGCTACATAGCCATCAGCATGCTTCTGTCCTACAATGGCCTGACAAGCTGTCCAGGATGAACTCTGCCCTAGCCCGGAGTCGACTGGGATGGGCACCAGCCTTCCCCGACTCTCATTTTGATTAAGTGGTTACAGAAAAAAAAAAAAAAAAAAAATATATATATATATATATATATATATATATATATATATATATATATATATATATATATATATATATATATATATATATATATATATATACCCACACACACACACACACACACACACACACACACACTGAGCACACATTGGGGCACAGTTGAGGGTTAGGTACTTTGCTTCATCCATGAAGGTGAAGGAAGGGAAGGTACCACCCATTCCCTCACCCACACACACACATTTTTCCTGCTGGTTTGGGAATCGAACTAGAGACCTTTAGGTCTCGAACTTGCTTCTCTTTCCATTAATCTTAGAAACAGCTTTTCCAACTGAAAATGCTGAAAATGTTGAAAATATTCATTATTTTGTCTTGTTAAGGTATTAAGTAGTTTCTTCTTGTATTTTAGTACAAGGCGAATAATATTTATACAATTTAAAACAAGTTAACTGGTCTTACAAAAAGTTTACAAAAATCTCAATGACAATGGTTGGATATTCTTCGAGGTGACTCCTCACCTGTGCTGGCTTCATGATTCCATGATGTAGAGCCTGAGCTTTATCAGCTTTGTTTTTTTTCATACCATTCTATTATCATTCATTCATTTTCTGAACTGCTTAATCCTCATTAGGATCGTGGAGAAATTGGCGCCCATCCCAGCCAACTCCGGTCAAGGGCAGAGTACACGCTGGACGGCTTGTCAGGCCATCGCAGGGCAGGAACACACTGACGGCTATGCAGCTACTCTTGTTGAAAGTCAGCAATTGTTTTTCCAGATGAACCTCACACCATAGACAGTGAGAGACATGACCTGCCTTTGATAACCTGGTTGGGGTTGGGGGGGGGCTGACAACCCGTTCAGAGTGGGGCTTGAACCCCCAACCTTAGGATCAGTGACCCATCACCTAGGCCACTACTGCCCACCATTGTATTAATGTTTTCTAAAAGTGCATCTGGCACTTTTGTACTTTATTTAGCTCAATATAATAACTACAAGAAATCTGATGGCGATGCCAAAAATGAAACGTTCCTTGATGCATTGATTATCTTAAATTATAATATTAAAAAAGCACAGGAAGCTTAACCCTGCTATAACATTTATATCCTTTTTTGATTGTGATGTCTCAATTGGTTCTGCCGGGCCTAAAGTGAACTTAAACTCCGAAACGAAGAGCGATGTGTCCAATTCACCCCAGTCCAAGGTTTGATTTATAGACTGCAGGGGACATTTGCTGGTGCAGTGGGAAGCGCTGTGGTGAGTTCACCATGTATCCATGGGCTCTTAATCTTCCGCAGCCCAATCAAGGGCTTTTCATCACTCCAGCACAAATTAGACATGAATGTGAATTATGTTTGATGGCTATGCCTTCACCTCTGAAGGTCCTTGGATTCTCATATCTTCATAACATGCTTCATCCAACTTCGTTAAGCAAAGCTGAGCTAGTCTCACCCGCCCCTTCACTCCCACAACTCATGTTGCTTTCATTAATTAACTGCCAGATAAATCTGTGTTAGTAATGTGTAACGCTTAGCCCCGGCCTCACTTATGGCTCGCTTTTTATACATCTGCTAACAAAACCGTTCTACTGCTTTTCCAATAATGTAGCTTCGGCGCTTAATAACTCGTCTGCATTCCCACCAGTTCTAAAGACAGACTGTGAAGTAAGCCAGTACTGGAGTTTTCTGAGCTCCCTGAATCTGCGGCCATGTCTAGTTTTGTGTGAAGTGTACATGGCCTCCCTATGTCTCCTTTCATTTTCCTCTGGGTACTTCGGTTTCCTCCTACAATCCAAAGACATGCACATCAGGCTCTCTCTGGTTATTCCAAATTGCCCCTAGGTGTAGATCTGAGTGTGAATGGTTGTGTGTGAGTGTTGGCGCTGCGATGATCTGGCGAGTTATTTAGTGCAGACCCCGTCTCCACTCAGTGTCTGCTGAGATAAATCCAGCCTCCCTGCTACTCTACAGTAGTAGCATTAAGTGCTTTAACCAGTAAGTGAGATAAAAATAATTTTGTACTATAGGAATTTTTTTAAATTAATATCATGTCTGGGCATTATCCAATCAGGAATCATCTTGAAAGTACAGGGATCCCTCAGGTTCCACGGTTAATTGGGAACAAGATCCCCCGCGACCACCAAATTCCGCGAAGTAGGATCACCCCCCCACACACACACACACACACACACACACACACACACACTGACGTACATGTACATGTGTATATAATATCAATAAATAATACATATTAAATGCTATAAATGCTTCTAATAACAATTAAATATTAAAAAATAACGCATAAGATGTAAATAAAAATATAAATACACACACACATACAGACACACTCGACAGCACGCACGCACATATGCATGCAGATGCGTGTGCACGCACTCAGACGCACACGTCACAAATATGTAAGGAGTTTTGATGGGCGGTTTTGAGTTATTGTTTTATTGTGTTTGTTTAGAGGCTTTTGTTTCGTTTTTGGGGGTGTTTTTTTTTGCATAGTTGGCCTTGTTTTTGTGGCATTTTCCTTTACTTTTTACCCAAATTCTTCCTTAATTTCCTTATGTTTTAATTCGATGTATATTAAAAAGAACAAAATGTGATGCACTGAAGCCGCATGAATTGAAGCATGAAGTAGCGAGGGATCCCTGTATATCCATTCATGTACTGTATTATCTATAGTGCTTATTTGTCCGCGGTGCAGAGGAAGCTGGAGCAAGATCCCAAGTGACTTCAGGTGGGAGGCAGGATACACTCAGAACAGATCATCAATCCACCGCAAGGCCAACATGGATACAAACAACCATTCATGCTCACTTTCACACCAACAGGCGATTTAGAGTAGCCCATTGACCCAATGCATATTCTTTGGAATGTAAATAGGAACAGGAGGAACTAGAGAAAACCTATGCAAGCAGAACATGAAACTTCACACAGAAATGCTCTAAAGAGATCTGAACCTAGATCACTTTGAAGCAAGGTCTTTGCAGTCGTGGACTATTTTTAATTGAAGCCAACATAGTGCCACCCAGCGACCTGCTTTTTTCTGAGTAGCAACTTTGTTCATTATTTCCAACTTGGGATCAAAACCAAAAAAAAGTGTTAACATCCCAGTGAAGGCAGAGTACACCCTGGACATCTCGCCAGGCCATCATCGCAGGGTGGAAACACACTAACTGCTATGCAGGAATTTCATGGCGTGGCTTGGACTTTGTTCATAAACAAACTGACAAATAAACAAACACCTGACCACACCGATGCATTGATTTTCACCAAACGTGGTGTATTACTATGGAAACCAAATGTGGACTTTCAAATGAGGCCTTTGAACCATTTAATCCTAATTAGGGTTGCGGGGAGAATGGTGCCCATCTCAGCTGACTCTGTGTGAGGGCAGGGTACATCCTGGACAGCTCATTAGGCCATCACAGGGCAAACACACGACCATTCAGACTCACACCTAGGGGCGATTCGCAACAACCAATTAGCCGACTGTGCATGCGTATGACTGTGAGAGAAAACTGGAGAACCCAGAGGAAACCCACTAAAGTGCAGAGAGAATAGTGAAACTCCACGCAGAAACACCTTGAGCTCAGAAATTGAACCCAGGCTTTCTTATTGTGAGACAGACATGCTAACCAGATAGCACCATGCTGCCCCCACCCAGCTCATAAAACACTTAAACAAGTTTTATGACACCAACACGTACCTCCTGGGACACAGCTACAAAGAAGACTTCTGCGTTGTCCTTGTTCTTCTTTTCCTTCTGGCTGTTCCCTTCAGGGGTCGCCACAGCAAATCATCTGCCTCCATCTCACCCTATCCTCTACATCTTCTACTTTTACACCAACTACCTTCATGTCCTCCTTCACCACATCCATAAATCTCCTCTTTGGTCTTCCTCTAAGCCTTCTGCCTGGTAGTTCCAACCTCAGCATCCTACTACCAATATACAGACGTTATACATTCGTTTTACGAACATCCGGAGATACGAACAGGTCTGTCCGGGGTCAAACGTAAAAGTGAAAGTGAAATGAAATTGAAGAACAAGTAGAAACAGAAATGGAATAAAATCTATAGAACGATATATCATAAATATAAGTATGAAACATGATTAAACATTATCCGGAGGTACACTGAATACTAGGCTTTGGCAGAGGGGCGTGGCTGACATGTACTTTACAACTCCGGAAAGAGAAGAACGATACATTTCTGAACTCGTCCCAAAACTTTCAAAAAAGAAACTAATTGACTCAGTATTATAATGAACTGGATAAGAGTCCTGTCTCTGTCTTCCTTTCGGCTTTTTCCCTTTTACTCGGGAGTCGCCACAGTGAATCATCTGATTCGCACGTTTGATTTGGCAGAGGTTTTTACGTCAGATGCCCTTCCTGTCACAACCCTTTTTAGCAGGGGACAGAAACACGCTGACGGCTTTGCAGCTACTCTTTACGAATGTCAGCAATGGTTCTTTTACATGCCTCTCACCATAGACGGGCAGTGACAACCTTGTGGAGAGTGGGACTCGAACCCCCAACCTTTGGCTCAGCGATCCAGCACCCTATACCACTAGACCACCACTGCCCCTGAACTGGATAAGAGTGAAACTCTGTAAATCTGATCAGATCCGATGTGCTGCGCTTGAGAGGAACCAGGAGTTTAAACACGGGACATAATGATATTGATCATGTACAGATGATTATGGAGAGAGAGAGAGAGAGAGAGAGAGAGAGAGAGATTGTATACAGTACAAACTCGTATAGGTTACTTATACAACGTTTAAACATGTTTCCCTCTAAAGTAAGCCCTGTAACGACTTACAAACAAATTCATCTAACGAACGACTGTCTGTAACCCAACTTGTTTGTAAGCTGGGGAGCGTCTGTATTCACTATTCCTCCTCTGTACATGTCCAAACCATCTCAATCTAGCTTCTCTGACTTTGTCTCCAAAACCTCTTACATGTGCTGTCCCTCTGATGTTCTCATTCCTGATCCTATCCATCCTCGTTACTCCCAAAGAGAACCTCAACATTTTCATCCTCGCTACCTCCAGCTCTGCCTCCTGTCTTTTCCTCAGCGCCACTGCTTCTAAACCATACAACATTGCTGGCCTCATCACCGTCTTGTACACTTTTCCTTTCATTCTTGCTGAGTTGTTCTGCGTTGTCCTTGTTGAAATGTTGAAACCCCAACACCTGCTAACTATCACATGAAATAGGTCAGAGTCATTCACAAACATGCTCAATATGAGACTAGCACAAGTGTAAACAGAAAATATTTCTATTTGGAACCTGCCTACGCTTTATTTCCCTGCATTTCTGTAACTCAAGCGCAGTTACCTTGTGGTATAAATGCTGGCAGGTGGAACCATTTGGAAAGCCAGAAGTATGGTTGCTTCACGGTGCTCCAGGGCTCAGGATTCTATCTTGTCTCCATGTCAGTCTGTTTTCTTCAGATACTCAGGCCTCCTGCTTCCCAAGAACATGTCAATAGGTACACTGGCTTCTCTAAATTTTCCTTCGGCAATGTGTGTTATGATCTTCTGCAGAATGATATACTACCCAGGGTGTGTTTTCTTTTGTCCAATGTTTCAGGCACTAGGACAGTGTGCTATGGGATTCACAGCCAGTTCCATTTTAGTGGAACACAGTTACACTATTAAAGTCAGCAGAGCTTAGGATATAAAAATAACATCATGTGACTGAAACTTGTACGCATGGAATAAGACTGTGTGGGTAAAATAAATGAAATGTAAAGCCAGTTCTAGAATGAATAAACATCGGAGATGATCTGTATAGTTTTCCAACAGAGTAAATGTAGTGACGGATGAGATTTCCGCAGATTGTCAGCTGCATGGGAATCGTCAGAGGAGAATGATTGAACGAATGTAATGTTGAATTCTGGGACATGCTGTCTTCATGCCACTTACCCATCTATTTTCCAGCCTACACTTCTTCCTTTGCACTCTACAAGCCACCAGGCTTTTTTTTTTGTTGTTGTTGTTGACAAGACAATGATGATGAATCCACATCCACAATTCAGGAATCAGAACCAAAATAGGCCAGTGTGAAAGAAGAGAATACAGGGATCCCTCACTTCCCGCGGTTAATGCGGACTAAGACCCTCTCCTCGACCACCTAATTCCACGAAGTAGGATCAACCCCCCGACTGACATATTGAATATTGTTATTATAAGCATTTAAACATTCAAAAATAACACATAAGATATAAATAAAATATAAATACACACACAGAGATGTGCGCGCATGTAAAATGTAAGTAGTTTTGAGGAGGGGGGGGTTGTTGTTGTTGTTTTTTTTTTGTTTGTTTGTTTGTTTGTTTGTTTGTTTGTTTTGCATAATTGGCTCCCCCCCCATTTTTCCTTAATTTTATTTTATTTTTTTCTTTTACGTTGAATATTTTTGAAAAACTCGCGATGCAGTGAAGCCGCGGGAACTCAAACACGAAGCGGCAAGGGATTACTGTATTCTATATGATAAATTATTTTCTAAAAAGTCAAAAGGGGTGGCACGGCGGCATAGTGGTTACCACGTCCACCTCACAACAAGAAGGTCCTGGGTTCGATTCCCAGTTTGGGTATTTCTGTGTTTGCATGTTCTCCATGTGCTTGCATGGGTTTCCTCCCGGTACTCTGGTTTCCTCCCACAGTCCAATAACATTATTGGTCTAAATGTGAGTATGAATGGTTGAGTGAGTGTTGACCCTGCTATGGTCTGGAGAGCTGTCCAGGTTCTACCCCGCACTTGCCCAGAGTCAGCCAGGATGGGCACTCGCCTCCACACCACCCTAATTAGGATTAAGAGATTCAGAAAAATTAATGCATGAAAAAGTCAAAAGATCAATGCATTGTAAAATAACAGAACTTTACTGTAAGAAAGGTAATAATAGTTCCAATGTGTGCAGGATTTGTGCATGTGATTTATATAGTATGTAAACCGAAAGTGAGGAACTAGTATATGGGGAAATAACAATCACTTTGTTGGTTTTTTAAGTAATGAGATATGTTTAATCGGCCAACATTTTGAGAAAGGTACAACTTACCTGGTGACAGAGAGGCGTCATGGCTAAAATTTCCAACTCACAGCAGGAAGGTCCTAGTTTGACCATTTGCATTTTTAATGTGGCAGAAGTTTTACGCCGGATGCCCTTCCTGTCGCAACCCTCTGCATTTATCCGGGCTTGGGACCGGCATAAGGGGGAGAGACACTGGCACTGGGGAAAAGACAGGAGTCAGAGTTGGAGGTAGCAGAGATGAAAATGTTGAGGTTCTCTTTGGGAGTAGGATCAGAAACGAGTACATCAGAGGGACAGCACATGTTAGATGTTTTGGAGACAAAGTCAGAGAGGCTAGATTGAGATGGTTTGGACATGTACAGAGGAGGGATAGTGAGTATATTAGTAGTAGGATGCTGAGGTTGGAACTACCAGGCAGAAGGCCCAGAGGAAGACCAAAGAGAAGATTTATGGATGTGGTGAAGGCGGACATGAAGGTCGTTGGAGTAAGAATAGAAGATGCAGAGGATAGGGAGAGATGGAGGCAGATCATTTTCTGTGGCGACCCCTGAAGGGAACAGCCGAAAGAAAAAGAAGAAGAAGAAGAAGAAGCAGGAAGGTCCTAGATTCCAGACCTAGGTCTGTTGATGGTATTTCTAATTGGAGTTTGCAAGCATTGGAGAGCTCTGGTGTAGGCATCCATGATCCCTGTGCCTCAGTTATGAGGATATAAGAAGATCATCACAACCTAGCTACCATTTTTCCATTTTTTTTTGACATATAAATATTGTTACAGTGTTCAGTGTCTGTGTTAAACAACATCAGAGTGTCAAATAAATGGGTTATTCCCATCACAACATGATGACCTTTCTGATAAGCTTACCTTTCTCCACTCCCCTCCACCCTTCATATACAGTGGTAAGTTCACCCATATTGGGCTGCTTCCCAGCACACTGTGCATGGAGCTTTAAGAGGACACATCAGAGCAGAGCATTCACAGAGAGTGGCGAGATCATAAATAAGAGGAGGAAGCCAAACAGGCCATCCAGCACACATGCTCAACGTCAGTGTTTTCTGTAGGTGGGGAAGCAGCTTGGTGAAGAACTGTGGAGGTTTTTTTTGGTTGGGCATCATATTTTGGTGTTCCACTAGTGTCCAGGGAAAAACAAAATAAACAAACAAAAAAACAAAAATAAATAAAGGTCTGAAAATGTATATATTATTTGATCTTTGTGGCTTTTATTTTGGGATATTGAATAGAACTCGTGTCTGGCTTTGAATTTGCTAATGGGTCCATAAATGAGAGCCGTATATTGACTTAAATGTCAGTCACTTTGGACTAAACGAGCGAGAGGGTACTGGCACATGATCTTGTAAACATTAGTGTGGTATTACCATGCCGTAATGTGTAAGTTTACAAGTGACCTTTAAAAAATAAATAAATAAATAAAAAATAAAAAATAAAACAGATCAAGGTCTCTTTTGATGTCTAATAATTTTTACTCACATTTTCACTCTTTGTTCTCATTTTCTGAGCCACTCAATCATATTAGGGTCACAGGGAGGATGAAGCCTATCTCAGTCAACATTGGGTGAGGTCAAGGGACACTTCAAACAGCTTACCTGACCATTGCAGGGCCAGCACGCACAGCTACTAAAATTTGCAGTTACAACTACAGGTCAATTAGCCTAATGTACATGTGTTTAGACTGTGGGAGTAAACTGGAGAACCCTGAGGAAACCAACACAAACATAGGAATAATAGCAAACTCCTTCTTGCTGTGACGCAGGCGTGCTAATCACGACCCACCGAGGATTTTTTTTTTTTTTTTTTTTTTTTTTTTTCCTTTTTGAGATTCAGGTCCTAACAAATAAATAAAATAAGCAGTCAGTGACACTTTTATTGTTTTTTTCGCCTGTTTGAACTGATTATTACGAAGTTAAACGATGAGTCTGTGTTGAATTTATTACTCCACTGTAACTCGCATGATTTAACAAGATCCAAGAAAGGCCTACATGCATGAATACTCCCGGACTGTAACCGAAATCCACAGAAAAAAAAAAGCAAACCTGATGGCATAATTGTTTCTGACAGTTAAAGAGCGTATCATGCACAGCACTTGAAAGCTTTAGGGAACAAACCAGGGATACACCACTAATGGATAGTTTCTGAGATACTATTACTCACACAGATTGTCTGTCTTTTAATACTTTGTACAGTGCTCACAGCTGACAGCTCGCTTTCCGAACAGATGGGGGTTGGGGAGGGGGTGTGGGCGGTGCTGAGGGTTTTTTTTTTTTTTTTTTTTTTTTTCTCAGAGTCCAATTTTTCTTTCTGTTCTAAAGTGGGAGCCGTGACATTTTCACTCATACTCTGTAATGTTAATGAATGGGAAGAAAGTGCTACTAAGTGTTCAGGGAGGATATTGTTTCGGTACGAATCCTGCCGACCACACACACACATACACACACACACACACACACACACACACACACACACACACACACACACACACACACACACACACACACACATATAATATCATACATGCACAGTTTTTGCAATCTCAGAGTGACAGCTGAAAACCTTTGGAGCTGTGTCGGCCTTCACGCTGTACCGCAAAGCTGGAGATGTGCAGCTGCAGGTAGTAATTACCGATTAAAGCTCAGGATTGGAGGACAAATGTGGCGTATAATCAGCGAGCAGATCTTGTTTCGGAGCTGTCGACAATAGATTGTAATTAACAAGGTAATTGGCCAGAGATGTCTAAGATTTCTTCACTTCTTAGTGATTTAAGGGGGTTCGCCCTCTTTTATATGGTGTTTAATTTTTCTCTCCATTTAATTGTACTATTCCTTATACAGTGGTTTCAAAAATTATTTATGTCGATGAATGGGTCTGTAGCACACACACACACACACACACACACACACACACACACACACCAAAAGAAAGAAAAAAAATATATATATACATATATATATATATATATATATATATATATATATATATATATATATATATATATATGCAATGAAAAATCTATGTAATGTAACATTAACAAACACTTCCTCCTCCAATCTCCACTTAGTGTACCGTTACTTAGTGTTCTCATGTTGTATATATATATATATATATATATATATATATATATATATATATATATATATATATATATATATATATATATATATATATATATATATACAGTGATACCTCAGCTCACGAACATAATTGGTTCCCAGAAAGTGTGTGTGAGGCGAAAAGTTCGTCTTCCGAACATTTATTTCCCATAAGAAACCATTAAAATGAGAATAATCCGTTCCCAGGTCCCCATAAAACATAATTTTCTACTAAATAAGCCTTAAAACTACACAAAAATATACCTTATTTTATGTATAATAAATGTTCTATTGTATTGTAATTAAAGAAATAAACTGTACTGTATAATAAAGTGGTTTTATTTACCTTTGTGATGGTAGTTGATGGCTTGATGGAATGGAGTGGGAGGAGGAGGGAGGGAGGGACTTACTGTTTGGAAGGAGTGTTTGGAAACGCCGACTGTTTGGAAACACCCTTAGCCACACACGCACCCTTAATAGCTTCCTTGTTCTTAAGGATGGGAGCAATGGTAGACTTAGCGTACTGGTACTGGGACGCTGAGTCACACAAACGCACACCTCGTTCGTGTTTTTCAATGATCTCCGCCTGTGGTGGGGTCTTTTTTGGTCCCATAATAGCAAAAGTACACTCAACATGGTCCAAAATGTCTATCAAACACAAACCACGTCCGCACTCAAAGAAAGTGGGTGAGGAACTGGGACGCCGTGAGCGTGCGTCAGCTTCTCGTGGCCGCCACCGTGGCGCTGTTCGACCGCGTGGTTTGATTCGTCCGCCGAAAACTAGTTCGTGAGCAGAGACTATATGCTCGCAAATTTAATGTTCTTGAGACGAAAAGTTTGTGAGCTTAAGCGTTCGTCAGCGGAGGTTTTACTGTATATACATATCATATATATGGACCTCCACAAATCTTATGCACATGGTTTGACTCACATTATTGATCATTAACAGCATCAACAAATGATGAACAAAGAAAATGTAATAGCTTTGTAATAATTGATCAAATTTGGTTAATTTAAAGACATTTGTAATCCTGACATGGAAATCTGTCCGATGAAGTCATCTCTGATCAAAATACAGATACTTCGACTTAAGTCATTTTCAATTCGACGTCGGTTTTCAAAAAAAAAAAAAAGTATATATATATATATATATATATATATATATATATATATATATATATATATATATATATATATATATATATATATATATATATATATATATATATATATATATATATATATATATATATATATATATATATATATATATATATATATATATATATATATATATATATATTTTTTTATATATATATATATGGCGGCACGGTGGCGTAGTGGTTAGCACGTCCGCCTCACAGCAAGAAGGCCTGGGTTCGATTCCCGGCCTGGGCGTTTCTGTGTGGAGTTTGCATGTTCTCTCCGTGCTTGTGGGGGTTTCCTCCGGGTGCTCCGGTTTCCTCCCACAATCCAAAGACGTGCACTGTAGGTTAATTTGCCGTTCTAAATTGACCGTAGATTCTCTCCTGCAACGGCACTGGAACCCAGTCGTATCGGCACTTGCCTTTCCATTGGATCCTTTCGGTGGCGCTGAGACGGGGGACTTGCTACCCGGGCTCTGCGCACTGGGGAGTATCACCAGCCGGGATACCAGCCAGAGTGCAGCCATAGTCCTTTGGGACTGACGGAGGCCTACCATGTACCATATATATATATATATATATATATATGTGTATATGGTATATGAGGGGCAGTGGTGGTCTAGTGGTATAGGGCGCTGGATCGCTGATCCAAAGGCTGGGGGTTCGAGTCCCACTCTCCACAAGGTTGTCACTGTCCCCCCAGTGCGGCTAACTGGGTTATCAAAGGTGGGCCATGTCTGTCACTGTCTATGGTGAGAGGCATGTAAAAGAACCATTGCTGACTTTCGTAAAGAGTAGCTGCAAAGTCGTCAGCGTGTTTCTGCCCTTGCTAAAGGGTTGTGACAGGAAGGGCATCCGATCAAATGTGCGAATCAGATGATTCGCAGTGGCAACTCCCGAGAAAGGGAAAAAGCCGAAAGGAAAGAAAGAAAGATAGATAGATAATATGCTTAGTATGTGTGCCTGTGTTCTACAGTGTTTTTGGCATATGATGAATTTATATAATAATAATGATAAATGATAATATAATATAAATATATAATACATCATCATCTTCATCATCATCATCATCTTCTTCTTCCACTTATTCTGGGGTCGGGTTGCGGGGGCAGCAGCCTAAGCAATGAGGTCCAGACATCCCTCTACCAAGCCACTTCCGCCTGTTCTTCCTGGGGGACACCGAGGCATTCCCAGACAAGCCGATAGACATAGTCCCCCCAGCATGTTCTAGGTCGACACTGGGTTCTCTTCCTGGTTCGACATGCTCGAAACATCACATCAGGGAAGCGTTTGGGAGGCATCCTGACCAGATGCCCGAGCCACCTCAATTACCTCCCCCTCCCCCAATGAAAAGGAGCAGCAGTTCTACCCCGAGTTTTCCCCAGATGGTAGAGCTTCTCACCTTATCTCTAAGGAAGAGCCCCACCACCTGGTGAAGGAAGCTTATTTCAGTCACTTGTATCCGTGATCTTGTTCTTTCGGTCACTACTCAAAGCTCGTGATCATCAGTGAGGGTTGGAGCATAGATCGACTGGTAAATTGAGAGTTTTGCCTTGCAGCTCAACTCCTTCTTCATCATGATGGACCGATACAGGCTCCACTTCACAGCAGAGGCTGCAGCGTTCCACATGTCCATCTCCCGCTCCATCCTTCCCTCATTTGTGAACAAGATCCTGAGATACCATTTGGGGCAGGATTTCATTCCAGACCTGGAGGGTGCATTCCACCCTTGTCAGACTCAGAACCATGGTTTCGAATTTGGAGGTACTGATTTTCATCTCAGCCGTTTCGCACTTGACTGCAAATTGTTACAGTGAGAGCTGGAGGTCCTGGCATGATGAAGCCAAAAGGACAATGTCATCTGTAAATATGCAGAGACCCTGAGGGCCACCAAACCAGAACCCCTCAACGCCGCGGCTGTGCCAAGAAATTCTGTCCATAAAAATTATGAACAGAATCGGTATCAAAGGACAGCCTTGGCGGACTCCAACCCTCACCGGAAACGAATTCAACCTGTTGTTCTCAATGGCCCCTAGTAACAAAATAATTAAAATAATACACTTTATCTAAAATAAAACCCACGAGCATCACAGTGAAGTAGTAGTTAGCACATCTGTTTCATAGCAGGAAGGTCATGTGTTCAAGCCCTGTGCTCAGTTACGGTTGTGACTGTGTGTTCTCTTCCTACTTGTGTACGTTTCCTTCAGGTACTACATCCAGTTCTCGCCCATAGTTCAAAGACGTGCACTAGAATAATTAGACATTCCCTGCTGCTTGTATTTATAGGCTTTTGAGGTTGTCAAGCTGTTCAGGGTGTAGACTGCCTTTACCCAGAGACAGCTAGAGTGGGATCCAGCCACCCTACAACCATAATAAAGAATAAAGTTGTTCGTGAAATGGCTAAATTGTGTAATTATTAAATGTGATTTTGAGTGCATAAGTGCATTCACAGAATGAAACATGTCAGGGAAATATTACAACTCAGGTAAAGTACATAAACTAGTAAACATGTGTACTGGGCTCCCGAGTGGCACATCAACAAGGTGCGTGACTATTAACCCGGTGATCGCAAGTTGGAATCCAGGTTAATACCACAGCCGCTGTGGCCAAGAGTTCATAGAAGCTAATTCTCCACGAGTTCTAACGGGAGGGAGGGATGACATATGCTCACTTACCTGTCACTCACAGCAATCGCCAACCAATTGTGGTTGTGAGCTCATTCATAGCAGAGGTTGGATAGTGCTTTCCTTCTGAGTGTATTAGACCGCAACCAAATATGCATGCGCTGCAGTTCAAAAAGAGGTGGAAGGCTAGCATTGCATGTTTTTAACCCTCCCTGGTCGGTGGTTCTTGTTTGAAAAGGAAGGCAATACCTGATGAGTGGGAATTGGATACGACTAAAATTAGGGAGAAAATAATATCTCATTTCATCTCTCATCTTCTTCCGCTTAATCAGGGGTTGAGTCGCGGGGGCAGCAACCTAAGCAAAGAGGTCCAAATGTCCCTCTCCCAAGTCACTTCCTCTAGCTCTTCCGGGGGGACACCGAGGCGTTCCCAGACAAGCCGAGAGACATAGTCCCTCCAGCGTGTTCTAGGTCGACCCCTGGGTCTCTTCCTGATTGGACATGCCCGAAACACCACACCGAGGAGGCGTTTGGGAGGCATTCTGACCAGATGCCCGAGCCACCTCAGCTGGCCCCTCTCAATGCGGAAGAGCAGCGGATCTACTCCGAGCTCTCCCTGGATGGTAGAGCTTCTCACGTTATCTCTAAGGGAGGAGCCCTGCCACCCGGCGAAGGAAGCTCATTTTAGCCACTTGTATTCGCGATCTTGTTCTTTCAGGCACTTCCCAAAGCTCGTGACCGTAGGTGAGGGTTGGAACGTAGATCAGCTGGTAAATTGAGAGCTTTGCCTTGAGACTCGGTTCCTTCTTCACCACGACGGACTGGTACAGGCTTCGTTTAACATCAGAAAATAATATTAACATAGTAATATTTACAGCATTTACAATTGTCTTTTTGTTTTTCTACAACTTGAGTAATTGAAGGTTAAATGCCTTGCTGAAAGGCCCGACAGTTTTAACAGTGGGGATTGTGTCGCTGACCTTCGGATTAGTAACCCATCACATTAACCACTAAGCCAGCACTACCCTGAACATTGTATGTGTGTGTGTGTGTGTGTGTGTGTGTGGGGGTATGTTCCTCTCATGCTTGCATTTGTTATCTCAAAGTACTCGGTGTTGTTGTGAGTGTTGGCTCTGTGATGGTCTGCTGAGCTATTTGGTGTGGACCTCCCCGTTCACTAAGTGTTTGCTGAGATAAATACAACGTTCCTGCAACTGTACAGTAGTAGCATTCAGCATTTTGGCCAGTGAGTGAGATAAAAGTAATTTGAAGAATGTACTACATGATTTTACAAGTATTTTACTTAGTACCACATTTGGTCAATGTGCACTTATAAATCCTCTTTGAAAGTATATAAATACATTATATGCAAATAAATACATTGTGTGCATAGAAAACAACCATTCGGGAGTCCCTCGGCAATTTTCTGTGGCATTCAGTGCCAGTTCGGTGAAACGCGATCATCAGTTTTGGCTAAATTGCAGCAGTAAACCTGTTTTGTATCCAAAACAAAGTAGGATTAGTGCATCAATATAACACGCCCTTTTATCTTCCTGTGTATAAATTTAAATATTTTGCTTTGGCAGAGACGTTCGACTGTCCCCGCCTCTAATACAAAAGGCTCCAAAATGGTGCCATCTTCACCCGAGGCATTATTCTGACAAAAGTTGCTGAGGTTTCCTGAGTGTGCTATACAGGGATCCCTCACTTTCCGCGGTTAATGGAGACCGAGACCCCCCCCCCCGTGACCGCCGATTTCCACGAAGTAGGATCGACCCCCCTGACTGACGTATACACACATGTATATGTGTATATAATATCAGTAAATACATATTCAACACTATAAATGCTGATAATAAACATTCAAAAATAATGCATAAGATGTAAATAAAATATGAATACACACACATACAGGCGCGCACGTGCACACACACACTCGGATGCACACCTCACATAAGAATGTTTTATTGGGGGGGGGTTGGGTTGGTTTTTTTTTTTTGTTTTGTTTTGTTTTGTTTGGGGTTTTTTTTTTTTGCATAATTGGCCTTGCCTGAGCATTTTCCTTAACTTTCGCACCTATTCTTCCTTAATTTCGTTTTTTTTTTTTTTTCAATGAATATTTTTGAAAAACCCGCGATGCACTGAATCTGCCCAAACTGAAGCACGAAGTATCACTGTACATCAAAATACCCAAAAAGAACTACGCAGATTAAGACACAGCATTGGTGTCCCTGTGATTTGCCCGGGATTCAACTTGACCCTCATTCCACTTAATTCTACTACCAGGGTCAAGGGGATGCCGATGCTTATCTCAGCATAAAACTGGTGTACACCCTGAACAACTCGCCAGACCACTGCAGGGCAACACGCACGAGTATTCACACTGTGATCTGTACCTAGGGGCAACAGTCAATTATTCATTTGCTCAATCATTCATTTTCTAAGAGACTCAGGTTGCAGGGAGGCTGGAGCCCATCTCATTTGACTCCAGGCGAAGGCTATGTACACCATGAACAGCTAGCCAGGACATTGCAGGCCAAACAGACATACAGCTATTTACACGCACACTCACTCCAAGGAAAAAAAAATAATAATAAAATTAAAAATATATAATAATAATAACAATTTGCCTACAGTGCATGTTTTCCAACTGTAAGAGGAAACCGGAGTGCCCAGAGGAAACCCATGCAAGCACACAGAGAACATACAAACTCCACACACAAACACCCGAGCCCACATCAACACAACCCTGTCCAAGATAAAGCAAAAAAAAAAAAAAAAAAAAAAAAAAGGGTTTCTATTTGCACCTGGATGAGAGGAGTCATCTGGCAGTTACTTGGCTATTTTCGGTTGGTCAGGGCTCCGGTGTAAATAACGTTGTTGGCTATCGACTCCTGGGTGATCCTGTACACACCTGGGTGTAAATAGCCATATTGGCTGCCCCTTCATGTACAAATAGCTTCATTGGCTGCTGATACATGGGCTGCAACTAGCATCTGCGTTAAAATGAACTAGATATTTTTATACAGGCGAACTAGCATTTAAGCATGACACCTTTAAAACCCCGAGATAAGCTGTGCCGTGTTTATGGATTAAAATTCACTTCATTACACAGTAGTTGAGCAAAAATGCTCCTATTTGTCAAACCCTACAAAGAATCTAGCATATGGAGCATTTGGGACTGTTCAGGGTGATTACAAGAGATAATAAAACTGTTATAGATGGATTAAAATGTTCATTTTTTGTGTGTGTGATTTGCAGCCTTCCGGGTTAATATTTTGCTAATTATTTTAACTAGCTCCTTTTAGCTGGTGCGGATCAGCTGCAGTTTGATTTTACTGTTGGTTAGAGGACACACTTATAAACCCAGTTATGTATGCAATCATGACTTCGCCTCAGGGAAAGGCATTCTGCTCTCAACTGCTTGGTAATTGCCAATAATTAATCTCTTTATAGTGACACCAAATTGACTGCATAGCTTGGGTCGCTCGCTGAGTCAGTTTGATAGCTAATCTTACTCATTATTTCATCACAATCTAGTACACTACTCAGTGTGCATGCATTATTATTATTATTATTATTATTATTATTATTATTATTATTATTATTATTATTATTATTATTATTCATTCCTTTTCTATACTGCTTAATCTTAATTAGGGTCTCGGGAAGGATGCCACCCATCTCAGCCGACCCCGGGCGAGGGCGGGGTACACCCTAGACGACTTGCCTTGCCATCGCAGGGCCAACACTCACACAACCATTGTACAAAGGCACTATACAATTAAAAAATACTGACCAACCATTCATACTCACTCCACACCTAGGGGACGGCCAATTAGCCTACTGTACACATTTGGAACAGCCAATGATCCTAATGTGCATGTTTTTGGACTGTGGGAGGAAACCTGAGTACCAGGAGGAAACCCACACATGCATGGGGAGAGGACACAAACTCCACACAGAAACTAGGAGGGTGGTAATTGAACCAAGGACCATCTTGCTGTGCCGCCCATTATTGTTGTTATTATTAGTATTATTATTATTAGTAGTAGTAGTAGTAGTAGTAGTAGTAGTAGTAGTAGTAGTAATAGTAGTAGTTGTTGTAGTTGTAGTAATGATGGTAGTAGTAGTAGTCATAGTAGTTGTAGTGGTAGTATTAGTGGTAGTAGTAGTAGTAGTAGTATTTATAGTAGTAGTAGTAGTAGTAGTAGTAGTAGTAGTAGTAGTAGTTGTTGTAGTTGTAGTAAAGATGGTAGTAGTAGTAGTCATAGTAGTTGTAGTGGTAGTATTAGTGGTAGTAGTAGTAGTAGTAGTAGTAGTAGTAGTAGTAGTAGTAGTAGTAGTTGTAGTACTGGTAGTAGTAGACAGTAGTGGTGGTGGTAGTCGTGGTAGTAGTAGTAGTAGTAGTAATAGTAGTAGTAGTAGTAGTAGTAGTAGTAGTACTGGTGGTGGTGGTTATGGTGGTAGTGATGGTAGTAGTAGTAATAGTAGTAGTAGTAGTGGTGGTATTAATGGTTGTAGTAGTGGTGGTAGTCGTGGTGGTAGTAGTAGTAGTAGTTGTAGTAGTAATTGTTGTAGTAGTAGTACTGGTGGTGGTGGTCATGGTAGTAGTAGTAGTGGTAGTAGTAGTAGTGGTAGTATTAGTGGTGGTGGTAGTAGTAGTAGTAGTAGGAGTAGTAGTAGTGGTTGTGGTGGTAGTAGTAGTAGTAGTAGTAGTGGTTGTGGTAGTAGTAGTAGTAGTAGTAGTAGTAATGGTTATAGTAGTGGTGGTGGTGGTGGTAGTGGTGGTAGTAGTGGTAGTGGTAGTAGTGGTGGTAGTAGTAGTAGTAGTAGTAGTAGTGATAGTAGTAGTAGTAGTAGTAGTAGTAGTAGTAGTAGTAGTAGTAGTAGTGGTAGTGGTGGTAGTAGTAGTAGTAGTAGTAGTAGTAGTAGTAGTAGTAGTAGTAGTGGTAGTGGTAGTAGTGGTAGTAGTAGTAGTAGTAGTAGTAGTAGTAGTGGTAGTAGTAGTAGTAGTAGTAGTAGTAGTAGTAGTAGTAGTAGTAGTAGTGGTAGTGGTGGTGGTGGTGGTGGTGGTGGTGGTAGTAGTAGTAGTAGTAGCAGTAGAAGTAGTAGTGGTGGTAGTGGTTATGGTGGTGGTGGTGGTAGTAGTGGTAGTAGTAGTAGTAGTAGTAGTAGTAGTAGTAGTGGTGGTGGTGGTAGTGGTGGTGGTAGTAGTAGTAGTAGTAGTAGTGGTAGTAGTGGTGGTGAGTGGTTATGGTGGTGGTGGTGGTAGTAGTAGTAGTAGTAGTAGTAGTAGTAATGGTTGTAGTAGTGGTGGTAGTGGTGGTAGTAGTAGTAGTAGTAGTAGTAGTAGTAGTTGTGGTGGTAGTGGTGGTGGTAGTAGTAGTAGTAGTAGTAGTAGTAGTAGTGGTTATGGTGGTAGTGGTGGTAGTAGTAGTAGTAGTAGTAGTAGTAGTAGTAGTAATGGTTGTAGTAGGTGGTGGTGGTAGTTGGTGGTGGTAGTAGTAGTAGTAGTAGTAGTAGTAGTAGTAGTAGTGGTTATGGTGGTAGTGGTGGTGGTAATAGTAGCAGTAAGAGTAGTAGTAGTAGTGGTGGTAGTACTGGTGGTAGTGGTGGTAGTAGTAGTAGTAGTAGTAGTAGTAGTAGCATTCGTAGTAGTAGTAGTAGTAGTAGTAGTGGTGGTGGTGGTAGTGGTAGTACTAGTAGTAGTAGTAGTGGTGGTGGTAGTGGTTATGGTGGTAGTGGTGGTGGTAGTAGTAGTAGTAGTAGTAGTAGTAGTAGTAGTAATGGTTGTAGTAGTGGTGGTAGTGGTGGTAGTAGTAGTAGTAGTAGTAGTAGTAGTAGTAGTGGTTGTAGTAGTAGTGGTAGTGGTAGTAGTAGTAGTAGTAGTGGTAGTAGTAGTAGTGGTGGTAGTTGTGGTGGTGGTAGTGGTGGTAGTAGTAGTAGTAGTAGTAGTGGTGGTAGTGGTTATGGTGGTAGTGGTGGTAGTAGTAGTAGTAGTAGTAGTATTAATAGTATAGAGGTGGCATAGTGGTTAGCGTGTTTGCCTTACAGGAAGAAAGTCCTTGGTTTGAGACCCAGGGTGATATGATCTTCAGCAGCTTCCAATGAAGAAAGCCTTTTAAGAGCCTTCCAATAAGCTCATGTTTGCTACAGTAAGGGTAACGAGCGGAAAGCTACTCGTGGTCACAGATGAAGACGCCTCGTTCAGAATTAGACAATTTTTGCCGCGCCTTCGATTGACTCTGGATTACACACCTTGGGCTGAGGATTTTCTGTACAGGCTTTGCATTCGGTTCATTTCTGGTGAAGTCTTAAAATCCCATGATGCACTTCAGTAGGTGAATGTGCAATTAGTGTAGCCTTGCTGATGCACAAATCCCATAATGCACTATGCCAAGAGTTTATATTAAACAAGGAGGACGCTATCATTTCTGTTACTGTGAATCACACTGAAGTGGATGTGATTAGAGCAGCACTGTGAGCGCTGCTTCAGTCGCGAGGACATTCGGCAAAAAGTGGCTATTTACCGAATAGCGATTTCATTAACTAAAAACGCAGCTCTGGATCCACAGTCGATCCACTTAATGGAACGAATTAATTATAGCCATTTGTGATTAGTAACATTTAAAAGCAGAATGTGGTATTTTGAAGAACAAGTTATGCTCAAATAGGCTGTTGAAAAACGATTTGTGTTTGAATAAAGGGGGTGGTGGTGGTGGTGGTGGCCCAGTTGTGAAGTGCTGGATTACTGATCCTCAGGTGGTGGTGGTGGTGGTGGTGGTGGTGGTGGTGGATGTCAAGGCCCACCATCAACGGGTTGTCACTGCTGTCTCTGCAGTGCAGGTAACTGGGTTATCAAAGGCCAGCAATGTCTATCGCTGTCTGTGGTGAGAGGTTCATGTAAAAGAACCATTGCTGACTTTTGTCAAGAGCAGCTGCATAGCCTTCAGGGTGATGGCCTGGCGAGCAGTCCAGGGTGTACCCCCCCGAGTCGGCTGAGATGGGTACCAGTTATATGAATCTTTTATTGCGCCAGTATTGCTTCGTGGTTATAACAGCCACCTCACAGCAAGAAGGTCCTGGGTTTGATTTCCTTTGTAGAGTCTGCCGGTTCTGCCTGTGCTTGCATGGGTTTCCTTGGGGTACTGCGGTTTCCTCCCACAGTCGTGGCAATTTTAAAAATTTCCCCTAGGTGTGAGTGAGCGTGTGAATGTATAGGATGGTTTTGTGCGTGTTGCGCAGTTATGTTGCGTGGTGGGTTATTCAGGGTGTACCCCACCTCTGGCCAGTGTCGGCTGAGATAGACTCTAGCCTCCTCGTGACCATAGTAGGATGAAGCGATTTGGCAAAAGAGTGAGAGAGTAAATGCTTAGTACTGAGAACATCAAGAGTTGATTATAGACTTAAAATATAATAATAAAGTAAAGATTTTCTGCGAAACAGAAGAATGTTCCGGTGGTTTCGAGTCTCATGTGAGATGACATCACACGGTGAGTAATTTCAACAATATGGTTGTGCCAACTTATGCATCATGAGCATCACTTTAACAGAGTAAAAAACATAAATAAAAAAAGAGTGAATCCGAGCGCACTTCATGCATATTCACGTCCCGCTTGATACGGGACGATATTTCAGGGTGTTAAGCTGTGTGAGCGTGTTATTTACACTGCTGACTAAGTGGGAATTTGGTAAGTGGAAAGTCAAATACACACTGGGATGAAGAGAAATGAGAATTCTCCGCCCAAGGAGAGCGAGCCGATGTGGTTCTGTTGTAAAAATGTGCTTTACAAGGACGTGGGGTCGGACACATTAGTCGTGAGTCCCTGCAGACTTCATGCTTCGTTTAGTCCTAGTGACCTTAGACATGCAGCTATGTAACTCTCTCTCTCTCTCTCTCTCGCTCTCTCTCTCTCTCTCTCTCTCTCTCTCTCTCTCTCTCTGTCGCCCCCCCCTCTCTCTTTCTCTTGCTCTCCCCCCCCTCTCTCTCTCTGTCACCCCCCTCTTCTCTCTTTCTCTTGCTCTGCCCCCTCTCTCTGTCGCCCCCTCTTTCTCTCTCTGCCCCCTCTCTTTCTGTCACCCCCATCTCTCGCTTTCTCCCTCTCTGCCCCCCCTCTCTCTGTCTCTGTATCTGTACCTTAGACACGCAGCTATGTAACTCTCTCTCTCTCTCTCTCTCTCTCTCTCTGTCGCCCCCTCTCTTTCTCTTGCTCTGCCCCCTCTCTCTCTCTCTCTCTGTCGCCTCTTTCTCTCTCTCTGCTCCCCCTCTCTGTCGCCCCAGCTCTCTTTTCTCTCTCTCTGCCCCCTCTCTCTCTGTCTCTCTCTCTCTCTCTCTCTCTCTCTCTCTGTCGCCCCCTCTCTTTCTCTCTCTCTGCCCCCTCTGTCGCCCCCATCTCTCTCTTTCTCTCTCTGCCCCCCTCTCCCCCTCTCTGTCTCTGTCTCTCCCCTCTCTCTCTCTCACTCTCTCTGTCTCTCTTTCTCTGTCTCTCTCTCTGCCCCCTCTCTCTCTCTGCCCCCCCTCTCTGTTCACCCTCCTCTCTCTCTGTCACCCTCTCTCTCTCTCTCTCTTTCTCTCTCTCTCTGCCCTTCTCTCCCTCCCTCTCGCTCTCCCTCCCTCTCTCTCTCTCTCTCTCTCTCTCTCTCTCTCTCTCTCTGTCTCTCTCTTTCTCTGTCTCTCTCTATCCTCCCCTCTCTCTATCTATCTTAACCTCTCTCCGTCCCTCCCCCTCAATGGCCCCAACTCTCCCTTACTCAAACACTATTTCTCACATTTGCTCTCACAACCGTCTCACACTCTACCTTTCTCTCTCTTCTGCTTTTTCTATGTGTTGTTCACTTGAACGCATGCTTTCTTTTCCTTGTTCTTTCTCTTTCTCTTTCTATCTATATATTACTCTTCTCTTTGTCACGCCCCCTTTTCTACCTCACTGTCAATCTCTCCCTCCCTCCCTTCTTCCCTCCCTCTCTCCCCTGTCTCAATTCCTTCTCTCTCACTGTCGAGCTCTCTTAGCCCCTCTTTCAAACTCTCTCTCTCTCTCTCTCTCTCTCTCTCTCTCTCTCTCTCTCTCTCTCTCTCTCCCTCTCCCTCTCTCTTTCACACACACACACACACACACACACACACATACACACACACACACACACACACACACACACACACACACACACACACACACAATCACACCCTCTTTCTCTCCTTCTCCCTCTCTGTCACCCTCACTCCCCTTCACTCTCTATTTCTTGCTCCCCTCTCTGTCTCATGCCCCATCACCCTTTCTTTCTCACTCTTTACTCAACTCATCTCAGACATCAGTATCTCATTCTGAGCAAGGTTCAGGTCCTGATGGAGCCAGAGAAGCATCGAGGGGCCAAACGTGACAGTACATTCTGATAGAACTCCTTGTCCTGTAAATCACCGTGACAGTTACACTACCCAATCGTGAGTGTGTGTGTGTGTGTGTGTGTGTGTGTGTGTGTGTGTGTGTGTGTGTGTGTGTGTGTGTGTGTGTGTGTGTGTGTGTGTGAGCCCGTGTATGTGGAAGACGGACGACAGACTGCGTTATGCTGCTGTATGATGGATGATGATTGAAATGAGCCTGTAAAGAATGTTCAGGCAGACTTCAATGGAGATCAGAAATGCAGCTCAGTTCAGACAGACAGGTGTTTACCTGTACAGGTACAGCACACAAATACAGACACGTAACTAAGCAGCTACTTCTGCTTCTCTAATAGGACCTAGTTTAATCCAAAACAATTTGTTTTCCCATTTTTCTTTCTCAAATGACAGATTGCGGCTATCAGACAGATTTCACTGCTATGTGATTATCCAGGCAAGTGCATAATTGAGGCGTTTACCGTCAATCAGACACGGCCGGCCTGATGGTATCCAGCGTCAGTCCAGCACTGGAGATGTAGAAGAAAGAAGGAAGCCATGCTTCTTCATGGCCTAAATATTCAGGGTTGCAGTGGAGAGCATCTCTGATCTTGTTGTCAGTATGATGTGACCATGTCTATTGTGCTCTGTGGGGATGTGGTCAGGAACTCAAGCCTCAGTGCTGCCAGTTATTGAGCAAAAGGCTTTAACCTTCTTTACAATGTTCACTATCATGGCTGTCCCCAACCTCCTAACCTGCTGGGATATGTCAAGAGCACAATGTGAGACTCAGGCACATTAGAAGATTGAGTGGGTGGTACGGTGGCGTAGTAGTTAGCACGTCCACCTTCCTGCAAGAAGGTCCTGGGTTCGATTCCCAACATGGGTGTTTGGAGGTTGTGGAGGTTCCATGTTCTCCCCATGCTTGTGTCTGTGTCCTCCAGGTACTCCGGTTCCAAATCAGCCATAGGTCTTCTTCTTCTTCTTCTTCTTCTTCTTCTTGTTTTCCTTTCGGCTGTTCCCTTCAGGAGTCGCAACAGCAAATGATCTGCCTCCACCTCACCCTGTCCTCTGCATCTTCTTCTCTTACACCAACTACCTTCATGTGCTCCTTCACCACATCCATCATAGTTCAAACATTCAAAGTCCCTACTCTCAGTCCTAGACTCATGCCTTTATTTTTCTCTCGCCACCTACGAACACGCCTCCCGTCTCTCCTTCTTCGACCAACAGTAGTCCAATTTCCACCAACACCCGGTTGGTTAACAGCACTGATGGCGGTCGTTGTTAACTCAGAGCCTCGACCGAGCCGGAATGAATTTCATTTGGATAATTTGCATAACAATTTTGGAAGAAGTTTGACGCCGGATGCCCTTCCTGTCGCAACCCTCTGCATTTATCCAGGCTTGGGACCGGCGTCAGGGTAAACACTGGCTCGTGCCCCCTCTCACGGCTGCATTAGCCGTAGGTGTGAGTGTGAATATTTGTGTGTGTGATGGCCTGGAAAGCTGTCTAGGGTGTACAGTACTCTGTCCTTGCCTGGAGTCGGCTGAAATGGACTTCAGATGCCCTGCAACCCAAATTTGTATTAAGCGGTTCAGAAAATGAATGAACGGATGAAGATAAAGGGTCCAAATTCCAGTACCACCAAGTTCCCCCTGCTAGGTCCCTGAGCAAGGCCCTTAACCCTTAACGATCAGTTGTAGAAATGAGAGTAAATGTTTTTCTCTGGATAAGAACATTTTCCAAATGTAAATGCCAAATTTTTGCCAAACGTAAATATTATCTTGAAAGGGGGCAAAGTGATGGCTCGGTGGGAAGCAGCTGGATTCCTGATCTCAATACCTGGTGTCCAAGCCCCACTGTCAAGAGTTGTTGCTTCAATTGTCCCCCAACGCCGACCGCAGCTAACTGTGCTATCAGAGGCTGGCCATGTCTCTCACTTTCTATGGCGAGTTGCATGTAACGGAAACATTGCACACTTCTGTCACGAGTAGGCTGCAGAGGCGTCAGCATGTTTCCGTGCTGCGATGGTCTGACGAACTTTCCACTATGTACTCTGCCCTCATCTGGAGATGGCTGAGATGGGCACCAGCCTACCCGTGACCCTAATTAAGATTAAGTGGATGATTGAAGGTAATCTTGAAAGGTCGCAAAATTTGAAAGGGCTCCCAGTTAAACCCTCCCTTGCCCTTGGAGGCCCATCCAAAAGCCACAGTTGGCCCATCCAAGGCCACACCTCCTTCTACAGGCACAACATCTGCCTCATTACAAAAGCGGCATCACGGAAGGGATGATATGCCGGCCTGATGTTTACTCGGTAGATAGCTATATTAGCCGACTAATTTATGGGAGGGGGGAGACAAACAAACACATCTCCCCATAAACAAAAAAAATCAGTAAACAAAAGCTCAAGGGTCCAACAGAAAGATAGCAGCTATGCCCATTAACCGCGGTACATAATGCGTTTTTCTGAAGATACTCAATTTGCATTTTAAAGAGTAAATAAAAAGTTGAAATTAATGAGATGTATACATACCTATGACACACACACACACACACACACACACACACACACACACACACACACACACACAGGTAGGGCGGGGTCATGCACAAATAGATAGTTACACACTGTGTCCGAAATCACTCACATTCCCAAGATAGTGAGTGGAGAGTAGTGAACGAGTGTGTGAATTCAGACACAGCCATGGGGAGATTTGATTGGGTATTTCCCAGCAGATCTTGAGATAGTGATTGGTTGATGTTTTTACAGGATTACAGTGGCTCCAGATTTTTTATTTATTTATTTATTTTTAAAATTATTATTATTCTATCTTTCTTTTTGATTCTATCTTTCTTTTTGGACTTTTTCAAATCTCAAGTAATCACTTTTTTTTTTTTTTTTTTTTTTTTTTTTTGACGTGGTGGTCACAGGGACATTTCAACCAATAGAACTGTTTGCAAACAGCTAAAAATGTACCAGCCCCGGTTTTAAATTGATTCAAACACACTGAAGCTTATCATGTTACCAACAAATTCCAGATGACAGTCGCCTCTGTCCTGAATTCATTCTTTGTTGGAGAACTTTTTGAAAAGTCACAGCTTTCCATCTGACCGTAAGGAAGCGCCAACATTGCACACTCCTCTCAACAGTTTTAAATGAACGTCTCATTAAAGAAACATTGTCCATTTTAATTCCCTGTTATTCATTCATTCATTTTCTGAACCACTTAATCCGAATTAGGGTCGAAGAGAGGCCGGCGCCCATCTCAGCTGACTCTAGGCAAGGGCAGAGTACACCCTGTACATCTCACCAGGCCATTGCAGAAGCAGAAACACGTTGACGGCTATACGGCTACTCTTGAAAGTACCGGTGGTATGGTGCTGGCTTACCGATCCTAAGATCAGGCAGGGGTTCAAGCCCCACTGTCAACTGTTGTCACTGCTGTCCCCCCCCAGTGCAGCCTTCTGGGTTATCAAAAGCTGGCCATGTCTCTCACTGTCTATGGTGAGAAGTTCATGTAAAAGAACCATTGCTGACTTCCATCAAGAGTAGCTGCATAACTGTCAGCATGGTTCTGTGCTATGATGGTCTGGCAAACTGTCCCGGGTGTACTCTGCCCTTGCCCAGAATTAGATGAGATGTGCGCCAGCCTCCCCGCAACCCTAATTACGATTAAGCGGTTCAGAAAATGAATGAATGAAAAAACACCTGACTAATCTTAAGTTGGCAACACCATAGATCGCCAGACGTAGTCCAATGAGAGCCCAAGGCTCATTGCTGCACATAGGGGAGGGAATATTAGAATATTTTGGTGGATCCGGTAGACGATCTCCTGTAGCACAAACTGCTGAAACCGTTATTCCTAATATGATAGAAGGAAATCGGATCATTCACTGTATTGCAGTTTGCTGCTTTTGAGGTTTGCTGGCCATATACCAGTGGTGGTGTTAATGTTATGGACTATCAGTTATTTAAAAACAATGAATTAAATATTTTAATTATTTGACTAGAATAGTATTGGTGGCACGGTGACGTAGTGGTTAGCACGTCTGCCTCAGAGCAAGACGGTTCTGGGTTTGATTCCCAGCTCGGGTGGTTCTATGTGGAGTTTGTGTGTTCTCCTCGTGCTTGCGTAGGTTTCCTCCAGGTTCTCTGGTTTCCTCCCACAGTCCAAAGACATGCACAGTAAGTTAATTGGCTGTTCCAAATTGTCCATAGGTGTGAGTGTGAATGGTTGTGTGAGTGTTGGCCCTGTAATGGCCTGATGAGCTGTCCAGGATGTACCCCGCCCTCGCCCCGAGTCAGCTGAGATGGACATCAGCCTCTCTGTTACCCTAATTAGGATTAAGTGGTTCAGAAAAATGAATTAATGAAAGTGAGGTGGCGCCACATTCATCTAACCTGAACGAGTGAGTATACATCCAGCCATGCACCGAACTGCTTCATCTTCTAGGGTCACGGGGAGGCTGGAGCCTGTCTCAGCCAATTCAGGTTGAAAACAGGGTACTTGTTCAGAGGTGATGATGAGAGTATACTCAGCCCCCAACACTCATCTTTGTGCATTAATACTCAGGCTTCTTCTCCTACAAATGCAATCTGTTGGTCTTTGACTGGCGTCAGGATTTGAGGAGCATGGATTGATTTCATGCCAAGCGCAAATACCCCGAGGAACGACAGCATCAGAATCATCATATACCCGGGCTTCCTTTTTTTCCGTGACCGAACCGAGTTTCTTCCTTAATGTTTTCTGACACTTGCGTTCAGTAGTAATGATCACCTTTGGGTCTTTTCCATCGTTTTCATCTCTGCGAAGGCCGCCTGCAACACACAGATCAATAACACAGTTGGAGAGGCTTCTTTCTCTCCCGCCACATTTCTCTGTTTGATCCGCCCGAACGCTTACCCTGGCCCCTCAAGAGCTCTTTTCCTCTCCTGTGCCTTCAGTAGGATACCTGTTGATCACACACACACAAACACACACGCACACACACACACACACACACACACACACACACACACACACACACACACACACACACACACACACTCACACTCGTTTCACTGCTGCTACTAACATTTTCTGAATGGAAACCTAACATTATTCTATATAAGGAAATAAACGTGTTGGTGCTGTTGTCGGAATTGATGTGAGGCAACGATGCTGTTACCTTCCTAAACTTGATTTTTTTTCCCCCCAATTCCTAAATGTTCGTAAGTGGTTTATTCGTTCTATTTTAAAGCAATTTTGCCAGCACTTCTACCTTTTTACTCATGAAATGACATCGTTATACTTTTGTACTTTTCATACTTTGTCGTGTACCTATGGAAGCAAATCATTCTCATCTGATTTTGAAATTTAAAAGCCTCTCAATTACTAGCATTGAATATATATGAATATATATATATATATATATATATATATATATATATATATATATATATATATATATATATATATATATATATATATATATATATTTCGCCTCACAAGATAGCTCGAGGGACACAGTCAAAGCTTTCTATATATATATATATATATATATATATATATATATATATATATATATATATATATATATATAGACACACACACACACACACACAGGGATCCCTCATTTTCCATGGTTAAGTGGGATCGAGATCGCCACAGGAGCACCAAATTCCACGAAGTAGGATCACCCCCCTGACTGACATATACGTACATGTATGTGTATATAATATCAGTAAATGCATATTCAATGCTATAAATGCTTATAATAACAATTGAACATTCAAATATAATGCATAAGATGTAAATGAAATATACATACACACACTTACAGAAGTGTGCACCCAGATAAAAATATAACGAGTTTTGAGAGAAGATTTCTATTTATTTATTTATTTATTTTTTTTTTTTTTTTTGGGGGGTTCTTTTTCTCTGTTTGGTTTTCTTTGTTTTTTGGCATAATTGGCCTTGTTCTTGTGGAATTTTTCTTAACTTCTTCCCATATTCTTCCTTAATTTCCTTATTTTTCAATTTGATGTCTGTCTGTCTTCCTTTCGGCTTTTTCCCTTTTACTCAGGAGTCGCCACAGCGAACCATTTGATTTGGCAGAGATTTTTTTACGTCGGATGCCCTTCCTGTCACAACCCTTTTAGCAAGGGACAGAAACACGCTGACGATTTTGACGACTTTGCAGCCTACTCTTTACGAAAGTCAGCAATGGTTCTTTTATATGAACCTCTCACCATAGACAGTGAGAGACATGGCCCGCCTTTGATAACCCAGTTAGCTGCACTGGGGGGGACAGTGACAACCTTGTGGAGAGTGGGACTCGAACCCCCAACCTTTGGATCAGCGATCCAGCACCCTATACCACTAGACCACCACTGCCCCTGAACTGGATAAGTGAAACTCTGTAAATCTGATCAGATCCTCTGTGCTATGCTTGAGAGGAACCAGGAATTTAAACACAGGACATAATGATATTGATCATGTACAGATGATTCTGGAGAGAGAGAGAGAGAGAGAGAGAGAGAGAGAGAGAGAGAGAGAGAGAGAGAGACTATACAGTACAAACTGATGAATATTAAAAAAAAGACAACAACAACAACAACAACAACAACAACAACAACAACAATGCACTGAAGCTGCGTGAATTGAAGTGTGAAGTAGCAAGGGATCACTGTACATATATATATATATATATATATATATATATATATATATATATATATATATATATTTTTTTTTTTTTTTTTTTTTAATCAAAATTAAATATCTGATTTTTTGTTTGTTTGTTAATGAATTACCGTAATACCTGGACTATTGAGCACATTCTAATATAAGCCACAGAAACTAAATTTAAAAAAGATAAAAGAATGTGTACATATATAGCCTGCACCTTTTATAAGCCACAGGTGTCCGTCTAGCTCTTATGCTTCCTGCTAGAGCACCCCCTGGAGGCTGGTGGCTTGTAAAAAAATTGATAGATTAGCCACATTGTTGTTTAAGCCGCAGGGTTCAAAGCATGTGAAAAACGTATGTGCTTATAGTCAGAAAATTAGGGTAATTCATTCATGTTCTGAACTGATTCATCCTTTTTAGGGTCGAGGGAAGGCTGGCGCCCATCTCAGCCAACTTTAGGCCAGGGTAGAGTACACCCTGGGCAGCTCACCAGGCCATCGCAGGGCCGAAACATGTTGACGGCTATGCAGCTCTTCTTGACAAACGTCAGCAATGGCTCTTTTATATGAACTTCTCACCATAGACAGTGAGAAACACGGCCGGCCTTTGATAACCCGGTTAGCGACACTGGGGGTTTGAGTGAAAATGTAGTTATTAAATTGAATTGAAGATGGATCACAAAAAGGCTGCTCTGTGGATACTGCTAATATGCTGAACTTTAAACTTCTGTATTTTATGTGCTGTTTTTTTTTTT
>CM045728.1:11502349-11524849 GCA_024760905.1 Plotosus lineatus | reverse complement strand
AGCACTTTACCACCAGGCTACCACTCCCTCCCTAGTTAAACCCGTAGGAGCTTATTAAGATAACTGTCTGTTCCAAATTTCCCCAAGATGTGAGTGTGGTCCTCAGTTGTCGTGTGAGGTTTGACCTTGTAATGGACTTGTGAGATGTTCAGGGTGGATTCGGCTTTTTTTTTTCCCAAAGTCGGCTGGTTTTAAAGATATGGTTGATTGTTTAGTCTATTGCAGGGACAGAACAGCCTTTCACACCCACAATTCCGAGACGTTTGTTGCCTTTTTTTTCTTAGCGTTGAACCTCTTCTTGTTATTTTCATTCCGGCTGTTCCCTTCAGGGGCCGTCACAGCGAATCATCTGCCTCCATCTCACCCTGTCCTCTGCGTCTTCTTCTCTTACACTAACTACCTTCATGTCCTCCTTCACCACATCCATAAATCTCCTCTTTGGTCTTCCTCTAGACCTTCTGCCTGGTAGTTCCAACCTCAGCATCTTACTACCAATGTATTCACTATGTACTCCTCTCTACATGTCCAAACCATCTCAATCTAGCCTCTATGACTTTGTCTCCAAAACCTCCCACATGTGCTTTTTCTCAGCGTTGGACTGTGGGAGGAAAACGGGGCACTGCGAGGAAACCCACACAGGCATGACGAGAACATGCAAACACCACTCCATTCAGCCATGAGTTTTAAACCCAGAACTTTCTTGGTTTGAGGTGATGGTGCTACAGTTCGAAGTGCCATTGTAGAAAAAGCAGTCGATACCTTTTGAACAATCAGAATCTATAATTCAACATAAAAAATGTAAACAAGCAATGTGAAGGTACTCCAGCTTGGTGACTTTAACTAATGGAATATTTTGTGCAATGCTGTTTAAGACCGGAATGTTCCTCAGTATAAATGATTCATTAGAACAAGAACTGAAGATTATAAAGTGTTACTTTACAAGTCAGCCGGCCCGATCATTACATCTGCTAATGTAATTCCGTCCTAACGAGGATGACGGCTACACGACAGCGCTTTATTCACTTCATGCAAATTGCCTTCCTTTCGCCGAGAGTTATCTGTAAATGAAACAAATATGTTCGTTGAGTTTAAGTGATTAGTGGAGGAATAATGTTCTTTCTGACACACAAACAAGTGCCTAAGGATGCGTCACGGCAGGAGTTATTTTAATTATGGGCATGTAGAAGGTGTGTGTGTGTGTGTGTGTGTGTGTGTGAGTGAGTGTGTGTGTGTGTGTGTGTGTGTGTGTCATAGGTATGTATACATCTCATTAATTTCAACTTTTTATTTACTCTTTAAAATGCAAATTGAGTATCTTCAGAAAAACGCATTATGTACCGCGGTTAATGGGGAACGAGACCCCCCCTCTCCCCCGCGCGCACACACACGACCACCAATTTCCACGAAGTAGGATCGACCCCCCCCCACCCGAATGACGTATACGTACATGAATATGTGTAAATAATATCAATAAATACATATCCATATCCAATGCTATCAGTGCTTATAATAACCATCAAACATTCAAAAATAATGCATAAGATGTAAATAAAATTTTAAAACACACACATACAGATGTGCATCTCATATAAAAATGTAATTAGTTTTGTTTGGGGGTTTTGGGTTGTTGTTTTTTTTTTTTTTTTTTTTAATAATTGGCCTTTTTTGTGGCATTTTCCTTCAGTTTTTCCCTATTTTTCCTTAATTTCCTTTTTTTTTTTTTTTTGATGAATATTTTTGAAAAACCTACAATGCACTGAAGCAGCAGAAACTGAGGAACGAAATAGCGACGGATCACTGTACACCACTGTGCAGTCTACACATCTTGATATACACCACTGTACAATCTACATGCCTTCATACATACTGCCATACTGTCTCCATGCCTTTATTCACACCATCGTGCAGTGTACACTCCTTCATGTATACCATCATGCCATCTACATAACTTCATGTGATACAATCTATATCCCAAATCTTCAAATATATCGCTGTACCATCTACATGTCGTCATATAAATCGCCGTACAGTCTTAATACCTATTTTCACATATTTGTGCAGAGTACATTCCTTCAAATACACCATTTATATACCTTCATATACACCACTGTGCAATCTACATCCCATCATTCACCCCATAGTTCAGTCTACATACCTTCATATACACCATTTTACATTCTACATACCTTTTTACACCAACATGTAGTGTACATTCCTTCATACACACCACCATGCCATCTACATACCTTCATAGACACCATCGTGCACCCTACATACCCTCACACACATCACTGTACAATTTACATACTTTGATACAGACCACTGTACAATCTACATATCTTCTACAAGACCCCACTTCACATTGGCCCCCAGGATTACAGACCTGTGGCACTGACTTCACATGTCATGAAAACTCGCAAGAGACTAATACTGGATCAACTCCGATACATGGTTAGACAACATATGGACCCCCTTCAGTTCACCTACCGACTTCATCTTGGAGTCGACGATGCCATCATCTACCTGTTTAACCATGTCCCACCTGGATCAGTTGTTGTGCTCTTCGAGGGTCATGCCTTTTAACTTTTCCAGAGATGCAGGTGGACGCTGCTCTTGTTTCCTTGATTGTGGACCACCTGACCAGAAGGCTACAGTATGTGCACCTGCAGCACTGAGTGTTGGACATGGTGGTCAGCAACACCGAAGCACCACAAGGGACCATCCTCTCCCCTTTTCCTCTTCACCCTCTACACAACAGACTTCAACTCCTGCACAGATACTTGCCATCTTCAGATGGTTTCTGATGACGCTGCTGTAGTGGGATGTATCAGTGGAGGTGAAGAGATGGAGTATCGATATGTGGTGGGTTCCTTCGTCACATAGTGTGAGGAGAATCATCTGCAGCTTAATGTGACAAAGACCAAGGAACTGATTGTTAATTTTGGGAGATCCAAACCACCACTGGCCCCTGTTTACACCCATGGTGGAGGATTATAAATACCGTGGAGTTCATATTGACAGGAGACTGGACTGGGTTAAGAACACTACTGCACTTTACAAGAAATGCCACAGCCCTCTATACTGTTGCATGCTGGGGCAGCAGGCTGAGGGTCACGGATGCAAACAGACTGAACAAACTGGTCCGTAAGGCCAGCAACATTGTGGGGATGGAACTGGACTCTCTGTTGGTGGTGCTTGAGAGGAAAATGCTGACCAAAATAAAGACAATATTGAACAATACCTCGCATCCACTTCATAACCTGATGATTAGTCACAGGAGCCGTTCAGTGAGACGCAGATACCACCGAAATGCACCACTGAACCACACAGGACTTCTAATTTCAGACTTACATTCAATCATTCATTTTCTGAACCGTTTAATCCTAATTAGGGTCATGGGGAGGCTGGTGCCTATCTCACCCGACTTTATACACACCCTCATACAGTGTACATACCTTCAGCACACCATCATACAGTGTACATACCTTCATACACACCACCGAACAGTATATGTACCTTCATACACACCTTCATACTGTATACATACCTTCATACACCACCATACAGTGTACATACCTTCAGACACACCATCATACAGTGTACTTACCTTCATACACACCACTGTACATTATATGTACCTTCATACACACCCTCATACAGTGTACATACCTTCAGACACACCATCATACAGTGTACATACCTTCATACACACCACCGTACAGTGTAAATATCTTCATACACACCATCATACAGTGTACTTACCTTCATACACACCACCGTTCAGTGTATGCACCTTCATACACACCCTCATACAGTGTACATACCTTCATACACACCACTGTATAGTGTATGTACCTTCATACATCATACAGTGTACATGTGTACATACCTTCATACACACCACCGCACAGTGTATGTACCTTCATACACACCACCGTACAGTGTAAATATCTTCATACAAACCCTCATACAGTGTACATACCTTCATACACACCACTGTACAGTGTACATACCTTCATACACACCCTCCTCATACAGTGTACACACCTTCAGACACACCATCATACAGTGTACATACCTTCATACACACCACCGTACAGTGTCTGTACCTTCATACACACCACCATACAGTGTATGCACCTTCATACACACCATCATACAGTGTACATACCTTCATACACACCACCGTACAGTGTATTCACCTTCAGACACCCTTCTCATACACTGTACATACCTTCATGCACACGCTCATACAGTTTTTATAAATTTATTCACACCACTGTATAGTCAACATACTTATCTCCACACCTTCGTTCAGACTACATATCTTCATACATTCCACTGCACACCACCATACAGTGTACCTACCTTCATACACATCATCATAAAGTGAACATACCATCTCATCTACAAACAGTACCTTCATACATATCATCTTGCATGTTGCACAGTGTGATTTGAACAGTCTGTACAAGGCATAATATCTCAAAAATAGGTGAAGGATTTTGCATGTATGGTTGTGCTGTTTCTACCACCAGATGGGCAGGTTGCATTTTTGGCAATCATTTAAATGTTGTTAACATAGGCAAGGTGTAGTTAAAGTGTGTTTGAGGCATACAAATTATTAATAAGAAGCCTCGCCTCTGACACTCTTGATGCTGAGTACTTGAACTCGTGTTATTAAGCCAGATAGCTTTTGTACATTGAAATAAAATGTAATTTATTCAGGATCATGGTGCAACACAACAGAATATCAGATTTCTACCGAGAACCACATAAAGTGTAAATCCATGAAAGTATAATATTAGTTAAATGGCGTATTATACAGAAAACACCAATGCGATATTTCTTTACAAACTGTGGGCGGGTTCCATGCATTATGATGACCACTTGCTGCGTGATCAGAGGTAAAGTCTCTGGTAACTGTATAACACACTACCTATAAAATACTGCTGAGATTTCAAAGCATAGCGTGTAGTGAAGTCTAAAGTAGAGTGATGCTGGTAAGAAAAGGGTTTCCTTTAATACAGGTGATGTGTTTTCTTGTTGATTGACTTGACTGTCCATATAGTGCACAGTATTAGTGGTTGATTCATGTGTCCCAGACTCCCAATGATCCCAGTGTCCCAGACTCAATCGTGGTTGAGCTGTGAGCCTTGCGCTTAGCTGTTTTTCACTTCGAGTCTGTTTGTTCCATTTTACTTCATATCTGTTGCTTGGAGTTGAAATGAATAGAGCTGAGCTTGTCGCCCCCCCACCACACCCCACATCCAGCACCCCCAACCCCCCAACACGCAGCTGTGTGGAAGTGCCTTTGGATAGCAGCAAAAAGCTATTTCCCCAAAAGTATAATACTCTTAAGAAATGGTCGAGTGAAGCATTAGAGAGAGAGAGAGAGAGAGAGAGAGAGAGAGAGAGAGAGAGAGAGAGAGAGAGAGAGATTTTGTCTGCATGCACTCAAGTGACTGCTAAATGGATATGTTCACAGAAGGTCGTACATACTTACAGCAAAGAGGGATTTGAAGAAAGTAGTGCGGGCAAAAAGAAAACAGATGATACGCAGGTTGATGATGATGATGATGATGATGATGATGATGATGATGATGATGATAATGATGATGGTGGTGGTCTTGGTGTTCGTGGTGATGATGATGATGGCCCTTTCCATTTTACAATATTATTAAGTACCTGAAGCACTCATAATCACATATATAAATACATATGGTTTGTATGCACTGATGCCTTCAGTGAAAACCTTTTAGTTATCCCATTGGTCCTAAAATGGTTTAGTGCTTATTAATAGGAGATTATACATACTTTAACTTTCAAGATGAAATTACAACAATTTCCAGAATTGTAGGGGGAAGAACGCAAGAGACAGAGAGAGAGGAAGAGAGAGAGAGAGAGAGAGAGAGAGAGAGAGAGAGAGCGAGAGAGAGAGAGAGAGCGAGAGAGAGAGAGAGAGAGAGAGGCTCGGAAATGTGACTGTAATTCTGCAGGAGTGCAGCGCGGATTTGCCACTTTGCCTCTGACAAAATCCCAATATTTCAAGAGATTAACCTCAGCATGCGATAAATGTTAAACTTCTTTCCACCCTCCAATTTCCTCAGAGCAGACTGCAGAAGCCACAGGCGCGTGCAAGATAAAAAAAAATGATCACCTAATTCACTCAAGCACAAAATACATTTCTCGAGAGCGGATCAGGGAGGCGAGGACTCTGAGTTGCTCTTCTGTGGCCAGCTGGCCAGCTTATAAGTGCTGATGAAACACTCTCATAATTACATCTGTGCGTAGAAAGCCGGGTTTGTATAGCTTGAAGGTCTTTAAAAAAATGTAGTTATGTTTTCAAGGTGATACGTTCTGGGTTTAAAGAAGGGGGAAAAAAAAAATGACGTATGGCCAGGATGCACTTCAAGCTACATGGCACGTATGCTGAGAGATGCTGATGCTGTGCTAACAGTGCACTGGCTATAGTAGTCTGTGTACTTCATCCTAAGTGTGGGAACATACACAGAACGTTTCCTTTAACTGTTGATTGGTCGAAAGCATCTGAGCTCACCCCTCTGTTCAGAGCAGCTTTAACTCCAGATTGCTGGTGGACTTCTTCACAAAATTGCTTTCACAACATTTTTACTGGATTAAGGTTAAGACTTTGACGCTTCATCATTTTTTCCTTTATTTTCCTTTTTGTTTATTCTTATTAACTCTTTGGCAGAATGACTAATGTCTTTGAGGACTTTGTCTTTCTGCATGACCCACTTTCTCTTGAGATTTAGTCCACAGATAGATATCTTGAGGTTTTCCTTAATAATTTTCTGGTACATAGCAGATTTCATTGTTCTGTCAATGATGACAAACTGTCCTGGCCCTGGTGCCGCAAAACAGGCCTGAATCATAATACTTTCAACATCATATTTCATAGATGGAATAAGGTTCTTATGCTGGAAGGTTTTCCTTCTCCAAACATAAACATCTTAAAATAAGAAAGTTTTTATTTTGGTCTCATCCATCCAATCCCCTTCCCCCAAGAAGCCTCCCTCCTTGTAACTCTTCCTTGCACGCTATTGTTGTTCAGTGGTCTCTTAATGGTGTTGTAAACATTAATATCAGCTGATATGAAAGTTACTTTTTTTTTGGAGGTTCTCAGACATGCCCTTGAAACTACTAATCTTAAAATTTCACATGCCTTGGCCACCCAGAGATATGTAACACAGGAGCATGGGGAGAACATGCAAACTTTCCACAGAAACACTGTTGTGGTGACGCATGTCCAGTTCACAGCACAAGGGATCCAAACTGATTTTTCAGGTGTTTTCTAGCCTTCAGGAAAAGAAAAGCATAAAATCATTCACACAAAAGAAGTTGTTCCGAGACATAAAATCTCAGACACAATCTCAGTGCCCTTTGAACTCTGATTGGTCTATCATGACATCATGTCTCCAACTGACCTTGCTCTGATTGATCCTACATCACATAATATCTCAACTTAACCCAACATGCCTTAACGTTCCCCGAGTTGACATTGACACCCGCTCCCCCTGCATTAAGATGCACATTTTATTTCTTTTCAAGATCAAACATTTTGTTCCAATGCTCAGAGTGTAATGATCAAAATAAAATAGTCTTACATTCACTTCAGTGACTAAAGTCCTCATAAAGTTGACACAGAAATTATCCAATGATAAAATGCTGAAGTAAATGATAAAATGAAATGGTGCAGTAAATCATACAATAGCTGTCCTATAGGTATAATAAATAGCAATTTTAATGTATATACAGGTATACTTCGGCTTTTGTTGTTAATTGGTTCCAGGAGAGACGACGTGAGTCGAAAATGACTTCACTTGAATTAGCTTGTCTCTAGACTAGCCTAGGCTAGGCTACGCCAAATTTAAATAGAAAATATAATGTACTAAATATATATAATATACAGAAAGCTCCCGTTATTTGTGGTCCTGTACCCCCACCCCCGGTGCAGATTCCAGAAATCCTCGAGTTATTGACGCAGTTTTAAAATATGCTTTTTAAACACATTCTATAGCCAGTCTTACTCATTAATACAATAATAATGCAGTAACATGTAGTAATAATTAAGTAAAAACTTTTTAATTGTGTACTGTGATAATATTTATGAATAAATAAAGCACTTAGGCTCCATACCTCCATTCTCATGCAAATGATCAAAACGAAATTCACACTGGATGGGTCGAGGCCCGGGTTAACAACGACCGCCATCAGTGCTGTTAACCAACAGGGTGCTGGTGGAAATTGGACTACTGTTGGTCGAAGAAGGAGAGGCGGGAGGCGTGTCTGTAGGCGGAAAGAGAAGAGGAAAGGCGTGAGTCTAGGACTGAGAGTAGGGACTTTGAATTTTAGAACTATGAAAGAAAAAGCTAGAGAGCTGGCTGACATGATGCAGAGGAGAAAGGTGGACATACTGTGTGTTCAGGAGACCAGGTGGAAAGGTAGCAAGGCTACAAGCTTAGGAGCAGAGTTTAAACTGTTTTATCATGGTGTGGATGGGAAGAGAAATGGAGTAGGAGTCATCTTGAAGGAGGGGTTTTTCAGGAATGTTGTAGAAGTGAAAAGAGTGTCAGACAGAGTGATGAGTCTCAAGTTAGAAATTGAAGGTGTGATGTTCAATGTTGTTAGTGCTTATGCCCCACAGGCAGGATGTAAACTAGAAGAGAAGGAGAGATTCTGGAGTGAGTTAGATGAAGTGATGCAGAGTAACCCCAGAGGTGAAAGAGTGGTCATTGGTGCAGACTTCAATGAACATGTTGGTGCAGGCAACAGAGGGGACGAGGAAGTGATGGACAGGTTTGGTATCCAGGACAGGAACACAGAAGGACAGATGTTGATCGATTTTGCAAAAAGGATGGAAATGGCTGTGGTAAATACTTTCTTCCAGAAGAAACAGGAGCATAAGGTGACTTATGAAAGCGGAGGTAAGAGCACACAGGTAGACTACATCTTGTGTAGGCGATGTAATTTGAAGGAAGTCAGTGACTGCAAAGTAATAGTGGGTGAGAGTGTTGCCAAACAGCATAGGATGGTGGTATGCAGGATGACGTTGATGGTGAGGAAGGTGAAAAAGGCAAAAGCAGAGCAGAAGACAAAGTGGTGGAAGCTGAAAAAGGAAGAGTGTCATGTTGTCTTCAAGGAGGAGTTGAAACAGGCTTTGGGTAGTCAGGAAGTACTTCCAGATGACTGGACAACCACAGCCAATGGGATCAGGGAGACCGGTAGAAGAGTACTTGATGTGTCCACTGGAAGAAAAGTAGATAAGGGGACTTGGTGGTGGAATGAGGAAGTGCAGGATTGTGTACAAAAGAAGAGGTTAGCTAAGAAGAAGTGGAACATAGAGAGGACTGAAGAAAGTAAACAGGAGTACAGGGAGACACAGTGTAAGGTGAAGGTAGCGGTGTCAAAGGCAAAACAGAGGGCGTATGATGACTTGTATGATAGGTTGGACAGTAAGGAGGGAGAACATTATTTATACAGGTTGGCACAGCAGAGAAAAGGAGATGGGAAAGACATTTGAGAATGTTAATGGAGAAGTACAGAGAATCTCAGAAGGAGCTACATTGTGCCTTTGTGGATCTGGAGAAAGCATATGACAGGGTGCTGAGAGAGGAACTGTGAGATTGTATGAGGAAGTCTGGAGTGGCAGAGGAGTATGTTAGAGTGGTGCAGGACATGTATGAGAGATGTAAGACAGTGGTGAGGTGTGCTGTCAGAGTGACAGAAGAGTTCAAGGTGGAGGTAGGACTGCATCAAGGGTCAGCTCTCAGCCCCTTTTTGTTTGCTATGGTGATGGACAGGCTGACAGACGAGGTTAGACAAGAATCTCCATGGACTATGATGTTTTCAGATGACATTGTGATCTGTAGTGAGAGCAGAGAACAAGTGGAGGAAAATCTAGAGAGGTGGAGGTATGCCCTGGAAAGGAGAGGAATGAAGGTTAGCCGCAGTAAGACAGAATACATGTGTGTGGACGAGAAGGACCCAAGAGAAACGGTGAGGTTACAGGGGGCAGAGATAAAGAAGGTGGAGGATTTTAAGTTCTTTCAGTACAACAATCCAGAGCAATGGAGAGTGTGGAAAAGAGGTGAAGAAGCGTGTGCAGGCAAGTTGGAATGGTTGGAAAAAGGTGTCCGGTGTGATGTGTGATAGGAGGGTATCGGCAAGAATGAAAGGAAAAGTGTACAAGACGGTGATGAGGCCAGCGATGTTGTATGGTTTAGAAACAGTGGCCCTGGGGAAAAGACAGGAGGCAGAGCTGGAGGTAGCAGAGATGAAAATGTTGAGGTTCTCTTTGGGAGTAACGAGGATGGATAGGATCAGGAATGAGTACATCAGAGGGACAGTACATGTAAAATGTTTTGGAGACAAAGTCAGAGAGGCTAGATTGAGATGGTTTGGACATGTCTTGTGGAGGAATAGTGAGTATATTGGTACTAGGATGCTGAGGTTGGAACAACCAGGCAGAAGGCCCAGAGGAAGACCAAAGAGAAGATTTATGGATGTGGTGAAGGAAGACATGAAGGTAGTTGGAGTAAGAGAAGATGCAAAGGACAGGGTGAGATGGAGGCAGATCATTTGCTGTAGCGACCCCTGAAGGAAACAGCCAAAAGGAAAAGAAGAGAGAAGAAAAGGCTTCATACTAGAAGCTAGAGAAGATCCAGGGTTTGAGTGACATTATAGTGCTTAAATAATCATTAAAAACACATGAGAACAACATGAATTCACAATTCAAGCAATCACCTTGATGTCATGTGTGATCGCACACAGTCATGTGTGCGAAGGAGAGAAAAAAAGAGGTGTACACATGATCTGCAACCAATCAGCAGGAGGGAGAAACAAAAGCTCTCAGCCATTGGCGAAATTTGAATCATTTGCCAGAAATGTCGTCATGATGTAAATGTATAATTCGCTGGGGCTGCTGCTAATTCAGTGCTTCTTAAATAGTGGGGCATGATTATATGATTAGAATGACGTAAACTTTATTTTTATTAATTTTATTTTTTTCCCAAAAATATATATATCTGGTGGTAGGCCCCCGTCTCGGCGACACCGGAAGGATCCAATGGAAAGGCAAGTGCCGATACGACTGGGTTCCGGTGCCGCTGCAGGAGAGAATCTACGGTCAATTTAGAACAGCCAATTAACCTACAGTGCACGTCTTTGGATTGCGGGAGGAAACTGGAGCACCCGGAGGAAACCCGCACAAGCACGGGGAGAACATGCAAACTCCACACAGAAACGCCCAGGCCGGGAATCGAACCCAGGCCTTCTTTCTGTGAGGCGGATGTGCTAACCACTATGCCACCGTGCCGCCATATATATATATATATATACTTTTTTTTTTTTTGAAAACCGACGTCTAATTGAAAATGACTTAAGTCGAAGTATATCTGTATTTTGATCAGAGATGACGTCATCGGACAGATTTCCATGTCAGGATTACAAATGTCTTTAAATTAACTAAATTTGATCAATTATTACAAAGCTATTACATTTTCTTTGTTCATCATTTGTTGATGCTGTTAATAATCAATAATGGGAGTCAAACCATGTGCATAAGATTTGTGGAGGTCCATATATATGATATGACATTTCGGACCAGCAGGCCATAGGCCTCAGTTCCTGGGTCCATACACACAGTGATCCCAATGGCGCCTGATACCCCAATCTTCGTCCACGTCAACACCCAGTCTCAGGACTTGAAACCAAGACCTTCTTGCTGTAAATCAAACACGCCAACTACTTTCCCACCATGTCAGCACCGGTTTAGGCAGAAAGATATAAACTTTTAAAGTTTCATAACTTTTAAGCACCATTGTGTGAAAGTTACTTTTTTTGACCAACTCTAAAGGCATCACTTTCGTGTTAAATATAAATGAAAAAGAATCAGTGTGTTAAAATCATAGTGGGCTGACACATGCGAGTGAAATGTGATGTTGTGGAACATTATGTGGTCTTTTGTTGTGCGATTTAGATGCTTGAATCGTTTTGAGATGGTGCATCAGCGTTAGGATCACAGGGACTGGAAAGATGAAAGCAGAATGCACATCTGATTTTTTTTTGTGCACCGGAAAATGCTACCTCTTTGTCTCAATTATACATGCAGACAAAGAGTGAATGGCTAATTTTTGTCCATTGATGGAACAACAAAGGTGCCCTATTGCTTGGGTCTTCAGGGTACGAGGGCATAGTGGACAGTGAGACTGGATGCAGTGCGCAGATTGAGAAAATTGAAGAGTTAGTTGATGCAACAAAACTAACCCCCACCCCCCCTCCCAAAAAATAAATAAATAAAAAATCAATAAAAATAAGACAATACTCTTTTAATTAATGTCTTCTTACAGTGTGCTGAGTGTTTGTCTGGAGATGAATTCCAAACATCTTTTTTATTGTAGTAATTATTTTTCCCATTTGGTTACCAATCAGAGCACAAAGCTCATGCCTGCTGCACACAGATTCCATTCCTTACATACACAGCTATGATGGAAACATCACTATCGGTGTACTCTTGAGTGTGTATGTAAACGTGCTTGTGTGTGTGTGTGTGTGTGTGTGTGTGCGTGTGTGTGTTTATACTGTGCAATGGCACAGAGTCCCATCCAAGTCAAATACGATCATCACAGTTTCGCCAGTTATATGCTCCAGCTCTATCTCTAACCTCACCAGAGTACAGGTATACCTCGACCTACGTCGTTTCGAGCTGAGTTGTTCTCGATTATATGTTGGTTTTCAAAAAAAATATATGGAAGAATAAAAAATAAAAATAAAGTTTACGTCATTATCATCAACTTCGCGTTACTTTTTATGATACTTTTACAATGTTTACGATACTTTGTGCTTCAGGTCTTGCGGCTTCAGTGTATCACGGGTTTTTAAAAAAATATTAATTGAAAAACAAACAAAAAATAGGATATTAAGGAAAAAATAGGGGGAAAAGTTGAGGAAAATGTCACAAAACAAGGCAAATTATACAAAAAAAAAAAAAAAAATGCCAACAAAACTACTTACATTTTTATGTGAGGTGTGCGTCTGTGTGTGTGTGTGTGTGTGTGTGTGTGTAAAAGGTAAAGTCGGATGACTGTGGCATTAAACCGGATTTAAACTTGCCACCTTCAGGTTAATAATCACGCAAGTTGTTATTGCGCCACTCGGAAGCCCAAATAAATTAAGGTAAAGCCTGTTGGGCTTTTTACACCCGAGCCATCGTGGCTCATCGGACCGGTTCTTATCCCCGGTTTCTGTAGCGTGAAGCGACTAGGAGTACAACTCCTACTGGATGAGACGCTAGTCCATCACAGGTTACCTTCCCAGTATATTTTACTGGTACCCATTTATACTGCTGGGTGAACAGAGGCACACATGTGGTTGAGAGCTTGCCCAGGGGTCTTAGCACAGTAGGAGTCTAACTGCGATTTGAACCCCCAACCTCTCGATCATGAGCGCCGCACCCGAACCACTACACAACCAGCCACAGCCACACTATGTGTTTCTATTTATATTTAATTTACATCTTATGCATTATATTTGAATGTTTAATTGTTATTATAAGGATTTATAGCATTGAGTATGTATTTATTGATAGTATATACACATATACAATACATGTATGTATACGTCAGTCAGGGGGGGTTGATCCTACTCTGCGAAAATTTGGCGGTCGCTGGGGGGGTCTCGGTCCCCAACTGCGGAAAGTGAGAGATCCCTGTATTGTAATCATAATATCACTAGAAACCCATTAAAATCACATGCAATAATGTTATTGTACAATAAATAAGAATAAATAAACAAAAATGTATTGAAATAAGTACAGTAATTCCAATAGCTACCGTTAGGCGTTGTGACTCATCATTCCCGCGAAACCGCTATTGTTTTAAATTGATTCATTTGCTAGCCTAGAGACAAGCTAATTTGATTTTTTAGCTGTTTTTTCACCTTAAGTTGTCTCTCCTGGAATCAATTAATAACATTGGGTGAGGAACACCGATAATTTTTATCAGTCAGTGACTAAAAAGTAATATTTTAAAATATTTCTTAAAATTAAAGAAATATATTCTTGGGCGTAGTGGTTAGCACATGCCTTACAGCGAGATGGTCCCGGGTTCGATTTCCAGCCTGGGTGTTTTTGTGTGGAGTTTGCATGTATTCCCTGTGCTTGTGTGGGTTTCCTCTGGGTACTCTGGTCTCCTCCCACAGTCCAAAAACATACACAGTAGGTGAATTGGCTGTTCCAAATCACCCCGAGGTGTGAGTGTGAATGTGATAGTTTGTGTGAATGTTGGCCCTGCGATTGCCTGGCAAGCTGCCTAGGGTATACCCCACCCTTGCCCAGAGTCGGCTGAGATGGGCACCAGCCTCCCTATGACCCTAATTAGGATTAAGCGGTTCAGAAAGAGTGTTTAACGCTTATAGGAATATGCTTCATGGGAATGGCACAATCCGATTGGTGCTATATCAGGAGGTTAAAAAATATCCTGAGTGAATAATGCTTGATGGCGGTGTGATGGTGTAGTGGTTAACACATCCAGCTCACAGCAAGAAGGTCCTGGGTTCCTGAGTTCCAGTGTTAGTTTGGGTTTTCTCTGGGTCTTTTGGTTTCCTCCCACAGTCCAAAGATATGCACATAAAGTTAATTGGCTGTTTCAATTTACCCCCAGGTGTGAGTGTACCTGTGGATGGTTGACTAATGAGTGAGCGAATGAGTAAAGGGATAATGCTTGAATCAAAATGGCAGACACTGACAGACGCTTTGTCATAGTCACTTTGCCCAGGCAGTCCAATGCTCATCATTATCCTCATCAAGCAGTGGTGGCCTGATGGTGAAAGGTGCTGGATCGTTGATCCTAGGGTTGGGAGTTCAAGTCCCACTCTCTTCAAGGTTGTCACTGGGTTATCAAAGGTCAGCCATGTCTCTCAGTGTCTATGGTGAGAGGTTCATGTAAAAGAACCATTGTTGACTTTCGTCAAGAGTAGCTGAATAGCCGTCAGCATGTTCCCGCCCCTTAAAAGGGCTGTGTCAGGAAGGGCATCCGATGTAAAATCCTATGACAAATTGAATATGGGAAACATTAATATGACTTCTACGAAAATGGAGGGAGATGATTCGCTTTGGCGACCTCTGAAAGGGAACAGCTGAAAGGAAAAGTAAAAGAAGATCATCATCGTATTCTTCTTCTTCTTTTTTTTTTGCTTGTTCTGGGTTTGGGTCGGGGCAGCAGCCTAAGCAGTGAGGTCCAAATATCCCAATCCTTCAGCTGTTCCGGAAGGACACCAGGGCATTCCCAAACCAGTCGAGAGACATAGTCCCCCCAGCGTGTTTTGGGTCCATTCTGGAGTCTCTTCCCAGTTGGACATTCCTGAAACATCCTAATTAGGATTAAGCGGTTCAGAAAATCTTCTTCTTTTCATTCCGGCTGTTCCCTTCAGGGGTCGCCACAGCAGATCATCTGCCTGCATCTCACCCTATCCTTTGCATATTCTTCTCTTTCATCAACTACCTTCATGTCCTCCTTCACCACATCCATAAATCTCCTCTTTGATCTTCCTCTAGACCTTCTGCTTGGTAGTTCCAGCCTCAGCATCCTACTACCAATATGTGAGGCGCTCCACCAAATGTAGGTGCTTGTTATAAGTGACATATGGTGCCTGTGAGACAAAGCGCGGCTTATCCGGACTTCCGATCCTTCAAGTGAGCAAGTGAAGGTTGAGTTCTCAACAAGTATTCAACACACACTTACTCACTTGAAAAATCGAACGTTCGAATAAGCCGCGCGTTGTCTCATAAGCACCATATGTCGCTTGCGACAAGCGCCTACATTCAGTGAAGCGCCTCACATTCATTCACAATCCCTCCTCTGTACATTACTCCCAGAGAGCTTCTCTCTCTCCACCTACAGACACGCCTCCCGCCTCTCCTTCTTCGACCAACAGTAGTCCAGTTTCTACCAGCACCCTATTGGTTAACAGCACTGATGGCGGTCGTTGTTAACCCGGGCCTCGACCGATCCGGTATGACATTCGTATTGATAATCCGCAAGTGAGATTTGGCAAATGTTTTACGTCGGATGCCCTTCCTGGCACAACCCTCTGCATTTATCTGGACTTGGGACCGGCATGAGGATGAACAGTGGCCTCACGGTTGCATTATTAAGCGGTTCAGAAAATAAATGAATAATCTGTGTTTTTTTTTTTTTTCTTGGGTTTTGGTGAAGTATATTTTAAAGTTTAAATAATGTTAAAAACTCACGCTTACAGATCGTGGGACACTCATGTTTCCATCTAAATCATACCACAACTTATTGGGCGATATACATAGGGTGGGCGATATGGTCAAAAAACTCTCACGGTTTTAATAACTTTATATTACAGTAACAAGAAATATTATGACGTTTAAAAAAAAAAACATTAATTTTGCTCGTGGCTTTCAGTTAATAGTGGCTTTTTGGATTTTTCGCACTTATATTTTTCAGTCACATAACATAAAATACATTAATATCAGATCACAGTGGGGTGGAGCTGGCAGAAGGGCGTAAAGCTATGTTTAATTTGCATATCATACATGTTCATAATCCTTCTAAGTTTGATTGAACATAATGACATAGAGGTACTTGGACCTTTTTCGGCTTCCTGGTTAATTTATTATTGAACGTTACAGGGTTTTAAGTGTTATTTGTTCAGCTGGGGTTTGATTGCGAGTTGCAGTTCCACCTAAAGACTTGCCACTCAATGAATTACGTGGATTGGCATACCGGGGTTGTTAGCGTTACATGCTATCTGCACCTGGAAGTGAAGATATTGTTGAAATAGGAGTGTTTTGATCAAGGGGAAAATCAGGGTTGGCTTTTCTTATTCTGAATGTTTATTTGTGTGTGTGTGTGTGTGTGTGTGTGTGTGTGTGTGTGTGTGTGTGTGTGTGTGTGTGTGTGTGTGTGTGTGTGTGTAAAAGGCAGCCAGGCAGTCTGGTTAACACAGGAAGGGTTGTTCAGGCCTGCCAGACTCAGAAGGAGTGAATGTGAATGACGATGCTGTTAATACGGTTGTGTGATGGGAGGGGTTTTGCTGACAGAATGCCAAAAACCTCGCCAAGTTCGGGGTGGGGTGAAACAGTGCAGATGACTGCCAATTGCCACCATCAACTCAAATCAAATTTCCATGGACCCCCGCTGTTTCTGAGATGCTGGTGACACTGAGGTGTTTTATTCCCCCCTTTCCCCTCTCTCTCTCTCTCTCTCTCTCTCTCTCTCTGTGTGTGTGTGTGTGTGTGTGTGTGTGTGTGTGTGTGTGTGTGTGTGTGTGTGTGTGTGTGTGTGTATGTGTGTGTGTGTGTGTCGGTCTCCCTTTCTCTTGTTTTATTCATGTACTCAGGGTTCTTTTGTCAGCTCTTCACTTGTAGATTTAAGAAGACAAACAGTGCAGCAAATCTGTTAGGGAAACGTTTTCCTAAATGACATTTTGCTCCATCGCTACTTTAATCGTAAAGAAAACACTAACAGATTACTATTAAAGACTAATTCACCCCGTGCCATGTATTACTCCCTGTGAGCGTTTAAATTCCCTCAACACCAAAAGGAAAAGTGATGCTCCACTCATCAGTGGTTTTCATATTGCATTTGACTTTTTAATTTTTTTAATTTTTCTGTAATTACAGGGATTCCTCGCTACTTCGCGCTTCATTCATGTGACTTCAGTGCATCGCGTTTCTTTCTTTTTCTTTTTTTTTTTTGAAATATTCATCAAAATAAAAAATAAGGAAATTAAGGAAGAATGGGGGGAAAAGTTAAGGAAAATGCCACAAAACAAGGACAATTATGCAAAAAAAAAAAAAAAACAACAAAAAAAAAAACAAAAACCCACAACCCCCCATCAAAACTACTTACATTTTTATGTGAGGTGCACATCTGAGTGTGTGCGCTCGTGTGTCTGTATGTGTGTGTATTTATATTTTATTTATATCTTATGCATTATTTTTGAATGTTTGTTATTATAAGCATTTATAGCGTGGGATATGTATTTGTCGATATTATATAAACATATACATGTATGTATGCGTCAGTCGGGGTGGCATCCTACTTGGCGGGTTTGAATATCTAATTTGTATCATGTGCATGAATGTGGGAGGAAACCGGAGCACTTGGAGGAAGCCCATGCAAGCATAGGAACAAAATGTACACTTCATATGGAAACCACCCTCGCCGAGCATCGGACTTTAACCCAGGACCTTCCTGTTGTGAGGCGGATGTGCTAAACTAGATAAACTAGAAAAATATTGGTGGAATGAATAGATAGATAGATAGATAGACAGACAGATAGACAGACAGACATACATACAGACAGAGGGATTGGCAGTCACACAGAGAGACAGACAGACAGACAGATAGATAGATAGATAGATAGATAGATAGATAGATAGATAGATAGATAGATAGATAGATATACGGACAGACAGACAGACAGACAGACAGATGGATTGGCGGTCAGACAGACAGAGAGACAGGCAGGCAGACAGACAAATAGATAGATAGATAGATAGATAGATAGATAGATAGATAGATAGATAGATAGATAGACATACAGTCAGATGGATTGGCAGTCAGACAGACAGACAGAGAGATAGACATACAGACAGACAGAGAGACAGACAGACAGACAGACAGACAGACAGATAGATAGATAGATAGATAGATAGATAGATAGATAGATAGATAGATAGATAGATAGATTGTCAGTCAGACAGACAGACAGACAGACAGACAGATATACAGACAGACAGACAGACAGACAGATAGATAGATAGATAGATAGATAGATAGATTGTCAGTCAGACAGACAGACAGAGAGATAGACATACAGACAGACAGAGAGAGACACAGACAGACAGATAGACAGACAGACAGACAGACAGACAGACAGACAGATAGATAGATAGATAGATAGATAGATAGATAGATAGATTGTCAGTCAGACAGACAGACAGAGAGATAGACATACAGACAGACAGAGAGAGACACAGACAGACAGATAGATAGATAGATAGATAGATAGACAGACAGACAGACAGACAGACAGACTGACAGACAGATAGATAGATAGATAGATAGATAGATAGAGACAGATAGATATACAGACAGACAGACAGACAGACAGACAGATGGATTGGCGGTCAGACAGACAGACAGACAGGCAGGCAGACAGACAAATAGATAGATAGATAGATAGATAGATAGATAGATAGATAGATAGATAGATAGACATACAGTCAGATGGATTGGCAGTCAGACAGACAGACAGACAGATAGATAGATAGATAGATAGATAGATTGTCAGTCAGACAGACAGACACAGACAGACAGACAGACAGACAGACAGATAGATAGATAGATAGATAGATAGATTGTCAGTCAGACAGACAGACAGAGAGATAGACATACAGACAGACAGACAGAGAGAGACACAGACAGACAGATAGATAGACAGACAGACAGACAGACAGATAGACATACAGACAGACAGAGAGAGACACAGACAGACAGATAGATAGATAGATAGATAGACAGACAGACAGACAGACAGACAGACAGACAGACTGACAGACAGATAGATAGATAGATAGATAGATAGATAGATAGATAGGTAGATAGATAGATAGATTTGATGTAAGAGAGTAGTACAATTTAAAAGGTAAAAATATCACGCAAGAGTAGCTGCATAGCTGTCAGCTTGCTTCTGCCCTGCGATGGCCTGGTGAGCTGTCCAGTGTGTACTCTGCCTTTGCCCAGTATCGCCTGAGAAGGGAACCAGCCTCCCTCACGACCCGAATTAACATTAAATGGTTCAGTGGTGGTCTAGTGGTATAGGGCGCTGGATCGCTGATCCAAAGTTTGGGGGTTCAAGTCCCACTCTCCACAAGGTTGTCACTCCCCCCCAGTGCAGCTAACTGGGTTATCAAAGGCGGGCCATGTCTCTCACTGTCTATGGTGAGAGGTTCATGTAAAAGAACCATTGCTGACTTTCGTAAAGAGGAGCTGCAAAGCCGTCAGCGTGTTTCTGTCCCTTGCTAAAAGGGTTGTGACAGGAAGGGCATCAGATGATTCGCTGTGGCGACTCCCGAGTAAAAAAGGGAAAACGCCGAAAGGAAGACAGACAAACAGAAGTGAATGAATGAATGAAAAATGTTACCCTACCGAGATTGTATATTTGTTATTTGTGCAGTTCAGCACTGGTCAGTAATGTGTCGTGATGCACAGGGTTCACCTCACTTCCAGGTTGAAGCAGCCAATAAGGAAAGGAATTGCCAGAGGGAACCGCTGATGCTATGTGTGATCGTTTTTAAAGTGCTAGTAACACTCATTCACCACAGGTACCCTTTATTTATTTATTTATTATTATTGTTATTTAAAAAAAATTTTTTTTTTTTTTTAGAAATCTTTGATTCACAAAAAAAAAAAAAAAAACAGTCAGCTGATGTGAAATTATATTTCTTCTTAATTATGTATTTGTTATATATTTTAGGCCATGTCTATTCATGGTATCAGCCAATTTTGCTTTTTTATATTATTAGTACTATATGCCTTCCGACCGATGTTAATTTTGGTCAGTGTTTTAATTATTATTGTCAGTGAACAGTCCTCTGAACGTCCGCATCCTCGGAACATTTCTGCTGTCTTTAGCGTAGCAGCAATGTGCGCAAAACTGATCATAGCACTGCCATTGTATAGCAACAGACATGAGGTTGGAAAGGCCCTGGAGCGAGGAGTGCGTACAACAGAGCAATCGGAGTTTGTGTGAGGAAACACACTCGACTCTGTCGCCCCTTTCCTTCATTTCTGCCGTGTCTTATGCCTGCGGCCAGAGAAAACGCGATTTGTCAAGAAGGAAAAGACTTTCATTACCAGTTTGTCAGAACACAGGTCAACGGGAATGACGGTGATTCATCACATGCCTGGACTGAGCGTGAGAGTCGGGTTTTGACATGGCCATATTTCTCGAGCTTGTTGAAGGTCTCACATTTATAGCACATTAAGCCCAACTTATGTAGGCAAATTTCCAACCTACATGCTAGCACACACACACACACACACACACACACACACACACACACACACACACACACACACACACACACGTCAGAGTGATTGTTATCCGAGTTTGTTTGTGGATTGCTCACAGATTGTCAGTTGTTCACGGTTGAAATATGACGTTCCCCCATCTTCCTCCAAACAAGACTCCCGAGACATTGATTTTTGTTCATATCCCTTCGCGGCGAACTCTCTAAAGCGCCTACTTTTTGTCAAAGTTCTGATCTAAATGACAGCACGGTCATGCTTGAGCTAGCGAGCTTTGGCTAGACGCGCCTGCCAGATCCCAGCTGTTTGGGTGCTGTGGAGGTGTGTGTTGGGGGAAGGAAGGGTGGGTGAGGTGGGGGTGTGGGGGGGGTGTTACAAAAAACACAACAAAAACAGAACTGCGCACTAACAGCTTCACACACCCGACGTTCGCCTGTCATTTAATGAGATCACATCGCTCATCAAGGTTCATTTGCCGTGCAAAGACAAAATAGATTTAATTAGGCTAGTGCAGAGTGGCGTGCGCATGTCTGCAGCTTCTTCTTCTTTTTTTTCCTGTGAAATAATGACACATTTACATGTAACCATCAAACTCTAATTAGCCAGTTGGGTTTATGGAGAGCGTTAAAGTTCACCAAAATGACAAACAAATGTGTTTCCAATTAAGCATGCCTGGTGGCAGCTATTTGTGACTTCTCTCTCTGTGGAGTGTGTGTGTGTGTGTGTGTGTGTGTGTGTGTGTGTGTGTGTGGTTTCTCTTCAGAATGTATTGATATGCCAGGCATCAGCTTGAAATCGAGGTCCATGAAAGGAGCTTCTTGTGCTCGGCTTCCTTGGACTCTGCCAGCCGGGAAACACTGTGTTAACTGTAGCGTCGAGCTTCTTGGTGGAGCAGATGGCGGAAGAATGAGAGATCTGTACGGGGGCGTGGGATTGAACGAAAAGAATATATAAAAAAAAAAATCTCTGCATCTCTAATTAATATTAGTTAGATTGTAGGGTTGCAGCCTTGAGGCTTCTACCTTACACTGCATAATTACATTGCACTGTATGATTATAAAAAGAGGAAAAGAGGCGGGACTTAAGCTTAATCCTACTGCCGTATTTATAGAAAATATATTTTCTTTAATTCCCTTTGAAGGTATTGGTGGCATTATGGCTTGGGGTTGCCCTGTGATGGTCTGATGAGCAATTCAAGGGTTTTTTTTTTTTTTTTTTTTTTTTTTTTTTGGACATATTTTCAACTCCACATGTGAGTAAATATTTTGCAGTTTAAATGAATATATCGTTCAACAGAAAGATTCGTGGGGAATTTGCGATTGGTTTGTTGGTGTCTGGGGGAAAAAGTGAATTTTTGGTTGGAAATCAGTTGCATTTTCGCTCGCTTTATATTCTCTAACCATTTGCTTGTATT
>CM045728.1:11489849-11497349 GCA_024760905.1 Plotosus lineatus | reverse complement strand
GGCTCGCAGCGGAGAGCCAATCCTTTCTGTACTCCATTGTAGGCGGGGCTGATACCTTGAAACTCTAAATTTATTGGATTATATGCAACAGCCTGCGCAAGTTGTTTTTCGGTAAAGATGTAAATTTTCCTCGTTTTGATCCGCTCATGTGTAAGAGGCCAAGCAGGGCTGGCAAGCAAAACACAAATGGACAGAATTAAAAAACTTCAACATACTTGTCAACACTCACTCATCAAGAGATTCACGCATTTTATCTCTTTCTCAATCTCTCACTCAAGATGTCTAAAATCTCACGCATGAATACAATTATTTCCAAATTTTATTGTATTTTTTGTTATTTTTTTAAGGACGTAATTTCCGCGAGCAAATTCCATTGGCTATGTTCAGGTCATTTTCTGTACCCGCTTAATCCTAATTTGGGTCGCAGGGAGGCTGGTGCCCATCCCAGCCAACTTCGGGCAAGGGCAGAGTACACCCTGGACAGCTCGCCAGGCCATCGCATGGCAGAAACACGCCGACGGCTTTGCAGCTACTATTGTCGAAAGTCAGCAATGGTTCTTTTACATGCCTCACACCATAGACAGTGAGAGACATGGCCCGCCTTTGATAACCCAGTTAGCTCCACTGGGGGGGGACAGTGACAACCTTGTGCAGAGTGGGACTCAAACCCCCAACCTTTGGATCAGCGATCCAGCGCCCTATACCACTAGACCACCACTGCCCCCCATTGGCTGTGTCTTTTACGTAAACATACAGCTTCTCTTTCTGCCTCTGGCTGCGGGATCCTTTACCGTAAAATCAGATACATACGCGCACTTAAAAACTACACGTTGTGAAACTTGCTCAGATGAGATTTTCATTTACTAATGTAGTTAAATGTAGATTTCGTTAGAATTGTAAACATTGTTAATAAGTTTCAGTTTGTAACTCCATGTGTTGTTGCGATGTTGCTGCACAGGATACTTGCCATCTATATGCGCAGATTTGTTAACACGGTGAATTAGTTTCAGTATGTAAACGAATTGTATAGTTGCAAAGTTGCTGCATATGATACACGCCATCTATCAGCAAATACAGCAAAGATTATTATGAACAATTATTCGGATAAAACTTCAAAAAAGAGAAATGCTACAATTAATACTTTACTTTAGCCAACCTTATTTTTGATATATGTTATTAGTTTACATTTCATATTTCATTAGTTCTTTCATTGAATATTTCATTTATATTACATTATTAAGTCTTAAAGACATGAGTGTAATTTTCTATTTTTTGCCCTATGTCTGTGTTTAATCATTACATATAAAACTTGTATGAAATGGCTTTAAAATCACTCTTAAAAACACTTAAAACCAAAATTTTCGCCCTGGGCCTGACCGGGGGCTGCACCACCCCCTGGACCCCTGCTTCTCACTCTTTCTTAATCTTAGAGGTTGACAGCTATGCTTCAACCCGCATACCAGCTGATTGCCTTGGGATGCGCTTCCTGTCACATAAACACTGCAGTGTGAGGCTCCACATGCCCACACGAGCGGTCCTTCTCACACGTGAAAAACATCAAGACCAACCTGCGGTCATGTAATAGATTGAAGCCTAAATACCTGCTTGAAGCTCAACTTCACTGTGTATCAACCAGACTACAAAGCCATCAGCAAAACCATGCAGCACCAAAAGTCGCATTAATAGTAAGAAGTACTTTTCTTATTAATAAATAACTTTGCTATAACAATGTTGTTTCAAATAAATTCAGTCGTATTATACTCTAAAATTGTTGTTCTCAGTATTAAAAAAAAATATGTTTGGCTCTCAGAGGATTAGATTTAAAACTTTTTTTTTTGGCCCTTTTAGTCAAAAAGGTTCCCGACCCCTGACATAGATGAATATCATTAATTATTAATAATAATATATAAATAAAGCTAAATTGAGCACATTTGTTCTGTCACAAGTGTGTATCGACCTGGTAGCCCTTTGCATTAATTGGTACCCAAGAAGTAGCTCTCCGTTTCAAAAAGGTTGGTGACCCCTGCCAGAGACAGTGAGAGCCATGGCCGGCCTTTGATAACCCAGTTAGTGCACTGGGGGAACAGTGACAACCAGGTGAGAGTGGGGCTTGAACCCCAACCTTGGGATCAGTGATCCAGCACCTTTACCACCAGGACACCACTGCCACAAGAGTCGTTTCTGAATGTGAAATTTTCATTTTTTCAGTGGGCGGCTGGGATTAAAGCTGAATTTGTGGATTGTGTTGAAAACGCAGTTAAGTGTTAAGGTGCAGACCTGAACTTAATACAACACACTGAAGATGATGATAATGACTATTATTATTATTATTATTATTATTATTATTATTATTATTGTTGTTGTTGTTGTTGTTGTTTTTATTATTATTATTTTTATTTATTTATTTTTTTATAAATAATTATTTTAATTATTGCAAAAAACTTTATTAATTAATTTACTTAACTTAATTTGGGCTCCCGGGGCAGTGGTGGCCTGGCGGTATAGGGCACTGGATTGCTGATCCCAAGGTTGGGGGTTCAAGTCCCACTCTCCACAAGGTTGTCACTGTCTCTCACTGTCCATGGTGAAAAGAGTCGCAAGAGTCGCTGCATAGCCGTCAGCGTGTTTCTGTCCCTTGCCAAAGGGTTGTGTCAGGAAGGGCATCTGACGTAAAAACCTACGCCAAATCAAACGTGCGAATCAGATGATTTGCTGTGGTGACCCCTAAAAAAGGGGAAAGCTGAAAGAAAGAAAAAGGGCTCCCGGGGCCGGTGGCATAGTGGTTAGGGTGCTGCACGCATGATCAGGAGGTGGTGTGTTCAAATCCCAGTTAGGCCCGCACTGTGCAAAAACCCCTGGGCAAGGTCTCAACCAAAAGTGTACCTCTGTTCACCCAGCAGTATAAATGGGTACCAGTAAAATATACTGGGAGGGTAACCTGCGATGGACTAGCGTCACATCCAGGAGGAGTTGAACTCCGAGTCGCTTCACCCTATGAAAACCGGGAATAAACACCGGCTTGATGAACCACTATGGCTCGGGTGTAAAAAGCCCAAGTTCCCAAGTGGCGCAACAACAACTTGTGTGATTATTAACCTGAAGGTGGCAAGTTCAAATCTGGTTTAATACCACAGTCATCCGTGGCTGGGAGTCCATTGGGGTTCTCATGGGAGGGACGGCGTAGGTTCAAGTGCCTGTCACTTACAGCAATCACCAGTCAATCATGGGCATCTGTGAACCCATTCGTACAAGGGGGCGGATAGCGCTTGAACTCCAACTGTGTTTGGCCACTCTGCAGTGCGAAAATATGTGGGTGTCGAGCACTTCATGTCACAGAGGGGGAGTGTGCATGCTTTCCCTAGTTGGTGTTGGTCATGTGATAAGGAAAGCGATACCTGATGGGTGGGGATTGGATATGACTAAATTGTGGAGACAATGAGGAATATAAATAAATAAATAATCACATGTTCTTAAATAGGGAAGTGGTGGCCTGGTGGTAAAGGTGTTGGGTCACTGATGGTAAGGTTGGGGCTTCAAGGCCCACTCTCCATGTGCTGTCACTGTCCCCCCCAGTGCAGCTGACTGGGTTATCAAAGGCCGGCCATGTCTGCCACTGTCTATGGTGTGAGATTCATGTAAAGGAACCATTGATGACTTTCAACAAGAGTAGCTACCTAGCCGTTGGCGTGTTTCTGCCCCGCGATGGCCTGATGAGCTGTCCAGGGTGTACTCTTACCTCACCCGGAGTCTGCTGGGATGGGCGCCAGCCTCCTCGTGACCATAATTTGGATTAAGCAGATACAGAAAATGAATGAATGAATGTTCTTAAATTTGTCTGATGTTCAAGTCCCTGTGGTTACTATGGAGATGATAAAGATTTTAAAAATGTGCATTAATATAACCAGATGAAATTCTGTCCTTTCCAACAAACTTTACAATTCTTTCCAAAAAAATCCTCCACTGCATAAATTAACACTGTTTGTTTCAGCCAGTCGGAGCCATTAAATATAACTCAACCACATCAGATTTTTTTTTTTTTTTTTTTTTTATTGTTTTTGGATATATTTCCAACAAGAACTTCTGACTGTCACATTCGTATCCTTCGTATCCTTGTCCTCACATACAGCAAAGCAACATGCTAATGCACATGTAATCCACATTTTGCTTCAGGATGATCCCCGTGACCGCCAGCCAACTCTGCCCTGCCAGCAACGGAATTAACAACCGTGTCACACTCCCCCACTGAAGCGATGGCTTTTAATGAACATAGCATGGAGATACTGCACTGTAATAATAATAATAATAATAATAATAATAATAATAATAATAATAATAATAATAATATATTCATTTTTTGAACTGCTTAATCCTCATCCGACTCTGGGTGAGAGCATGATGATGATGATGATGATGATGATAAAGGTGGAATGGTAACCGAGTGATTCACATGTCCGCCTCAAGGCAAGAAGGTCCTGGAGTCCCGAGCTCAGCTCGAGCGTTTCTGTCTCGCGTCTATATGCTCTTCCTGTGCTTCCATTGGTTTTCTCCAGGTCCTCCGTGTCCTCCCTCTGTCAGAAGCAAAATGCACGTTATACTAATTAGCGCTTCTAAATTGACTCTCGGTGTGAGTTTGAGTATAGAATTGTGGTATGTTGGCCTTGCAATGGACCGACGAACTGTTCAAGATGTACTGCTCCTTCATCCAGAGTCAGCTAAGTGAGGCTCCAGCCTCGTGAGACTCGAGATGAAGTGTTCCGGAGGATGAATGTTTAATATATAATGAATAATATATTTCTTTTTACTTTTGTGTACAAGAGCCGAATACCATTTATAGATGAATTTGGTGCATTTATGTATTTAGTCTTCCCATTAATTGCCAGTTTGGTGATTTATTTATACATCCATTCATTAATTCCAGCCGGTACCTTACGATTGTCCCAGCAAACAAAAAATCCATTTTCCAAATTTTTTTGTCTCTGTATACAAAACAAGTTCTCCTTACGAAACGCGCCAAATGCGCCATTCAAACATTCAAACAACGCACGAGTTGCTCTCCATTGACTATCTCCCAACATCCCGCCCCGCTGGCCTCCCATTGGCTAGGAGGGATGACGCAGATCTCTTGAGCTGTTTCATGGATTTTTTCGAGCGCGCTCATTGCAACTTTATTTTTTGGCTCAGGCTTTTAACCTTGCGTAAACATTTGTAAGATTATAACTCTACTAAGAAGACATGGTCAACATGAAGTAAGTACATTAAAAGGTATGATGCTTTTATCATTTTTAAAGGGTAGTACTGGGGGCCTTGGAACAAATCACATGTTTTACATGTAACCTGCAGTTCTACTTACGAAAAATCCAGATTACGAAAAAGGCTCTAGAGCGGAATAATTCCGTAAGATGAGGTGCCACTGTATCTGCCTATTTATTTATTTATTTATTTATTACCTACATGTAAATTCCGACCATAAGTTTACTATGTTGACCTGTGAATGATTTATTTATTTATTTATTTTTATTATTTATTTATTTTTTTTTTTAGTGTCTTGACAAAGTAAAAGAGAAGCAATTGAAAGTGAAAGGCATAAAACTTGAAACAGAAATTAAAACAGAAGAGATAAATCGTATAATTACAACACGAGCAAACGATCATACTCGCCGTCCACGCTCAAGCAACCAACCGAACAAAATCAGCATTCGGTTGAGGGTGTGATATGTGTTTGTAGTTCTTTCCTATCCCATGAATTACACATAAATCATCCCCCACGGCAAAATAGTGTATATGAATACTTTATGGCTTATTAGCCATGAATATATAAGTCCTATATTTAAATATAGAGCTGGAGACTGGAGTGTGGTTGTTAATAAGATATGAGGAGTTATTACATGCTCATTTTATTTGATTATTCGGAACATGCTGTGTTTCTTCGTGGAGAAACCATCAACTTGATTTTGCATGGCTTGTACATCTATCCAGTGTCTGTATTTATTCAAATGCTGATTGGCTGTTATGCCTTCTCTCTTGGGCAGGAACTTGATGCATGTCAACATCAGAAAATGTATACTGAGATGAGATATTTATTTTTCATTTATTTTTTTATTTATTATGCCTCCACCCAACAAAAGGGCCATGTTTTCACCCTGTTCCTCTGTGTGTGTGTGTGTGTGTGTGTGTGTGTGTGTGTGTGTTTATAGTACATTTGAGTATCTTCATGAAAGACACGAATGTGTGTGTGTGTGTGTGTGTGTGTGTGTGTGTGTGTGTGTGTGTGTGTGTGTGTGTGTGTGTGTGTGTGTGTGTGTGTGTGTGTGTGTGCCAAGCGTGCGTGGGCCCTCTATCTGCTGAATTCCTCACTGGATTTTGACCAAGCATAAACTGGTAAAATATTGACGGTGATAGGACAGAGGTCAGATGGGGTCAGGTTTGGGAAAAAAAAAAAAAAAAAACGTATTACTTGCCTTATAAGTTGGAATAATTTGGGCCTTTTTTTTTTAGCAATCAATCACTACTAAAAGCACAGGAACATGTTAGGTACATGTTTGGAGGTCATAGGTCAAAGATAAAGGTCACAGACTGAAAAGTTTATGGAGGAAAAACACCAAGTGATGCATAGCATCAAGTACTTATGTTCATTTATTTATTTGTTTATTTGTTTTAATCTAAACAGTATCTAAACATTTTTGCATTTTTTTTTTTAATTCTTTGCGATGCTACTGAATAATTACAGAATAGAAGCACAGCCCACAAAAACTCATGGGGAGCTCCATTTTTCGACATTGTCTAAATCTGCACACACACACACACACACACACACACACACACACACACACACGCACGCACGCACACACACACACACACACACACACACACACACACACGTTTTTAATGTGTTTCATGAAGATACTCAAACACAATGTAAATACACTCTCTCTCTCTCTCTCTCTCTCTCTCTCTCTCTCTCTCACACACACACACACACACACACACACACACACACACACACACACACACACTATTAATGTGTATTTTCTGAAGATACTCAAATGCAATATAAAGACAGACAGACACACACACACACACACACACACACACACACACACACACACACACACACACACGTTTTTAGTGTGTTTCCTGAAGATACTCAAATGTAATATAAAGACAGACAGACACACCACACACACACACACACACACACACACACACACACACACACACACACACACACACACACACACGTTTTTAGTGTGTTTCCTGAAGATACTCAAATGTAATATAAAGACAGACAGACACACCACACACACACACACACACACACACACACGCGCACACACACACACGCGCACACACACACGTTTTCAATGTGTGTTTCATGAAGATACTCAAACACTAAGATACTCAAACACACACACACACACACACACACACACACACACACACACACACACACAAGCTATTAATGTGTGTTTTCTTAAGATACTCAAATGCAATATGAAGACA
>CM045728.1:11479849-11482349 GCA_024760905.1 Plotosus lineatus | reverse complement strand
TTATTAACCTTGTTAATATTAGCATTAAGGGCAACACCTCCCTCTTCCCAAAAAAAAAAAAAAAAAAAAAAAGAAAGAAAGAAAGAAAAAAAAGACTCCATTTCAGCTCATACACTGAATCATAATGGGGTACAGTTAACCTCAATGGTGTGGGATTTTCTTGTCCCTCGGTATGATGAGTCATTTTGCAAAGCTTCCACGAATGCCAGGGGGGAAAAAAACGAAGAAGAAGAAGAGGAGGGAGTGAGAGCTTGGCTGCAGATGGATGAGCAGCCGCTATTAAGCTTTAATTCTAAAACAAATTATGCAATTAGCTCACCCATCAGGATGTAGACCATGCACGAGGTCGGCACAACCTTCACTTGATCTCATCCCAGGCTGAGCGATTGGAGGTAAGTAAAGTGGTGGGAAGGAAGAGGAAAGGAATCATCTGTGCAACAGCCCTGCAACTCTGTGAGAGCAACTCGTAGCTCTTTTTGTTGATGGGATTCCCTTTAATGTTTTTATGGCGGTATTCATGTCCTTAAACAAAGAGGCAATTTGTCTGGGCTTGAGAGATAATACTGTCAAGGGAGACGCGACATCAGTTTCAGCGTTGTGCTTTTGAGACAGGGAGAGGTGACAGTTTCAAGGTGTTCGTAAGAGCTCTTTTCACAATAAAGCCCACACCGGATCAATTCTTTTAAAACAGCATTAAACATTCGTGCTTAATTTATTCGCTGATATCCTGTTGCTCACTCCACCCTCGTAAATATGAATCAATTTGGTGAAAAAACTGTCAATTTATAGAACATTACAGTGAACTTTTAAAGGAAAGTAAATATAAGATTCGGGCAGAATCACAGCAATGTGCCAAGAGTTTTGATGACAACAGGATTTATCCATCTGTACTGATATGTAATGTTATGGAACTTTCACAAGATACATATTTCCTGACCGACCCTCAGCAGGTCGGGATGTACACTGCCCTCCATAATTATTGGAATCCCTGATTAAAATGTGTTCTTCAGCTTCTAATAAATTTAAGTTTTTTTTTTTTTTTCTTCTAAATAATATTGGACTACAGTGGAAAAAAGATGAAAATCCAACCTTTAATTCGAGGGCTTTTATTCAGTGAAGGAAAGAAAAAAAAATCCCAAATTATTTTTTGCAGTTAAAAAAAATAACTTTTTTTTTTTTTTGTTATTTTTTTGGGGTTTTTTTCTCATCAAATGGGTTACGGAGGAAAAACCCAGAACATATTTCTTTCAACAAAATAATAATAATAATAATAATAATAATAATAATAATAATTATTATTATTATTATTATTATTATTATTATTATTATTATTATCCATGTCTCTCACTGTCTATGGTGAGAGGTATGTAAAAGAACCATTGCTGACTTTCAACAAGAGTAGGCTGCAAAGCCGTCAGCATGTTTCCGCCCTGCGATGGCCTGGCGAGCTGTCCAGGGTGTACTCTGCCCTCGCCCGAAGTTGGCTGGGATGGGCGCCAGCCTCCCCGCAACCCAAGTTAGGATTAAGCGGGTACAGAAAATGAACTGAACTGAACTGATTATTATTATTATTATTATTATTATTATTATTATTATTATTATTATTATTATTATTATAACATATATTAACACTCTCACAAATTCGTGAAAAACACAATCCTGCTCACCCAAGGTCGTCTCACACCTCACTGAGGCACACATGATTCCACAACAAGCATAGAACACTTGAAAGAGGACCATATGGTCCTGATGGGCATTAAAGGGTTAAGAAATAATTATTTTACACAAATCATGTGTGCCACAATTATTGTCCGCATGATGTTAATACCGTGTCCAACCACCTTTTACCAACAAAACAGCACCTACTCTTCCCTTATAATGTTTCATAAGATGCCAGAATACAGAAAGAGGGATCTTGGACTGTTCTTCTTTGTACAATCTGTTTATACCACCCAGCAAGCTGGTCCTCTCCCATGGACTCTCCTCTTCAGCTCACACCACAGGTTTTCTGTGGGGTTGAGGTCTGGGGCCTGAGATGGCCATGGGAGAAGATTAATTTTATGTCTGGTGAACCATTTCTGGATAGATTTGGACACATGTTTTGGGGCATTATCTTGCTGAAAGAACCCAGTGAGGACCCATCTTCAGCTTTTGGGCAGAGGCCACCGGACTTTGATTTAAAATGTCCTGGAATTTCAAAGCGTTCATGATGTTGTGCAGTTTAACAAGGTTCTGAATGCCTCTGGAAGAGAAACAGGTGGGGATGAGGTGATTTTCGGCATATTTATCTTTTGTGTTCTGCCAGATCCACTTACAGTGTTTGTTGCCAAAAATCTGACCAAATCACACGATCCCAGTTGAAGTCCACTTAGCAAACGCCAGACATTTGTGTTTATGATTCTGAGAAAAGATTTTTCCTTGCATGCCTCCCAAACAGCTTCTTGGCATGTAGATGGCACCTGTTGGTTGTTTTGGAGACATTGTGACCCCAAGATGCTCC
>CM045728.1:11442349-11474849 GCA_024760905.1 Plotosus lineatus | reverse complement strand
ATTTGTTTCTTTTGATACACAGGATTCCAAGCTTTTGACCGCCAGCGCGCACACGCCGTCTCTAAAGTTACCACACTGCAGCTGCTTGGTGACTATTCTCATTTTGTGACCCTTGTTCAATTTGTATTTTGTTCAGGTCTCAACTGTAAGTTATTATTTTGTCTTATTTTGTTCGTATTTATAAATTGTATATACTGTATGTTGTGGCTTGTCGTGTTCTGTTGGTTTCATGGCACTTTTCATATTCTAAATTTCCATATGTAACACCTTTATAGTATTCTGTGACATTCACAAAATGTAAAATAGCCCCTGGCCTTGGGCAGTTTTTTGGTGATTTATTGGGTATCCATCAACACACTCATTCATTCATTCATTCATTCATTTTGTTATTAAAGGCCGGACATGTCTCTCACTGTCTATGGTGTGAGGTTCATGTAAAAGAACCATTGCTGACGTTCATCATGAGTAGGCTGTAAAGTCGTCAGCATGTTTCTTCCCTGTCATGGCCTAGCGAGCTGTCCAGGGTGACTGCAGCACTCGCTCAAAGTTGGCTGAGATGGGCGCCAGCCTCGCTACGACTATGATTAAGTGGTTGAATGAATCGATGAATGAATATTCACTTGCACATGGAGTCACAAAACATCTTGACACGAATATCAAAAGAATCAAATTGCAGTCAGTCGTCTGCCGCACCAATGGTGTGGTCATCTCTTATGTTTTTCTTGGGAATTGTCTCTTGGATATTTCTCAGATTGTGCCTTTAGCTTGCTTGAACTTGACTTAACTGATTACATCAGCGTTGGTCAATGGTTTAAACAATTAAGTAAAACAGGGCACGCATAATTGGATAATTACAGGGATTAGCAATGTGTTCACTACAAACATATCTTCAGTAACTTTTATTGCAATGTCACCTATTAAGTAGAAAAGTAAATTGGACTTTTACCCCAAAGCACATACGCGGCACTTAAAGAGCTTCCAATGTAATGGTTTCTATAAATAACGCCACTTGAAGAACAGAGAATTAGTCTTATCCTGCTTTTCCAACAAGCCGAACACGGGTTCTGCCACAGTCTAGGTGCAAAGGTTCGTCTGAAAGCATTGAAGCCAGCCCAGCTGGAGTAATGAACAGGATGTTATCTATCCCAAGCAGAGAGGTAAATGCCAGTCTTATCTGCAACGCTTTACCCATATGTTCAAATCCGTGGCACTAGGACGGGTGAAAAAATCGCCCTGCCTTCCACTGCTATCTCAACGGAAACATAGTGTGCTCCAAAATGGAGCCAGGAAGCAGTGCAAGCTCCACACCAGGCTCTGCTTACAGGCTCCAAGGCTCACGTAAGTATTTACCAGAGCTTAATGACTGGGCCTTGCTAACTTTCCACCCGCTGCCAGGCGAGGGTTATTTTCCAGCTGAGCACTCAAGCTGTTGTGTGGAGCATTGCGGCTTAAAGCAGGTTTCATTTTACGGTATATTTTCTGGCTGGCTTTTGGGACACCAGCTAGGAGATGAAAGGTCATATATTGGGGTCACATGTATACATACAAACCTGGGAAGTCAAATAGTCAACTTGGATCCAGGGTACTCGTTTTGATAGAGAAGTTAGGGCATGCTCTGTATGAACCTTCACGTGGTTTCCTCATGGTCATGTAGGTTTCCTCCATGTTTTTTTTTTAGTCTTCTCTACCTTCCAATTCAATGCCAGCACACACACACTGGCCTCTCAGTATAAATGCGCAAGTGACTGGTGTCCATGGTATGTTTACACCTGATACTCAGTGCCTCTTGGGTAGGATCCAGTCCATCAGGATGAAATGCTTCATGAGGATATATATGAATGAGCATAATTTTGCAATTGCATGTTTACAAAATAAATAAATAAATAAATTAATTAATTAAAAAAACCCAAACAAGCATTCACTCCCCTTTTATTAGTGGTTAAATAGTTTGACCAAAAAAATGGACCCCACATGGTCGCACATCATAAACAAGTGGCAACCACTTTATAACTTTATATATTTTAAGTTGATATTATTGCATTGTATTTATAATAAGCCTCGTTAACATTCATTCTCTGAACCGCTTAATCCTAATTAGGATCACATGGAGGCTGGTGCCCATCTCACCTGACTCTGGGCAAGAGCCGAGTACACCCTGGACAACTTGCCAGACCAGCTATACAGCTCCTCTTGACAAATGTCAACAATGGTTCTATTACATGAACCTCACACCATAGACTGTGAGAGACATGGCCGGCCTTTGATAACCCAGTTAGCTGCCCTAGGGGGACAATGACAACCCATTGAGAGTGGGGCTCGAACCACCAACCTTGGAATCTGTGATCCAGCACCTTTACTACCAGGCCACCACTGCCAAACAATGATCATTTCACCTCATACATAATGAGACAATATTCCAACTTCCTCTTATACCAACAATTGTTTTGAATGAAAACGTTATCTCTATAATGGAACCTGATAAATAGATCGGGATAAAAATTTCTTCATGAACATTGGATGGTTGAATAAACATTTAGGAGGCAATGTGTTCTTATAACAAGAGGACTAGAAAAATAATCATTCCCTAGATTGTCCATGCCTTTGTTCTACTACCCCAGTTGCCATCAATGCATATATCTATGATGTAAAAAAATATAAAAAAATTAATTAATAAAAAAACAAACAACAAAAAAAGCGACCTCATTTCTAAATCAGTTCCAGCAGCCATTAAAAAGAGAAGTTTTATTGGACAGGAATATGGTGTCTGTCAGTGCCTGTTCTTTGTAATGCAATCAGTTAACTCAGCTCTGTTCTTTTTACCTCTCATTATTGGACTGTTAGCTTGATGGTTGTACTTGATGTTGGAGCGTAATGTCTTTTTTTTCCTTTGGTTTTACAACTATTAAGTGACGTATACACACACACAGTGGTACCTCACCTTACGATAGTCCCAGCAAACTGAAAATCCAGGTTACGAAAAAAAATTTGTCTCTGTATACGAAACAAGTTTTCCTTACGAAACGCGTCAAACACACCATTCAAACATTCAAATGCGCCATTCAAACATTAAAACACGCCATTCAAACATTCAAATAATGCATGAGCTGCTCTCCCATTGACTATCTTCCAACATGCCACCCCGCTGGCCTCCCATTTGCGAGGATGGTTGAGGCAGCTTGCTGATCCCCTCCAGCCCGGGAACGCCTCAGGATCCCCCAGGAGGTGCTAGAGCATGTTGCTTAGTTTCTCTCGATTCGAGAGATCGATTATCCCTTGCTATTTTATTTCCTGTAGTGACTATTGTGAAATGAGAACGATTGAACTGTGTAATGCCACTTACTGGAAACACAGACCATTAATAGTGTCCTAGCAATTTGTCCAGTTTTGTTTCGTGGACCTCTTGTGGACCTGTTGAGTGGTGTATGTATCAGAGGCTTAAATGAATTATGTTTTATCTTCACTGCATCACAGTCCCTTGTTGTCAACTACTCGTGGCTGATCATCAAGAACAACAGTTGAACCGTGGGCAGCTATAGCGTAATGGTTAGAGAAGCAGCTTTGGGAATGAAAGGTTTGAGGTTTGACTTCTGAACCAGCAGAAAAAAAAAAAAAAAGTGCAGTGGTGCGGAGTATGAGTTGCATCTTCCCTTCTTAGACATTCATGCCTGAAGTGCCCTTGAGCAAGGTACCTAACCCCCAATTGCTCTCCATGCACTCCCAATTGGTGTGGTGGCCCATTGCTTCAAAAATGTGCGTGTTCACTTTATATGGCTTGAATGCAGACGAAATGCATTCCTTTGCAGGAATAATACAGTATAAAAAACATACAGGATAAAAGTTAATTATATTACTTTAATTCAAAAATATTGACATGTAAGTTTTTTGTTTGTTTTGTTTCGTTTTTGTTTTGTTTTGTTTTTTTAAATAAATGTTGTATTAGTTTACTTGAATTATATAAAATTCTTCCTTCTGCTATTTTCTGAATGTGGAGCCATTTTACATTTTACACCGTACAGTTATTTCACAGTGATGCTACTCAGTGTCTTTTCATTAGCACAGCAATGTAGATGACATCCCAATAAAATACAGTAATGGCTGTTATTCTCAGACAGCATGGTAGGATGGCAGCCTCACATCAAAAGATCTTGGTTTTGCTTCCAAATCTTGCAATTTGCATGTTTGTCCATTGTTGTCTGTGGGGTACTCGGATTTCCTCCGAGAGTACAGTGAATCCTCACTTTTCGCAGTTAATGGGGATTGAGACCCTTCTTGAACACCGAATTTCTGCGAAGTAGAATCGACCCCCTGACTGACGTATACATACAAGTATATGTGTATATAATATCAATAAATAGATACGCAATGCTATAAATGCTTATAACAACAATTGAACATTCAAAATAATGCATAAGATGTAAATAAAATATAAATATAAGTAGTTTTGTTGGTGGGTTTTGGGTTGGTTTTTTTTTGGTTGGTTGTATTTGTTTGGGGGCTTTTTGTATAATTGACCTTGTTTTGCACCATTTTCCTTAACTTTCCCCCTATTTTTCCTTAATTTCCTTATTTTTAAATTTTTCATGAATATTTTTGAAAAACCCGTGATGCACTGAAGTTGCAGGAACATACACTCGAAGCAACATTGAGCTATTTGGCTGTTCCAAATTGCCAGTGAGTGTGAATTGTTGTGGGGCGGTGGTGGCCTGGTGATTGGAGATAGGATTGGTGATAGGATGCTGAGGCTGGAACTACCAGGCAAAAGATCTAGAGGAAGACCAAAGAGATGATTCATGGATGTGGTGTAGGAGGACATGAAGGTCGTTGGTGTAAGAGAATAAGATGCAAAGGATAGGGTGAGATGGAGGCAGATGATTCGCTGTGGCGACCCCTGAAGGGAAAAGCTGAAAGGAAAAGAAGAAATGGTGGCCTGGTGATTGGGTGCTGGACTACTGATCCAGGTTCGGGGTTCAAGCCCCACTGTCAACGGTTGTCACTGCTGTTCCCCCAGTGCAGCTAACTGAATTATCAAAGGTGTCCCTTACTGTCTATAGTGAGAAGTAAAAGAAACATTGCTGATTTTCAAAGTTCATTTTATTATTATTATTATTATTATTATTATTATTATTATTATTATTTTCCTGTCTCGGGTGTACTCAGAGTCGGATGAGATTGGTGCCAGAATCATGGCGACCGTGATTATGATTAAGGGTTCAGAAAGTTAGTGAATGGTTTCGTGTTTGTTGCCCTCCAATTGTTTGGCGAGCTGTTCAGGGTGTACCCCGCCCTTTGCCCAGTGTCGGCTGAGATAATAGGATTAACTGGTTCAGCAAATAAGTGAGTGAGTAAGAGATCTAATCAGACTTGACATGTTTCCCATTCTCTGTTAAGCATAGGAAAATCTCAAATAATAACATAGAAGGTGGTTAAGTAATTAAAATGACTGAGAATTGGGATCATGATGTTCCGTAGGGGGATAAATTCAGTAGCTTCTTACGGTTTTCAATATATTTGTGCAGCAGTAGAAAAATATCTTTGCAATATGCCTTTCGATTCATGTTCTCAAGTGATTTTCAACTGACATTCTCAACTGCTTGGTTTACTTGAATTTGATCACTGATTTGCTGGAAAGCCCAGCTGTTCCATCCACTTGTGCATCCTCTGTCTCCAAATACATGAACAGGTGATATGTTTCTGCGGGCTCGTTTTCCCTTCCAGCCAGATGGAAAGAAGGAAGGAAGAGAAACAAACAGACAGGCAGCATAGCATGTCAGAAGTTTGCTACCATTCATGCAGATAATTTTGTTTTTCTTCATCTATACTGGGACTCATTAATAATATTATATAATGGGGATTCCACAGCTATTACATAACGTAGCATAAAAATAGCTATATAATACAAAGATAAAATACATCCAAGATGTGTGTTACACAGAAACATATGGTCATGCTTTGTATAAATACTTTAAAACATGAATTCCGATTAATCAGCGTTATTAAAATAATATTTCATCAGATTTCAGCTCACTATAGCTTCCCTTAACTTTAGCGAATGCACACCACTCATTAAAAGTTTGGGGTCACACAGAAAAGTTCACATTTTCTGTGAAAACACAGACTAAACCATCGAATGAATTGCAAAATAAATATGATAGAAATTCGACCATTGACAAGGTTAAAAATCTCAAAATAACAAATTTGCTCGTCAAATTTTACCGTGATCTGAAATCCTCCATATGACGTTTGTCATTTGTCGGAAATGGAGACGCCTTTGCTCAAGTGTACATAGTGGAAGCCAGTCCTGATGTCCTTTTTTTTCTTTTTAATTTACCTCGATAATAATAACATCGTACAAATAAAGAAACATATCACAACAGATTAGAAGAAGCAAGTATTCTTTATTCCATTCACACCATTATTCAGGTATGTTTTAAAAAGAAGCTGGTTAATAAGTCAAGTCAAGCAGCCTCCTATCTGAAAAACTTCCCAGAAAACGCCTGTAGTTATACTCTGGATTGTGCTGAGTCAGCTTTCTTGTTGCAAATCAATTATGCATTAATTTAATCAATTAGATAGAGCTATCGTTTTGTCGAGGTAGGGTGAAGAAATTTCACCCCATGCTTCCTGTTAGACTGGCTTGACTAGCACTTCCATACTTCAAGCTGCTCCCAAAACAGTAAAATTGGGTTGAGATCCAGTGACTGCTGGCCGCTCCATTATTGACAGAATACCAGCTGACTGCTTCTTTTTCAAATAATCTGTTGCATAGGTTGGTGTGTTTTGGTTCGTTGTACTGTTGTGAGGAAAAGTGACCCAATCAAGTGCCATCCACAAGGTATAGTATGGAAATGCAAAACGAAGTGATAGCAATCCTTGTTTAAGATTTCCTTTCAACCTGTACAAGCACTCCAGACCATCACATTCCCCCTACCATGCTTGACAAATTGCATCAAGCACTCCTGTGCATGCACAAGCATGAATGTGTGGCAGGGTGGAGTGAGCAGCATGTTTACTTCCTCCACCTCCACGGCTGAAGTGCCTTTGAGCAGGGCAGATAACCCTGATTGCTCTCCGAACGCCGCAGTGTAGCTGCCCACTGCTCCGAATGTGTATCTGTATGTGTGTAGAGCCAAAGTTCCCTAGCAGGAAAATATAGCAAATCAAATCAAAATCTTTTCTTTTATTAACAGTGTCTAAACCACTGGTCTCCAACCATGTTCCTGGAGATCTACTTTTCTGCAGATTTTATCTTCAATCAAAATGTAACACCCTTCTTTGACCAGTTCAAGAACTTCTGCCAAGAAGGCAATAATCAGGTACTACAGTCTCATTAAGATCGGACATAAAACCTGTAGGAAAGTAGGTCTCCTGGAACAGGGTTGAACATATTCACCTTTCTCCTGATTGGTTGAGCTGATGTCCTGCCCCTGTTTCCTCATTCGCACACAAGTTGTCAATGAGCCTCTTTTTTTGTGTGTGTTTAGAAGCCCAGGTGGGAAGGGGCCGAACGACTTGGGATTGCAGGGGATGAAGGCCATGTTCACAGAAAAACAGTGACATGTGGATCCCTCTGCGCTGCAGTCTGAGCATGAAGCTCATCCATCTTGTTTCGCAGTGACTGAACATTTTCAAGCAGTATGGCCGGAAGTGCTAACTAAGCGCCGGAGAATCTGAGAACTCTGCCTGGGATTATTGTTATATATATATGGGTGGTTCCAGAGCCCAAGCTATTCATTGAGTTGAGCCTGACGATATCTCGTTGATATCTTTCCACCTCATGCACCAGCTCAGGCTGTTTCCCCACCAGAGAGGTGACATTCCATGTTCCAAGAGTCAGAGTCAGTAACTGAGGGCGGACTCGTGCCTCCTTTTTTGGGCTGGGCCCGGCTCTGCATAGTTAGAAGCCTGACCACCATGAGCTCACTTTCACGCCCCTCCCCCAGACCTGGGTCAAAGGGGAGACCCCGGTGACTTGCGTCCAGGGAAGGGAAACAGTGTCCTTTTATTTATATTTCGCATAGAGATCTTCTGAACCGCATTTCGTCTGGACCATCACCTAGGACTTGTTTGCCCTGGGTGATCCTACCAGGGAACCTTAGGGTTCTCTCCGGTCGACGGAAGGGTAGCTTAGGGGGACAGGTCCTGACTGTTATTTGTGCTTATGCACCAAATGACAGTTCAGAGTACCCACCCTTCTTGGAGTCTTTAGGGGTGTGGGGAGAATGCTCCCTCAGGAGACTCACTCATTGTCTTGGGAGACTTCAATGCCAATGTGGGCAACGATAGCGTGACCTGGAAGGGTGTGATTGATAGGTATGGTGTTTTGTTTTTGGACCTCTGTGCTCATCACAGTTTGTCTATCACAACATAAGAACATAAGGGCGTCCATAAGTGCACTTGGCACGAGGACACTCTAGGTTGCAATTCGATTATCGATTTTGTAGTTGTGTCACTGAACTTGCGGCCGCATGTTCTGGACACTCGTGTGAAGAGCGAAGCTGAGCTGTCAACTGGTCACCGCGTGGTGGTGAGCTGCCTTCCAGACTTGGTGGGGGAGACTGCCTTCCAGACCTGGCAGGCCCAAACATGTAATTAGGATCTGCTGGGAACATTGGGCAAAGTCTTCTATCTGAGAGGCCTTTAACTCCCATCTCTGGCAGAGCTACAACCATGTCCCAGAGGAGGCAGGTGACATGAAATTTGAATGGGCCATGTTTTGTACTTCCATTGCTGAGGCCACAGCCCATAGCTGTGGCCAGAAGGTAGTTGGTGCTTGTTGTGATGGTAACTCCCAAACCTGGTGGTGGACACCTATGGTGATGGGGGCCGTCCAGCTGATAAAGGAGACCTATTGGGTTTTCTTGGCCTGGGGGACTCCTGAGGCAGCAGACAGGTACCGGCAGCCCAAATGTGCTGCAGCTGAAGCTGTTACAGATACAAAATCTCAGGCATGGGAGGAGTTCAGTGAGGGCCTGAAGAGCGATTATTGGTTGGCCTCAAAAAGGTTCTGGACCACCATCCGACGCCTAAGGAGGGAGGATACAGTTCCCCACAAACACTGTTTACAGTGGAGGTGGGGAGCTGCTCACCTCGACTGGGGATGTCGTCGGGAGGTGGAGGGAATACATTGAGGACCTCCTCAATTCTGCCAACACACCATCCGTGGAGGAGGAAGACCTTGAGGGTTTGGGCGGGGGTCTGCATATCATTGCAGTGGAGGTCACAGAGGTAATCAAAAAGCTTCTTGGTGGTCTGGCTCCGGGGTTGGATGAGATCCATCCTGAATATTTCAAGGAGTCTGGATGCTGTAGGACTGTCTTGGTTGACATGTCTCTGCAACATCGCATGGTCATCGGGGACTGTATTTCTGGATTGGCTAACCAGGGCAGTAATCCTCTTTTTAAAAAGGGGTACCAGAGGGTGTGTTCCAAATTTTTGGGGAATCACACTCCTCAGTCTTCTCGGTAAGGTCTATGCAGGGGTATTGGAGAGGAGGATGGTCAAACCTCGGCTTCAGGAAGAACAATGTGGCCGTGGCACTCTTGATCAACTTTATACTCTCCGCAGGATCTTGGAGGGGACAGGGGAGTTTGCCCAATCTGTCAACGACAAAATACCTACAGATTTTTTGGAGAAAGCTTTTGACTGTGTCCCTCGAGCTATCTTGTGAGGCGTATATATATATATATATATATATATATATATATATATATATATATATATATATATATATATATATATATCACGATTTTATGTGTAAATGTTGTCTGGGTGCTTTATTTGGATCTTGTGGTTACATGTCGTCACATGTTGCCTCTGGAAGTATTGGATAAGTAGTAATTCATTAAAGAGCAGCTGGGTTACGGCTCTCTGCGGGACAACACTTCAATATCCTGCACTCGAATTCTCCTGTTCAGCATTTATACGAGAAGAAGGATTTTTTTTTTTTTTTTTTTTTTTTTTTTTTTTTTTTTGGTACTCACTGTGTTCTTTATGTTTTTTCCTTTTCTTATTTTGTTTCTACAATCCTTTTTTATGCTGTATAATAGATCTTGTAAAGGCTTTGACTTTTGTCTGTGAAAATCGATATATAAATAAATTTTACTTACACTTTCTAAAGCTAAGGTGTAAAAGGGCTTGTGACTGAGGCGATAACCTCGAAGGTATTTATCTGTCCATTTTATATACTGCTTGGTATATAGTTACCTTTAGATGCAATAATAAGTCTTCAGGCATTAGAATAGACTGTACGTTAGGGAACTGAAATAAAACCCTACTCTACCCTATTTTTGACAGTGTACTTCATTTAAAAAAATATTGAATCAAATAGAGAAAGATTGGCTAAAATATTATAAACATGTATTTTACACAGTATAATATGCAGACTATTTGCATGGGATGTTCATGACTGTATGCATGTGATATGCACACATGCTCGCACGCGAGCACACGCACGCTCATGCATGCGCGCGCACACACACACACACACACACACACACACACACACACACACACACACACACACCTCAGTCATGTTCATGTAAATGATAAATTCATAATCAGAGATCAAAATATATTTCTTCAAAATAGTTCCAGGGTTCTGCATATTTAAAACAGGAACAGCAGCTAAAGCTGTCCAAATGTCTGTAAATCGTAAAAAATGTGAATTGTTGTTAAAGGCACATAAAAAGAAATAAATTAATTAATTAATTTAAAAATAATAATAAATAAAAAAATCAAAGCAACACACTTGGACATAAAGTCACAAATGGTTTAATGTATGTTTGAATGATGTCTATGATTTATTAGATTCAGCATTAAAAAAAAAATTTAATTTAAAAAAATCAGAGATCGCAAACCTCCTCCAAGCACAACATTCCCTCCATATGAAATGCCAATAATCATCCTGTCTCACAATGTTAAAAAAATATGGATTCAGTTTTCATCCTGTTCACCTCCAAAATTGAATGGAGTCTTCGTTTTCCAAAATTGATGGGAGTTTCATGAAAAATCCTCATGACATTTTGCAAAACATCTCAAAGTATACAGCACCCGATGGTGGGGCTGCTTTAATAAGACATTCATTCATTCATTTTCTGAACCGCTTAATCCTAATTAGGGTCGCGGGAAAGCTGTCGCCCATCCCAGCCGACTGCAGCTGAATACAGAGTACACCCTGGATGGCACGCCAGGCCACCGCAGGGTTGAAACACACTGACAGCTATGCAGCTCGTCTTTTCTTGCTACTCTTGACGAAAGTCAACAATGGTTCTTTTACATGAACCTCACAGCACAGACAGTGAGAGACAAGGCCGGCCTTTGATAACACAGTTAGCTGCACTGGGGGGGACAGTGACAACCTGTTGAGAGTGGGTCTTGAACCCCCAACCTTAGAATCAGTGATCCAGCACCTTTACCACCAAGCCACCACTGCCCTGTTTGAATAAGGCATTTCCAGAAACCATCCTACCTTACAATGTTAAAGAATCCTTTAAAAAATTCTGAATTCAGAATCTAGTCTGGCAATGGTGGCCAGATTGTAAGGTGCTGGATTATGAATCCCAAGGTTGAAAGTTCAAGCCCAACTGTCAATGATTGTCACTGTCCCCGTCAATGGAGCTAACTGGGTTATCAAAGGCCGGCCATGTCTCTCACTGTCTGTGGTGTGAGGTTCATGTAAAAAAAAAAAAAAAAAACATTGCTCACTTCTGTCAAGAGTAGCTGTATAGCCATCAGCGTGTTTCTGCCCTGCAATGGCCTGGCGAGCTGTCCAGGGTGTACTCTGCCCTCACCCAGAGTCGACTGAGATGGGAGCCAGCCTCCCCATGACTCTAATCTGGATTCAGCAGTACAGAAAATGAATGGATGAGATTCGAATTTGGCTCATCCCCAAAATCTGATGGAGTCTTCCTTGTTTAAAGCCACAACTTGGGTAGAAATTCCCTGAAAATCCAAACATAACTTTTGTGTAATGTACAGTAATCTTTCTGGCAAAGGTAAATAAAATTAAACTAAATAAAATAAAAATACATTTCATATTTTTATGATACATGTATCTGCATTTTATGGACCTTGAGTCTGCTTAATAAACCTGATGAGAATGTCTAACAGATCATCATTCAGAATGAATACCCGTGTGTGTGTGTGTGTGTGTGTGTGTGTGTGTGTGTGTGTGTGTGTGTTTCCTGCTTATGCCGAGTCTGTGTTTATTCCTATGTCCCATCTGATCTTGCTATTAAACCACTAGCATAACTGCGTAAATAATGACTTCATGCCAATTATCTCGATACAGAGGCAGTTGATATTTACTCTCTCTCTCTCCCTGCCTCTCTCGCTCGCTCTCTCTCTCTCTCTCTCTCTCTCTCTCTCTCTCTCTCTCTCTCTCTCTCGCTCTCTCTCTCTCTCTCAGCACATGTGACTGTGTGACTGTTACCTCTGATAAACGGTGTGTTTGCTCAGCACCAGTGCTGTCTCTCTCCCTCCCTACCTCCCACTCTCTTCCTCCCTCAAACAGCTGGATCGCTGCCACTACCACTCACGGCACAGAAAATTAGTGTCCTTCTACCTGAGCCTCTCCACTAACAAACATATGCTTTACCACTGTGGGGTGCAGGAGTGAAAGCATGAAACAGAACGTGATAACAAGATGTTAACAATTACTTTCCGAATAATCCGGAATCCCTCTGGACTCCGACTATTGCTTTTTAACCTTCTTAGGCCCTGGATGCTCATTCACAAATTAAAGGCGCACTTGAAATGTTGATCTCTCATGAGGGTCAAGAGGAAAAATATGTTTATTTTAGTAATATTTAAAAAAATGCATATTTCTTTTCTCACTGTGAAGAGCTGCTGTGCACAGGGCCGTCCAAACATGTGGTTAAAACAGGCTTATCTGTGCGGAGGTTAATGAGGAGCAGCATGATGTCGGGAGTTTGACACAGCGGAGGCTTCGTCTGCTTTATCACTCAGCTCATACTCATCTGAGAAGCCATGGGCATCGCTTGCCGTGCTGGGAAACACTGATAGCATTTCTGTCTCTCGTGCACCGGCTTCATTGGGCTTAATTACTTTCTTTTTGCAGCCCTAAATAAGTCGATTTGTTATTGAAGTTCTTCAGTGTGTATGTGATGATGATGATGATGATGATGATGATGATGATGATGATGATGATGATGATGATGATGATGATGATGATGATATGGATGGACTCAGGCTCAGGTACAGCATCTGTTTTTGTTTTATTAGGATTATTTTTAAGAAAAATTAGATCCTTCACAAAATCTCAGGTCCAACAGGAGATGAAATGTTTGTAGCTACTTAATAATGCACTTACACGTTAAGCTAGAAGAATGTTTGCATTATATCTTCGGCTTTTAGCAGCTCAATGCAAATTACAAAAAATAAATTATACAGTAAGTAAATGAATTCAAGATTTTCCTTTTTACGGTTTTGTACCAGAGTTGCATGGTGGTTGGCTATAATTGACTCCAGCCTCCCAATGACTGAAGTAGTATTTAGCAGCTCTTTATAAGTACAGAGAAGGTCAGAGGGAACTGCATTGTGCCTTTGTGGATCTGGAAAAAGCATATGACAGGATGCCAAGAGAAGAACTGTGGTATTGCATGAGGAAGTCTGGAGTGTCAGAGAAGGTGGTTAGAGTGGTGCAGGACATGTATGAGAGCTGTAAGACAGTGGTGAGGTGTGCTGTCGGCATGATCGACGAATTCAAGGTGGAGGTGGGACTGCATCGAGGGTCAGTTCTGAGCCCCTTCTTGTTTGCTATGGTGATGGACAGGCTGACAGACGAGGTTAGGCAAGAACCTCCATGGACTATGATGTTTGCAGATGACATTGTGATCTGTAGTGAGAGCAGAGAACAAGTGGAGAAAAATCTAGAGAGGTGGAGGTATGCCCTGGAAAGGAGAGGAATGAAGGTTAGCCTCAGAAAATCAGAATACATGTGTGTGAATGAGAAGGACCCAGGAGGAACGGTGATGTTACAGGGAACAGAGATAACGAAGGTGGAGGATTTTAAGTGCTTCGGCTCAACAATCCAGAGCAATGGAGAGTGTGGAAAAGAGGTGAAGAAGCGTGTGCAGGCAGGCTGGAATGGTTGGAGAAAAGTGCCCGGTGTGATGTGCGATAGGAGAGTGTCAGCAAGAATGAAAGGAAACGTGTACAAGACGGTGGTGAGGCCAGCGATGTTGTATGGCTTAGAAACAGTGGCGTTGAAGAAAAGGCAGGAGGCAGAGCTGGAGGTAGCAGAGATGAAAATGCTGAGGTTCTCTCTGGGAGTAACGAGGATGGATAGGATCAGGAATGATTATAACAGAGCAACAGCCCATGTAAGATGTTTTGGAGACAAAGTCAGAGAGGCTAGATTGAAATGGTTTGGACATGTACAGAGGAGCGATAGTGAGTATATTGGCAGTAGGATGCTGAGGTTGGAACTACCAGGCAGAAGGCCGAGAGGAAGACCAAAGAAGAGATTTATGGATGTGGTGAAGGTAGACATGAAGGTCGTTGGAGTCAGAGAAGAAGATGCAGAGGACAGGGTGAGATAGAGGCGGATGATTTGCTGTGGCGACCCTTGAAGGGAATAGCTGAAAGGATATATATATATATATATATATATATATATATATATATATATATATATATGTATGTGTGTCTGTGTGTGTGTGTGTGTGTGTGTGTGCGTGTCTAAAATGCCCTGTGATGGCCTGGCAAGCTGTCCAGGGTGTACCCCGCCCTTGTCCAGAGTCTTCTGAGATGGGCGCCAGCCTCCCCATGACCCTAGTTAGGACTAAAATGAATGAATTAATGAATTAATTAAATTAGAAGTTACGATATACAGGGATCCCTCACTTTCCGCTGTTAATTGGGACTGTGATCCCCTCGCGATAACTGAAATCTGCCAAGTTTTCAACCCCCCCAAGACTGACGTATACGTACATGTATATATGCGTATATAATATCAATAAATACATATTCAATGCTATAAATGCTTATAATATATAAATGCTTATAATAACAATTAAACATTAAAAAAATAATGCATAAGGTGTAAATAAAATATAAATACACACACATAAAGATGCACACACGCAGATGCGCACCTCACAAAAATGTAGTTTTGATGGGAGATTTTTTTTTTTTGGGGGGGGGTTGTTTGTTTGTCTGTTTGTTTGTTTTTTTTTAATTGGCTTTGTTTTTGTGGCATTTTCCTTAACCTTTTTCTCTTTTCTTCCTTAATTTCCTTATTTTTTATTTCGATGAATATTAAAAAAAAAAAAAAACCCCGATGCACTGAAGCCCCATAAATTGAAGCGTGAAGGAGTGAGGGATCCCTGTATCGCTATATAGAGGGAGGCGATAAATGGTGTCAGTGAGGGATTGTATCGTATTGTAGTAGATTTATATAGTGCTTTATCCATACTGAATATTATGCTGTCTTTGCTGTTTTTTGTGCTCCGGGCACCTGTCACCACTGTGCGGCGCCAGTTATTGCGTTGTTCTATCCTTTGATGCTGAGCGCCAAGCAGGAAGCGACAACTACCAAATTTTAACGTCTTATGGTATGACGCGGCCGGATTCGAACTCCGACCTTCCGGAGGATAAAGCAGACGCTCTACTAACTGAGCCGAGATAGGTACAGTTTTATCAATATGATAAACTTCAGAATGTAAATGTATAATAGTGAATGTTGTTGCTATATGGAGAAGTTTGTACAGTTTAATGTTCACAGGTAGAAAAGATTTGAGTGGTGCATTTAGGTGGTATCAGTCTCTTACTGAACGGATCTTGTGACTGATCAGCAGGACGTGAAGCACGTGGGAGGTATTGTTCAATATTGTCTTTTCTGGACAGCATTCACATCTTCGACACCACTGTCAGAGAGTTCAGGTCCATTGCCACAATGTTACCGGTCTTGGAATCAGTTTGTTCAATCTATTAAGGTCTGCTACCCTCAGCCTGCTGCCTCAACATGCAACAGCATAGATAGAGGACAGCACTGGCCACAACAGACTCATAAAACATCCTGGTAAGTGTCCAACAGATGTTAGACGACCTTAACCTCCTCAAAAATAGAGACAAAACTGGCCCTTTTGTAAAATGCGGTAATATTTGTAATACGCCCCCATTTCCATATTGATGCCTTGAATGGAAACAGGGGTTCCTGTTATTTTGGAGCCCCTGAAATCCACAATCAGTTCCTTGGTCTTTGTGATATGAAGCTGCAGATGATTCTGCTTAGACCATGTGATAAAGGAATCCACCACAGTCCAATACTCCATCTCATCACCTCCACAGATTTATCCGACTACAGCAGAGTCATCAGTAAACTGCTGAAGAAGGCGGGTCTCTGTGCAGTAGCTGAAGTCTCTTGTGAAGTGGGTGAATATGAAAGGGGGTAAGATGGTCTTGGTGCTCTGATGTTGGTGACTACTCTATTCGACATGTAGTCCTGCAGGTACAGATACTGTGGTCTTCTGGTCAGGTATTCCACAATCCAGGACACAAGAGATGAATCCTCCTCAATCAATGTCAGCTTCTCAGCCAGCAGGCGTGATGTTGTTGAATGCATCGCAAAAGTTTTAAAAAGAATGACCCTCACAGTGCTTACTGGTCCAGGTTGATGTAGACATAGCTAAGCTGGTAGATGATTGTTCTCAACTCCGAGACTAGTAGGCAAACTGAAGGGGTCCATATGTTGCCTAACTATGGGTCAGAGTTGATCCAGTATTAGTCTCTCCAAGGTTTTCATGACATGTAAAGTCAGTACCTGTCTGTAATCCACAGTTAAACGGGGTCTTTGGTACAGGAATGCAGCATGATGTTTTTCACTGAACTGGGACCCTCTGTATACTCAGACTCATCGTGAAGATGTCATGTAAGACTCCACAGAGCTGGGAGACACAGGCTATAAGGACATGGGGGCTCACCGGGTCCAGTCCTGCTGCCTTGTCTGAGTGGAGTTTTTTTAGTTGTTTCTTTATAAGTGTAGTTGACAGGTTTGACCTGGGTGTCAGGTCTATCACAGAAAGATGAGGTGCACTGAGGAGAGGGGAGGAGAGAGAGAGTAGCATGGGGGGGGGGGGGGGGGTGTTTCCAACCGGGAGTTCAGGCATGCTCGTGATGAGTTAGTGGGGTGCTGTGCAGTCACCGCAGTGTCGAATTGGTTAAAGATCATTTTCAGCTCATTGGCCCTGTCCTCATCAAACTTCGGTGCTCTGCTGATGAATGGCCTGAAACCAGTGATGGTCTTCATACCACTCCAAACCTCTGTCATGTTGTTCAGCTGGATTTTCCACTCCAGGTTTTTCTTATAATTGTCCTACAGTGTCTCTGATCTTGACTCTCAGTGAACAGAAACTGGGACAATGGTGTTGGTGCAGCAATTAATGTAGTGTGAATTGTACTCATATGCCCGTTAATGTCATCATTGTGTCACTCACAGAGCACAGGCAAATCCATAATATAAAAAGTGAATTGGCCTTCTTCCCTGGCCTCCTCCAATCATCTTCTAACAGTCCTTGTAACCGTAGGCTGCTTGATCACAACAGGCACTTATCAAGAAGAAAGGTTAATTAAGGTGTGGTCTGATCTTCCCAGTGAGGGGGAGGGGGGGCACCGTAGGCATCCTTAGTGTTTACATACAGCTGATTTAAAGTTTTCTCCTTTCTGATGGGGCAGTCCACATACTGCACAAAGTATGGCATGGTCACATGATTGAAGTCACCTGAGATCACTCAGGTGATGAGTCTATAATCAGGTTATGGTAGCATGAACAGTGTCATGAGCAGCTGTGTATGTTGACAGAAGGAGGAACGTAAACAGCCCCTAAGATGGCATGGGAGAATTCCCTGGGCAAATAATGTGGTCTGAGTCCAACATCACACAGGTCAATGTCCAGTCCTCAACTCTGCTCTTTGATGGACATGTGGGTGTGGTTGCATCGACATTTATTGAAGAGAATGACAAGATTCTTTCCTTTCTGCTTACCACTCCGGTGCAGTCTCTGTCAGGTCAGACAGTGTGAAAGCAAGCGATAGATACATTGTCATTGGGAATATCCTGATGCCGCCATGTGTCCATGAAGCACATTAAACTACACTCCCGATACTCCCTCTGATTCGGGGATAGCACTGTGAGCTCATCAATTTTATTTCCCAGTGAGCTCACGTTCCCCTTTAGAATAGACGGGATACTCGACATGTGTCTTTTTTCTCTCTGTCAGCCTCCACTGTCTTGCCGCCTCCTTCCTTCTCCAATTCTGTCCTCCACCTCTGCAGTGTGTTTTTCTTCATATTTCAGCCTATAAGTCCATGGGTCTGGCTGCTAATCCCGCCGGCTTCAGGGCGATCAGCTGATCCCTGGTAAACAATGTGCGTGTGTAGTTGATGCATTGCTGTCCGTGAAAGTAAAAGTTCCGCAGCAATAAAAAGTAAAAAAAAAAAAAAAAAAAGACCTCTTTCAATCCACATATTGAGAGAGCAGCTACTTATAACCACTGAAATAATAACTATAAAAAAGTTAAAGATGCAGGAAGGGAAGGAGCAACTGCAATGGGCTGCATGCTGATTGACGCACAGGTGTGTAGTTTGTGTTATTAATGTTTCTGTGTAGTAGAGTACATACAGATGCTCCCCAACTTACAAACATTTATTTTATGAACATCTGGATGCACGAACATCCGGTCCGAGGTCGAGAGTGAAAGTGAAATGATATTGAAGAACAAGTAGAAATAGAAATGCAATAAAATCAGTAGAAAGATTGATCATAAATATAAATATGAAATATGATTAAACATTATCCTGAGGTACACTTAATACTAGGCTCCGGCAGAGGGGCGTGTCTGATGTGCTTTACAACCATACATTTCTTAACTCCTGCCAAAAGTTTCAAAGAAGAAACAAATTGACTCCAGTATTATAATGAACTGGATATGAGTGAAACTCTGTAAATCTGATCAGATCCGCTGTGCTATGCGTGAGAGAAACCAAGAGTTTAAACATAGAACATAATGATATAATGTGATGATCATGGAGAGTGTGTGTGTGTGAGAGAGAGAGAGAGAGAGAGAGAGAGAGAGAGAGAGAGAGAGAGAGAAAGGGGTTAGGTAATGTGCGCGTGCTGTTCTCAGAGGTCAGCACGTCTTGCACCGTTCCAGCGATGCACAGCCTGAAGTGTACTCATGGCCACCACACACCTCCAGATCCTACACAGATAATTTCATTATCTGGGACCGGGGACCGGGACCGGTGGGTTAAATCGTGTGCCTTAGCGATGGTGACTGGTTTTGATGTGCAGGATGATGTTTACTACTGTGTCACAAGAGGAATAGTGTCAGTAACAATGCTTTGTGATGGTCATGATTTAACACCAAAAAGACTGGTTAGTGCCCCCCCCCACCCCCCACCCCCCGCCTCATGGCTGCATGAACTGTATTCACCATATGTATTTATTTTGATATGCTATTATCTCCCAAGCATGCACTAAATATTTTGATGTGTTGATTCACAAATAAACTTGAAAATTTAAATATTTACTCAAGTTGCAAGTTTGGGAGTTGGGAAATGTATCAGTTTCGTGATCAGACCACCCTTCAGTGCATAAATGTTCATTGCGGTTGCATACAAAACTTTTTGGGAAAGAACAAACTCATGGTAACATGGTAACTGTGACTTCACTTCCTGACACCATTTCAGTATTAATTCAGTTTTTTTCAGTTTTTACTATTTTCACTCCTCAAGTGTTTTAGTCTATTCTAATTCAATCATAGATAAAGATAATGCTTTAAAAAGAATGTTGTTTTAAAATGAGGTCATTGATCCTCATTCTCTGTCCATTCATTTTTTTTTTGAATTGCTGAATCATAATTAAACTGGAAGAACATGGAGAAGTTGAGTCCCACTCTGGGCGAAGGTGGGGTACATCCTGGACAGCTTGCCAGGAACAGTCGATTAGCCTAATGTACATATTTTTTGAACTGTTAGCGGAAGCCTGAGTGTCCAGAGTTAACCCAACCACGGACCAGGTGAAAACGTAACTCCACACAGAAACATCCAAGCCTGGGAATCACACCCAGAGTGTTTTTTTTTTTTTTTTTCTTCACCTTAAAAAGGAAAAAAAAAAAACATTCAGATTTGATTTGTGGAGTGGTCAAGCACTTGACACTTTTCGGCTAATTGAAGTGTTCACCTGAGTCTGGAGTATGAACCGCAGACTCTAAGAAACTGGGTCGACCCATTCCCTTCATGTCATGACAGCGTGAGATAGAGTATGCTCCAAAAAACTGTAGCGTGCGTGTGTGTGTGTGTATGTGTGTGTGTGTGTGTGTGTGTGTGTGTGTGTGTGTGTTCACGCCTGCTGCCATGCCTAGTGCAGAGTTGCAAAGTGAAACCAAATGCTAATTGAAGTGCTTGAAGAGGCCATCACCTCACACACCCACCCACCCACACACACACACACACACACACACACACACACACACACACACACACACACACACACCCCTTCCCTAACTCTACCAGTTATGCTCCCCTGGGACGTGTGAAATTGTTTTGCATCCTGCAGACACCGCCTGTCCACACACTCTAATTTACACACTCGCCGCCTGTGTGTCATGGAACGGCCCTGCAGACATGGCTATCTCACCTCAGAGACTCGTCTCAGACCGTCATCCAGCACACACATAGCGGGGTGCTAATATTGTTCCTTTTTTTTTTCTAATTTAATTAAGCACAGTTATCGCTTCAGAGGAGCATATTTCAAAGGAGGGTGAGAGCACAATGGTGATGAGACTAACAGTTTCAATTTCAAGCCAAAGCATGAAATGTGTGAAAACCTATTGCTTTAGATCACATTCCTCATGCTAATCATGTGTCTAATGTGGAAATGGCTTGCTCTTACTGAGCAATGAAAAATACAAGGAGTGGTTGACTAGCTGTAGTCTGAATAATGATTTTTATGCTTGAAATAGCAAACCAATCAGATTTTGCCGGTGTGTGTACTGTATATATGCTGGCGGCATATGTTTATATTTACGTGTATTTTTACAGCATTTGGCAGATACTCTTATCCAGAACGATGTACAAAATTACATACAATTAGGGCAGTGGTTGCTTATTGGTTAATGCAGTGGGTTACGAATCCAAAGGTCAGTGATTCAATCCCCACTGTCACCATTGCTGGGCCCTTGAGCAAGGCCCTTAACCCTCAATTACTTTGTTGTATGAAAATTATAATTGTAAATGACTCTGGATTAGGGTGTCTGACAGATGCTGTAAACGTAAGTTCTCATTTTTATACAACTTGAGCAATCAAGGGTTCACGGCCTTGCTCAAGGGCCCAACAGTGGTGACATTGGGGATTGAACCACAGAGCATGGTGGTATAGTGGTTAGCATGTCTGCCTCACAGAAAGAATGTGAAGTTGATTTCCTGGAGTTTTACATGTTAACCCACTGGAAGAAACGCCCAGTGTAGGCAGAGATGGACACCACCCTCCCTGTGTGCCTAGTAGGCTTCAAGTTTTAGCACATCCACTGTACAACAGGATGCTCCTGGCTTCGAGTCCTGGTCTCAGCAAGGACATACCTGTGTGGAGTGGTTGTATGTGTGTGTATGTGTGTGTGTGTGTGTGTGTGTGTGTTTGTGTCTGTGAGACGGTCCTGCGATGAACTAGCCAGCTGTTCAGTGTTTACCTCACCTTCACCCAGGGTCAATGGGGTAGGCTCCATGTTCCTTATGACCTTTGCAGAAGGAAGTGGTTCAGTAATGTATGTATGAATGAAAATGATTACAGGATTTCACCAAATCATCTTTACGCTGCCCATATTAGTCTTTACATCACTAAAAAAAATAAAACTCTGTAAGTTAGATTGTGCCACAATTGTAGAGCCACTGTGATATCATCACAGAGGTCATATGACATTATGACAATGATTAAGGGACAAAGAGATGGAGGGGCACAGACTCTGGCCCCAGTGGAGCACTGCTAAGTTTCCACCATCCCATTATCAATCCAAAGTCAGTTGAACCAATGCGAGCCAATGCCATGACCATTTTTATTGGGGCATGAATGTTTCCCTCAGGGCTACTTTAATGATAGAAACCGGAAGATTTTGCTCTGTTACCCATGTGCCAGACGACGCCAAGTGGCACCAAAGTGAATGTCCGGATTTAATTAATTTAGTTCATTAGAAGCTCTGAGGTAAACATTTAGCTCCATGAAATCTTCATGTGTTTTTTTTTTTGTTTGTTTGTTTTTTGTTTTTTATTTTGTTTTGTTTTTTTAAAGATAAATTTATTCAAAAAATATGCCAAACCCAATCCCGCCACAACAGCTAAACTTGCTGGCCCAACCTTGCTGTTAAGTTAATAATGAACCATTATTGGTGTAAATAAAGACACACGGTAAAATTTTTGTTTCAACATTCATTCTTTCCATCATTTTTAAGCCACTTAATTCTAATTAGGGTCACAAAGAGACTGGCACCCATCTCAATTGATTCTCAAGGTGAAGGCAGAGTACACCCATTACAGCTCACCAGACCATTGCACGGCCAACACACACACACACACACACACACACACACACACACACACACACACACACACACACACACACACACACACATGTGTGTGCACGCTCATCTGTGTGTGTTTATATTTCATTTACATCTTATGCATTATTTTTTTTTAATATTTAATTGCGATTATAAGCATTTATAGCACTGAATATTTATTTACTGATGTTATATACGCATATACATGTATGAATACATCAGTCAGGGGGGAATGGGGTGATCCTACTTCATGGAATTTGTCAGTCACATGGGGATCTCGGTCCGCGGAAAGTGAGGGATCCCTATATATATATATATATATATATATATATATATATATATATATATATATATATATATACAGACAGTCGTCGACTTACAACCGCTTTTGGTTCCGACAGACCGGTCGTAAAGGGATCTGGTCGTATGTTGAATTTCCATCCAAATACACTCATGCCTACAGTTTAACGGACTAATAGGGGGAACTGCTTGGCCTTTTAAGATGCCGGGGCTGCCAGCAGTGCAAACAACTGTTGTACGCAACACTCGCACTGCACTGCGAAGAATCATGCTTCACGACAGTTGCGGTCATAAAGTCGATCAGATGTAACCCGCATAGGTCGTAAGTCGACAACTGTCTGTATATATATATATATATATATATATATATATATATATATATATATATATATATATATATATATATATATATATATATATATATAAAAAAATAAAAGGACAGGACAAAGACTTTCTATTGAAACTTCATTTATCACAACAGATCTGTTTCGAGGGTGGTGAAACCATCCTCTCTCTTCAGGTGATTACAGAAGAAATTGTCCTGCATTGTCCTGTCCTTTTATTTTTATTTTTATTTGCTCTACAAAAAAGTATTGAGCACACTCTTACGGAAGGATCTACTCAGAAAATTATATATATATATATATATATATATATATATATATATATAAATATATATATATATATATATATATATATATATATATATATATATATATATATATATATATACAGTAAAACCTCCGCTGACGAATGCTTAAGCTCACGAACTTTTCGCCTCAAGAACATTAAATTTGTGAGCATATAGTCTCTGCTGACGAACTAGTTTTCGGCGGACGAATCAAACCACGTGGTCGAACAGCGCCACGGTGGCAGCCACGAGAAGCTGACGCACGCTCATGGCGTCACAGTTCGTCACCTCCTTTCTTTGAGTGCGGACGTGGTTTGTGTTTGATAGACATTTTGGACCATATTGAGTGTACTTTTGCTATTATGGGACCGAAAAAGACCCCACCACAGGTGGAGATCATTGAAAAACACGAACGAGGTGTGCGTTTGTGTGACTCAGCGTCCCAGTACCAGTACGCTAAGTCTACCATTGCTCCCATCCTTAAGAACAAGGAAGCTATTAAGGGTGCGTGTGTGGCTAAGGGTGTTTCCAAACAGTAGGCGTTTCCAAACTCTCCTTCCAAACAGTAAGTCCCTCCCTCTCTCCTCCTCCCACTCCATTCCATCAAGCCATCAACTACCATCACAAAGGTAAATAAAACGACTTTATTATACAGTATAGTTTATTTCTTTAATTACAATACAATAGCACATTTATTATACATAAAATAAGGTATATTTTTGTGTAGTTTTAAGGCTTATTTAGTAGAAAATTATGTTTTATGGGGACCTGGGAACGGATTATTCTCATTTTAATGGTTTCTTATGGGAAATAAATGTTCGGAAGACGAACTTTTCGCCTCACACACACTTTCTGGGAACCAATTATGTTCGTGAGCAGAGGTATCACTGTATATATATATATATATATATATATATATAATTATTTCACAAAGTAAAATTGTTACCAATTTCTAATTCATAAATAAATAAATAAACAATAATTTTATACAGTTTTATTTTTTATTATTTTTTTAATTTTTTTATTTATTTATTTATTCATTTTTTAGACCAGAGCTTATTGCTTGGCCTTCTGGAGCTTACTGTATATTTGTGCTGTCTTGCAGCTCTTGTGTGATCTGTAAACTCTTATGGAAGCTGGTCTAAGTGTTCTTGGTCCCTCAGTCCCTGCTCTCTCCAGCCTGGCAGAGATGGAGATAAATGGCCTGCTCTTCCTTCTGCACTAAGTAATACGGCCGGTGATGAATCACTGCTTTCAGTGACACCAAAATTGGAATCATTGGGTGCAGGAGGCAAAACTAAGAACACCCCCACATGGCCCTTTCTCACCAGCGTGAAGTCATCTGTTAAAACGCCACACTTCAAGGCCACACCGGGTATTCCCCCTTTAGCCGAGCACTCAGATTAATGAGGGTGAATGAGATGGGGAAGATGGGCCTTGTTAAGACACGACCCTGCTGTGTTCATTGTGAACCTTGGCCTTTGAAATAAAAGTCCTGAACTTTACCACAGAGTGATGTAAAACTGCATGTTTCCTACAGTTCTCAAGCTGTATCTACATTTATCCACAGTCTCTATTCGAGAATTATAATCAGTTGAAGTCTTTATAAAGAGAAATACATGAGTGAAAGTGTAGTATTGGCAATGTGTGAGGCCTCTGGACACTGCTTGACTTATTCTATTTAATGAGTTTTTTTTTTTTTTTTTTTTTTTTTTTTCTCATTACACAGCATGAATTACATCCCATTTTTGTCGAATTAGATATTCCCATCTTCCCTGCAGCAAAGGCTGAGAACTGGGTCATTGGTGTGGTGGAAACTGTGTAAGTGTGGCAGTCTAGGAAAAGATGTTTGATGCCAAAGATGCTGTTAAGGTCAATTTTGTGCTTTTCAGCATAAAATGCCTTTTTTCTGGCCAAGGTTAGGAAAACTCTATCCTGAAATGTTTACACTGAAATATTAAGAGTGTATTAAACAGTAGTTAAATGTAATTAAACTTAATTAATGTGTGCATACATTGAATACGTCTTTGTCTTTGCACATCAAAATGTAACACGAATCATCGTTGTGAAGAAAAAAAAAACACAAGTAATACATGGGCGGGGGATAGTGGGGCCGCTGGTTTAGTGGTTAGAGTGCTGGGCTCATGATAGGGAGGTTGTGAGTTCAAATCCCACTGACACCCCCACTGTGCTAAGACAAGGTAAGGGCAACGTTTGCACAAGTGTGCCTCTGTTCACCCAGCAGTATAAATGGGTACCAGTAAATAAATATACTGGGAAGGTAACCTGCGTCCCATCCAGGAGGAGTTCAACTCCTGGTCGCTTCATGCTACGGGAACCGGGGATAAGCACCCGCCTGATGAGCCACTAGGCTCGGGTGTAAAAACCCAACAGACTTAACCGTACACAGGGGTCGGGTCTGGGAAACATTGTACTGTAAAAAAAGTCGCACATGGACGTGATTTGTGTGTATGCACTGTAAATACTGGCGTCATTTGAATATGATTGAATAACGGGATATTTTATTTGTTTATGTAAATGAGCCAATGTTTGTCTGATGTATTTAAACAGAAGTTGTTATTATGTGTAGCTGTACCTAGTTTAATTGTATTTAGAATTCATTGATTTAAATTGTTTTGTGTATTTAATATCTGTATACTGTTATTTTTGCTAGTATCTCTAACATGTCCATAACCTACATCCTCGCTTACTGGCAATAGTGAAATGATGGCACTTCCAAACAGCTTAATGCAAACTACCAAATGGATTTTAGCAGGTTGCAACTTTTGAAATATAAGAAAGAAGCACTTGATGCTGAAATTATACATATGGTTATGTGTAACAAGACAGTTTGGGGTATGTGATGTTTATTTTGCTTTAAACAATTTGACCACTAAATTGCTTTCTCATGCATTACTCTCTTAAAGGGTTTACATACTTGCTGAACTGAATACTTTTTATTGGAGAAAAAATGCAATAAATATTGGATGACAGCCATATTATCAGAAACACTTTGAAAAAGAAAAGTATTGGAATAAATGCACTGGGCAGTGGTGGTAAAGGTACTGGATCACTGATCCTAAAGTCTAGGGTTCAAGCCCCACTCTCCACAGGTTGCCACTGCTGCCCCCCCCAGTGCAGGTGACTGGGTTATCAAAGGCCGGCCATGACTCTCACTGTCTATGGTGAGAGGTTCATGTAAAAGAACCACTGCTGACTTTCGACAAGAGTAGCTGCATAGCCGTCAGCGTGGTTCTGCCCTGTGATGGCCTGGCGAGCTGTCAAGGGTGTACTCTTCCCGTCGGCTTGGATGGGCACCAGCTTCCCTGTGATCCTAATTAGGATTAATTGGTTACAGAAAATGGGGAATATATGCTCTCAGAATTCGGCCTTTTTTAAAGTTTTGTTTGCTATCCAAACTAGCATTTTTTTCTAGAAGACACAGCTGTATTGGAAGAGACTAAATATACTATCTGGTCAAAAAAGCCACACACTCTAATATTTTGTTGAAGCAGGTCTTGCTTTAATTGATGATAGCACACAGTCTCCATTGCATTGTTGCTAAAGGTGGTCAGGTTTAGGCTCAGCAACATTAGTTGGCAAAAAAAAGTCAGCTGATGATTTGAATGTACTGAATGATCAGGCTATTACATTAAACCTAGTTTCGTTCACTGATAGTACAGATGTAAGATCGATGCTTGAACACTGGACAAGTGGTGCTAAAGTTTGTTAAAACAATGACATGGCTAATACACATTGCACTGTCAATGAGGCGAAAGGTGGTCCAACAATATATGTGAGTGTTTGACTTTTATTTGACTTGACAGTCTATCAGTTTCTCTATCAGGAATAAATTCTGCGAAAGCTCATGCTACCAAGACTCGGCGCTGTATATGTTTACGTGTACAGATTGCCAATATTCCAAGATTTCCAGATGCCAGGATTGAAACTTCCCCCACTTGTGCACTACATCATTACTGTGAAATTGAATGGCTGCTTATGAAACAGCGCACAATGATTATGAAGCCAATATCACAGGATGATGATCATTACTCATTGCCATGCGTTATGCAGAGGCTGCACATTTGCATATTTTACCCAGGTGTGGCAATCAGTGGAATGGCATTATCGCAGCAAACAAGAAAATTTGTGTAATTTAATTTCTGCTAACAAACAGCCCCCTTGGAATCAGCGTGAATCTATAATAGTCATCAGAATCTCGGTTTCTTTTTTTTTTCCGCCCCTCCTTTTTTATTTCCCTCTTTTTATTGTCTTATATATATATATATATATATATATATATATATATATACTTTTTTTTTGTCTTACCGAAAACCATCAGATTGTGTTTTGTCTCCATCAGGACGCATGCATCCAGAATTGATATATACTTCATATACAGCAACTTGTCTACACAAATCAATGATGCATGATATCATTCCTCTCTCTCAGCTCATTTCATTACTCAGTTCTACAAACTCATGCACAGGTGACCTTACGGTCGTTTGGCTCCAGGACCACATGATGAGCTCATATAATGAGCAGTTGAGGTTGCACCTTCTGAGCACTGACCCCGGACCCATCCACGGCTGCTTGTATAATCCTTTTAACATTTATCACCGATTTATGCTTTAGTTTTGAGAACTGACATCGATACCCCACCATGGATAGATTCCACTGCACAGGGTTAAAAGACAGGTTGCCGATGGAACCACCTATTCATTTGTGAGGTAACGTGGTTATAAATGACCTTCAAGCTTAGTGTCCCGTTTTGCAGCTGTTTAAGTATAAAGCAGAGAATAATGCAAGTGGGCGTAGACTGTATAAACTCATTTAATAAAATGGAGGGAAGGAGATATAAATATAACAGAATGAATGATCTTTGGGAATTTTATTGTTCGTGTTACCTATAATCACTGCTAATGGATGGCTCAGTGGTGTCGTGGTTAGCACATCCGCTGTACAACAAGAACATCCTGGGTTCATGTTCCGGGCCTGGGTGCTTCTGTGTGGAGTTTGCATGTACCCTCCATGCTTACTTAGATTTCTCCTGATGGTCTGGTTCCCGCCCACAGTCTAAAAACATGCACATTAGGATAATTTGCTATTCCAAATAAATTGCCCCTACGTGTGTGTGTGTGTGTGTGTGTGTGTGTGTGTGTGTGTGTGTGTGTGTGTGTGTGTTGTCCCTGTGATGATCTGCTATATTCAGGGTACTCTGCCTTTGTCCAGTGTGGGCTGAGATAGGATACAGTCTCCGGACAAGTCATTGGAAATGGTTTCAGTAGTTTCAATAGTCTCTGGTTTCCTCCTGTAGTTCAAAGACATACACGCAAGGATGACAGGCTAATTTCAGTTGCCTCTAGGTATGTATAAGCGTGAATTGTTGTTTGCGTCTCTGTTAGCCCTACAATGAATTGCCAATCTATTCATTAGTCTACCCCGCCTCTTACCTGGGATCACCTGAGATTGGCTCCAGTTTATCCAGAGACCCTGATGAACAAATAGTATACACAATGGATGAATGAGGTATAAAGGGCTAATTCATTAAATTCCAGGGTCAAAAAGACTTGTACTGTCCTGTTTGCTCTCCCATCGTGCCATGAATAAATATTCACCCCCATTGAAGTGATACAAGCAGAATTCCATTTAGATCTTTGTATTAATACGCCTGCTGCTTGAACAGCCCAGAGTTTGAGCTTGAAAACATTCAATACGGTTCAATCATGACAATGACAATCAATGTCTCAATCAAACATTCAATCATGACGTCTAGAAGGCGGTACCAGAACAAAACCCATCTGGAAAAGTAGCAATCATAGCCTGGTTAGTCAAATAGACCTCATGCTTTTGCTTATCAGTATCCTGCAGAGCAGAATTTAAAGTCATTACTTAACAATGCTAAGAAATGGACGTGGTACAAAAGATGAGTCAAGCGTACAAAATTGACCACAAACTCTGAGAAAGGGATGTTTCTCTATCGTTCTGTCTCTCAAACCACTTCTTTACATTATGGGTATCTTTAAGCTTGTGTATTTGAAAGAGGGTGGACAGCTCTTTGCTTCAGTTGTTTTAAACCCCCTTGTGATTCATGATGTTGAGTAGCTGCTGTATGATAATGCAGCCATGAGGTGTGGGGACACGAACCAGTGTCTCTCCCCCTTATGCCAGTCCCAAGCCCGGAGAAATGCAGAGGGTTGTGTCAGGAAGGGCATCCGACGTAAAACCAATGCCAAACTTTTATGATGCAAATCAGAAGTATTACCCCCATACCGGATCGGTCGAGGCCCGGGTTAACAACGACCGCCATGAGTGCTGTCAATCAACAGAGTGCTGATGGAAATTGGACTACTGTTGGTCGAAGACGTCAAAGAAGGAGAGGCGGAGGTTGGAACTACCAGGCAGAAGGCCTAGAGGAAGACCAAAGAAGAGATTTATGGATGTGGTGAAGGAAGACAGGAAGGTCGTTGGAGTCAGAAAAGAAGATGCAGAGGACAGGGTGAGATGGAGGCGGATGATTTGCTGTGGCGACCCCTGAAGGGAGCAGCCGAAAGGAAAAGAAGAAGAAGAGTAGCTGCTGTATGATAATGCTAAAATCTCACAAATCCAGATGATATAAGAGAAACAGTACTGCTGGTTTTCACCCAGGTGGTTTTCGCCAGGTGGTTTTCGCCCTGGTAATTTTCGCCCAGGTGTTTTTCGCCCAGATGGTTTTCGCCCAGGTGTTTTTCGCATATATATATATATATATATATATATATATATATATATATATATATATATATATATATATACACATATATATATACAGTGATACCTCTGCTCACGAACATAATTGGTTCCCAGAAAGTGTGTGTAAGGCGAAAAGTTCGTCTTCCGAACATTTATTTCCCATAATAAACCATTAAAATGAGAATAATCTGTTCCCAGGTCCCCATAAAACATAATTTTCTACTAAATAAGCCTTAAAACTACACAAAAATATACCTTATTTTATGTACAATAAATGTTCTATTGTATTGTAATTAAAGAAATAAACTGTACTGTATAATAAAGTGGTTTTATTTACCTTTGTGATGGTAGTTGATGGCTTGATGGAATGGAGTGGGAGGAGGAGGGAGGGAGGGACTTACTGTTTGGAAGGAGAGTTTGGAAACGCCTACTGTTTGGAAACACCCTTAGCCACACACGCACCCTTAATAGCTTCCTTGTTCTTAAGGATGGGAGCAATGGTAGACTTAGCGTACTGGTACTGGGACGCTGAGTCACACAAACGCACACCTCGTTCGTGTTTTTCAATGATCTCCGCCTGTGGTGGGGTCTTTTTCGGTCCCATAATAGCAAAAGTACACTCAATATGGTCCAAAATGTCTAGCAAACACAAACCACTTCCGCATTCAAAGAAAGGGGTGTGACGAACTGGGACGCCGTGAGCGTGCGTCAGCTTCTCGTGGCCGCCACCGTGGCGCTGTTCGACCGCGTGGTTTGATTCGTCCGCCAAAAACTAGTTCGTCAGCAGAGACTATATGCTCGCAAATTTAATGTTCTTGAGGCGAAAAGTTCGTGAGCTTAAGCGTTCGTCAGCGGAGGTTTTACTGTATCTGTTATTTTGGTGGCATACAGTGTTTTAACACTTTCCTTTGTTATCTCATTAAGGGAATTGTCACAAATCTGTAAATAACTATTAGCAAGTGAATTTAATAAGAAATAAAAAATAAAAATAATAACTTGGGCGAAAACGTGTCTTCACAATTTGGGCAAAAAACACCTGGGTGAAAACCATGGAAATCAAGAGAACTATGGCTGGGAACATGGTGGCCATTGTACTGGATTTTGGAATCGTCTGCAATGCAAATAATATGCAGAGAACATTTGCAAATTAAGACATGGTAGCAGGTTAAAAGAAAATAATGCTGATAAATTGATCTTGGTGCTTGACATACAGCAAATTTCAGTGTATATAAGCAAAGTTTCAAAGAGTGGAAGCCACACCCTCATAGTTTTTTAAGCTAGATTTAGAGGTCTTAAATTCTATGAGGGAAGAGAAGTCTGGGGCACATTTTCCAGGTTGAATCCTGGTCGGCACAATAAATACTAAGAAGAAGAATAAATTAATAATCTTCCAGCTACATGAAAGGAGAGAGGTATCTCCATTGGAAGTGAGTGTGGCAGTGGTGGCCTGGTGGTAAAAGGTGCTGGATCACTGATCCTAGGGTTGGGGGGTCGAGTCCCACTCACCATAAGGCTGTTACTACCCCCCCCCCCCCCCCCACACACACACACACACCCAGTGCAGCTAACTGGGTTATCAAAGGCTGGTCATGTCTGTCACTGTCTATGGTGAGAGGTTCATGTAAAAGAACCATTGCTGACTTTCATAAAGAGGAGCTGCATAGCCGTCAGTGTGTTTTTGCCCTTTGCTAAAGCGTTGTGTCGGGAAGGGCATCCAATGTAAAAACCTATTCCAAATCAAATATGCGAATCATTCATATCATATAACTTCCATGAAGATGGCGGGAGATGATTCGCTGTGGCGACCCCTGAAAGGGAACAGCTGAAAGGAAAAGAAGAAGAAGAAGATCTCCGTAGGAAGTGAGTAATAAATTCAAAATATAAGCAGAAATTCCAAACAATATGGCTGTAACCAACAATATAACTCAGCTGGTGAGGACAGTGTTAATCAGTAACTTCAGTTGCGTTGAAATTTAGTGGAGCTTTTGTATCCGTGGTGTATTTTTATCCATCCATCCAGCTGTTTGTTAGTTTTTCTTTGAACAATTTCCTGACCAAACCTATGGACAAATTTTCACCAAACTTGGTGGGAACACTATTCTTGCGGAGTCCCAGAAATGATTTGATTTTGGACTGTCAAGGTTAAAGATAAAGGTCAGAACAAAGTTGCAAAGCTTTGGAGATAGAGCACGTATAATTTTAAAAAACCAGCGGTGATAGACATGCCATTACTATGTAACGCTGATAGGGAGCCATATATGGACTTC
>CM045728.1:11412349-11437349 GCA_024760905.1 Plotosus lineatus | reverse complement strand
TTTGCTGTGGCGACCCCTGAAGGGAGCAGCCGAAAGTAAAAGAAGAAGAAGAAGAAGATCTGTGACACCATAAGACATTTCCCCCACAAGCTTTACAAAAATCTTCAGAGGCATCATGACTCGGTCTACACAGCAGGGAGTCAGGAAACAAACAGCAGTATTGATGAAATAACCTGACTACATTTTACATCAGAATATACGTGACCAACGAGCCTATTGCTGTTTCTAATTGGGTTGGAATGCAGTGCTACACACAGGTAAGGAATTAAACATGACAGCGTGATGATAGTTTCAGGAGTAAGAGAGTAATGGGAAAATATGACGTCTCTTCATCACATGAAGTGTAAATGTGTGCATTCAGCTCAGTTCTTTCATCTAATCATCTAATGAAGATGGGTCACGGGACCGCCATCAAAGTCATGTATTCTGCCTATGGGGCTTCGCTCAGGAGCTCCGCTTTAAAACATATCTGATTAATTAGACCTGTCCACCTTCTTTCACCTTTTCTGCTCACATGCCCATTGTGGGCATTTTCGGTGATGTACAGGGGTCAAACTTTTGTGCTCTGACTGGGATGCACCTATGCAGCCTCATGCTGTGTGTTCCGGCACCTTTTTGTCATAGCCAGCATTCACCGTTTTCATGATGTGTGGCTTTCTGCGGGATCCGAGTGTACGGGTTAACTCTCACTCCACATGCATGCCAGTGAGCCCGAGGTACCCATAAATCTGTTCCTGGTTTGTCGTTCCATGTTGGACAGGTGTACAATAAGTCAGACATGATTTCATTATTTTACTGAAACTGCACGTGTAACTTCAACTGTACATGTGATGTCATGTGAATAATATCCTATAACTAGCACCATTTTTTATATAAAATATAAAATCAAAATGAAAACAAAGTGACTGAATCATCTATGATTCATTAATCATTTATATGATTCATCGAGTCATATGTAAAAAATAATTGAGTTGTGTTGATCACAAAAGTTAATAAGGTTGATCACATTGAAAAAAAAAATTGTGTATTTTAAGTTTATCTTAATTAACAGTGATGGACAATATTTGCTGTTCAGAAGGTCAAGGGTTCAAATCACAGTGGTGACAATTTGTCACTGTTGGGTCCTTGTGCGTGGCTCTTATCCCTGAAATCCACAGTTGTATAAGTAAAAAAAAAAAAAAAGCTCTTATAGGTAGGAGCATCTACCAAATGCTGTTAATGTAGTGTAATAAATAAGTTATGCTAAATATTTACATAAACATACATCAATCATGCACAATTTTGCTTTTGATTTTTAACATGAATAATTCATTTTCAATGGTCTTGTGACTAAATGGATCATGTTAGCCATATGTCCAATGAAATAATTGTGTAACAACTACCACATATATGTAACATAGAAGGAGAAGAAGAATTTTGTGTGTATGCATGCTACAAATGCCAGCAAGGAAAGACTTGTGGTGAGCTCACACAAGGCCAGTGCTTCTCAAATAGTGGGGGGTGCACCCCTCTTGGGGGGCCCAGAGTGATACTGGGGATGGGTTGGTATGAGCCTGGAGAACATGCTTTTTTGCCACACTGCACAAGAATTAAGTGTAATTGAGCATCCACTACAGTAGTTGGCAGTAGCCCTCTCATTGTCACTGTATGCTGCAGGGAAAAAAACACCGAGCAAATACAAAGTGCAGTAACACTATTGACAGTCGAGCACCGGGTGCTGTGTGTGTGTGTGTGTGTGTGTGTGTGTGTGTGTGTGTGTGTGTGTGTGTGTGTGTGTGTGTGTGTGTGTGTACAAGGATAAATCTCCAATCAAAGTACTAGGCTGGATCTTATCATTTTACGATAGTCGACCATATACTAGTATATGTGTATGGTAGGATATACGCACATGTGTAGCTTAGTGTAGTCCCGTATTTTTCTTTTGTGCACTTTGTTTTTATAATTACTGCTAAACAAAGAGCTGCTAAACTGATAATCATTGTTCATGCAACAGTTGACAATAAAGCTCTCTTTATCTCTTATCTCATAACAGTATTGAGAAGTATGAGCAAATAGAGCGACAAAGACATTGTTTGGTTCTAAATCAATTATGAATACACACAGTGTCCCTGCACAGACTTCATCAGACTCCACTGTCCAGATTTCATATCAGCGTGATCCAAGACTGGAATCTATACCTAACATCATTATACTCTGTCTCTCAATGGAACGCACACACATGAACACGCCCCACTTGCTTCAGTTTTCTGTTCATATATCTGTCTCTCACTCTCTCAGCCTCTCCATGTCGCCTTCATGTCACTGCTGGCTCTCATCTCTCAGTCACTGTCTTGTTCTCTTTGCTTTGACACACGTTTCCCCCTGACAGAAATTCACAGGATTCAGATGCAAAATATGAAATATACACATGGATGTTTTAGACACATCATGTTTTGGTTCATACTTTTTTCTCCCTCATATTGCAGTGGAAGTAGTGTGTATAAATTTCTATGTTATTATTAATTTGATGATGATGATGATGATTATGGTTATGATGATGATGATGATTATGGTTATTATGATGATGATGATGATGATTATTATTATTATTATTATTATTATTGTGATTATTATTATTAGTGTTATGTATTTATTTATTTACATGAGTTGTATATGTTCATATGAGTTTGGGAGGGGGTTGGAACAGACTAATTGGTTTTCTGTTATTTCTCATCATCATCATCATCTTCTTCCGCTTAGTCCAGGGTCGGGTCGCGGGGGCAGCAACCTCAGCAAAGAGGTCCAGACGTCCCTCTCCCGAGCCACTTCCTCCAACTCTCCCGGGGGGACACCGAGGCGGTCCCAGACAAGCCAAGAGACATAGTCCCTCCAGCGTGTTCTAGGTCGACCCCGGGGTCTCTTCCCGGTTGGACATGCCCGAAACACCACACCAGGGAGGCGTCCGGGGGCATTCTGACCAGATGCCTGAGCCACCTCAACTGGCCCCTCTCAATACGGAGGAGCAGCGGATCTACTCCGCGCTCTCCCCGGATGGCGGAGCTTCTCACCTTATCTCTAAGGGAGGACCCCGCCACCCGGCGAAGGAAGCTCATTTCAGCCGCTTGTATCCGTGATCTTGTTCTTTCGGTCATTACCCAAAGCTCGTGACCATAGGTGAGGGTTGGAACGTAGATCGACTGGTAAATTGAGAGCTTCGCCTTGCGGCTCAGCTCCTTCTTCACCACGACGGACCGGTACAGGCACCGCTTAACAGCAGAGGCTGCAGCGATCCGTCTGTCGATCCCTCGCTCCATCCTTCCCTCACTCGTAAACAAGACCCCAAGATACTTAAACTCCTCCACTTGGGGCAGGACCTCATTCCCGACCCGGAGGGTGCATTCCACCATTGTCCGACTGAGAACCATGAGAACCTCGGACTTGGCGGTACTGATCTTCATCCCGGCTGCTTCACACTCAGCTGCGAATCGCTCCAATGAGAGCTGGAGGGCCCGACTTGATGAAGCCAAAAGTACAACATCATCCACAAAAAGCAGAGACGATATCCAATGGCCACCAAACCAGAACCCCTCATCGCCTCGACTGCGCCTAGAAATTCTGTCCATAAAAATTATGAACAGAATCGGTGACAAAGGACAGCCTTGGCGGACTCCGACTCCCACTGGAAACGACTCCGACCTGCTGTTACCAATATGGACCAAACTCTGGCTCCGGTGATATAGCGACCGAATAGCTCGTAGCAACGGATCCGGAACGCCGTACTCTCGGAGCACGCCCCACAAGATCGAAAGCCTTCTCCAAATCCACAAAGCACGTGTGGACAGATTGGGCAAACTCCCATGCCCCCTCCAGAATCCTGTGGAGCGTATAGAGTTGGTCAAGAGTGCTGCGGCCAGGACGAAAACCACATTGTTCCTCCTGAATCCGAGGTTCGACTATCGGTCGGATCCTCCTCTCTAGTACCCCTGCATAGACTTTCCCAGGTAGGCTGAGGACTGTAATTCCCCGATAATTGGAACACACCCTCCGGTCCCCCTTCTTAAAAATTGGGACCACCACCCCAGTTTGCCAATCTAGAGGTACAGCCCCTGATGACCACGCGATGTTGCAGAGATGTGTCAACCAACACAGTCCTACAACATCCAGAGCCCTGAGATATTCCGGGCAGATCTCGTCCAACCCCGGAGCTCGACCACCGAGGGGCTTTTTGACAACCTCAGTGACCTCCACTCCAGTGATGGGCGGACCCTCACCCGAACCCCCAGGGTCTTCCTCTTCCACGGAGGGCGTGTTGGTGGGATTGAGGAGGTCCTCAAAATATTCCCTCCACCTCTCGACAACATCCCCAGTCAAGGTAAGCAGCTCCCCACCTCCACTGTAAACAGTGTTTGTGAAGAACTGCTTCCCCCTCCTGAGGCGTCGGATGGTGGCCCAGAACCTTTTTGAGGCCAACCGATAATCACTCTCCAGGCCCTCACCGAACTCCTCCCACGCCCGAGATTTTGCATCTGCGACAGCCTCGGCTGCAGCACGTCTGTAAACTATTAAAACAAGTATTCAACTATCATTTGCTCATGGGAAATCTACTAAAACTCACTAAAAATGTGCTTTTTTTTTTGTTTTGTTTTTTTTTCCATTTTTCTGACGAGTACCCTCATAAAACTAGATAAAAACAGTAGCAAACTTACTGGTTTTCGTTGAAATTATTCACCAAGTTTAGTACAAGACAGACTATAATCCATACACCAGAAGAACGGCCGTGAAGTCGTCTGTCCATTTTGGATACTGTTTTGATCTTAAAATGCTGTTTCAGTGAATAAAATAAAGGTTATGAAGGCGATATGCTTGTAAACAACGCAGGCTAGTTGCTAAGGAAGATCTGAAGCAAGCACACTGATTGGTAATGCTAAGGGCAGAGTTGATGAAGCTTACTTGTATCAAGAGATCAGAGAGTTTTGTTATATAGTTTTCTTAATTTCAGTGTGATTGTTTGAACCGAACAGTATTTTTTTTTTCAATCAGTAACATTTGAAGGCATTTGAACCTTTATATAATGGTCAAAAAGATACATACTGATTTTATTGTAATAAACAGAATTAAAAAAAAAAAAATAGTCATATTTTTTTGTTTGTTTGTTTGTTCATTTTGGGGGGGGGGGGTTACCACAGTGATTGATGGGTTAAAAAAGGGCCTGTCAGATTAAAATGTGGATGATTTCGCTCATCATCTCTTCATAAAACTTTTGCTAGACATGTTTTCTAAAAGTTTATATGGCTGAAGTGCATAAAAATGTTTGGTTGTTAAGGGCTAATGATCTTGGAAGAAGTGCAATCGTTGTGCTCATTTTTTTCTAAAACGTCTTTTGAAATTTTTAGTTGAATGCTGACACAAGAAATTGCATAGCTCGGTCAATTTTCAAGGTATTGACAAACATTTTACTGCATTTTGCAGCTTTGGGCCTCCTCTATCTGACTGTGAAAAAAGCCCATTTTTCATTTTTGGACACAAGAGCCTTCTTTCGGTGGAGTGCCTCACATATACAGAAGGGTGAATGATATGTGAAAGGTGAAGGATATACACCATGTAAGAGATAGCATTTTATAGCTATATAATTATAAGGTGCTAAAATGTTATGATGTTTGAGACCTGCTCTGAACATAAGCATTACAGTTAAAACTTAAACATGAGTATTGTACTGTTCAGGAAGATGGTTTGAATGGTGGTTATTAGTGTGTGTGATGGTGGTGGTGGTGGTAGTGGTGGGGTTGTACATTTACAGCTTGTGGGTAAAATCTGTTCTTGAGCATTTTAGTTTTTGTTTTTAGTGTTATATACCTTTTTCAGAGAGGTGAGGGGAGAAAGGGGGTGTGCACAGTGGTACAGTGGTGGCTTAGTGGTTAATGTGATGCATTACTGATGCGATGGTCAGCGGTTCAATCCTGACTATTATCACTGTTGGGCCCTTGGGCAAGGCCCTTAACCCTTGATTGCTCAGTTGTATCAAAAACAAACAAAAGCATCTGAATAAGAGCATCTGATAAATGATATAAATGTAAATGTGTCCAGGATGTGTGGGGTTCCTGATAATTCTACTGGCTCTCTTGTGAAATCTGTCAGTGTAAATGTCACTGATGGAGAGTAGTGTAGTACTAATTACCTGCTTTTTCGTGCTCACTACCTGCTGCGAAACCTTCCTGTCCTGTACATTACACCTGCTGAACCACACTGTACTGTAGGTCAGGCGGGGCAGTAAAAGTTTGTGAGTGGGGGTCGAGGTAGATGGAGTTGTCTGAGCTTCCTGAGGAAGTACTTCCTTTGTTGTGCTTTCCCCACCTGGTGGGAGATGTTTGTGATCCAGGTGAAGGTAGCAGAGATGTGGACTCCAAGAAACCTGAAGCACCCCACCCTCTCCACTTCCTCTCCATCACTGTAGAGGGCAGAGTGCCTGGTTTATTCAGATGTTATGATAAAGTTACTGATTCAATCAACACCTCCATTTTCCCTAAAATCAAAATAAGTGCATTGACATTACCCTGCATCTGCATCTACAAAGTGATTCGTTAGTGTTGTGTTTATGAATTGGCAAAGTCTATTTCCCTACCTACAGACTTCAAAAAAAAAAAAAAAAAAAAAAAATGTTTGTTTACTTGTCAACCACCCTTATCATCCAAAAAGTCAGATAGACCTGTATTTGGGCATGGAGTGAATCAGTTCAGTTCCTGTAACTGCTTGATCCTAATTCCTAATCCCATCCCAGCCAACTCCGGACAAGGACAGAGTACACCCTGGACAGCTCACTGCAGGGCGGAAACACACTGACAGCTTTGCAGCTCCTCTTGACGAAAGCCAGCAATGGTTCTTTTACATGAACCTCACACCATAGACAGTGAGAGACATGGCCGGCCTTTGATAATCCAGTTAACTCAACTGGGGGGGACAGTGCCAACCTTGCGGAGAGTGGGACTCGAACCTCCAACCTTAGGATCAGCGATCCAGTGCCCTATACCACTAGGCTGCCGTTGCCCTGAAGTGAATCAGCCAGTTAATAATTTGGTCAGCTCATCTACTTTACAGCAAGAAGGTCCTCGGTCCTAGGTTCGAGTATTTGGCTTGTGTGTTTCTGTGTGGAGTCTTGAATGCTCTTCCCATGCTTGTGTGGATTTTCTGTGTTTTTTTTTTTTTTTTCTTTTTCTTTCTTTGCCCCCAGGTATGAATCTAAGTGTGAATGGTCGGGTGTGTTGCCCTGCAATGGTCTGGAAAGAAATTCAGGGGTTTTGAGATAGGCTTCAGCCTCCCTGCAACCTTAATGGGATTTTTTTTTTTTTTTTTTTTTTTTTTTCACAAATGAGCAAGTGAACCTAAACCGCTGTTGTATGAGATTGAAATAGAATACCAGAGTTCGTAGGTTGTTGACAAATGGGTTTTTGCATGATAAGTATTTATAAACATTTGTGAAGGCTGTAGTCAGGCATAAACATAAAGCAATTATTTTTATTTACTTTTCTCTTCTTAGGTTTCTTCAAGTTGGTAAAGTTAGCTCCAATTTCTTGTTGAATCTAATTGTGCAGTAAGTGGGCATTAGATCTGTTATTTCCACCTACGGACACATCACCTTCCATCGCAGGGTACATTTGCTCTGGCCAACACAGCAATAGCTAGGAAATTCTATCAGACCACACAGCCTGGTGAGAATCAAGCAAAATATATGTTTCTATTTCTGCAATTGAAATTATCATTGTTGAAAAGTGTCTCATTGCATTACATGAATGCCTACAATCTAAGTTTTACAAAAATAATATTAAACACTAAATTCTTCTTTTCCTTTCGGCTGCTCCCTTCAGGGGTCGCCACAGCAAATCATCCGCCTCCATCTCACCCTGTCCTCTGCATCTTCTCTTCTGACTCCAACGACCTTCATGTCTCCCTTCACCACATCCATCTTTGGTCTTCCTCGAGGCCTTCTGCCTGGTAGTTCCAACCTCAGCATCCTACTGCCAATATACTCACTATCCCTCCTCTGTACATGTCCAAAGTTCCAACATTCAAAGTCCCCACTCTCAGTCCTACACTCATGCCTTTCCTCTTCTCTCTCTGCCTACGGACACGCCTCCCACCTCTCCTTCTTCGACGTCTTCGACCAACAGTAGTCCAATTTCCATCAGCACCCTGTTGATTGACAGCACTGATGGCGGTCGTTGTTAACCCGGGCCTCGACCGATCCGGTATGGGGGTAATACTTCTGATTTGCATCATAAAAGTTTGGCATTGGTTTTACGTCGGATGCCCTTCCTGACACAACCCTCTGCATTTCTCCGGGCTTGGGACCGGCATGAGGGGGGAGAGACACTGGTTAGTGCCCCCCCACCCCCACCCCCCACCTCATGGCTGCATTAATACACTAAATAGCTATTGGAAATTTAGCTTGGTACCAAGTATCAATACAATCATGCTCCTATACCTTCGTCTTAGCATATAATGTCCTTTCATTCTGTGCCAGTCTTGTGCTCATATATTGGATGAAGCACAGTTTCCCTTTCCATCACATTTGAAACAGATCCCAGACACCTTCAGATGAAGTGTTTCCAGAACCCGCCTGGTCCTGCCCTGAACATCCGGCGTTGATCAAGCACTTTTTTTTTTTTTTTCTGGAAAGAAATGCAACAAAAGGAAAGCAACTTTGAAATAGAAGTTCGCAATCATATATGCATGCATGTTATCTTCTTTTTGCAACTTGCTTCCTCGCCAAGTGCGTTTTCAGACTCGCAGCCACACCCGCTTCAGATATTGAGTCAGGATTAGCGCTTTCGCACCTTTGACTGTGGTGCTCATGCATATTCAGCCAGTGGAAACACACACACGCGCGCGCACACACACACACACACACACACACACATGTTAGGCTATTTATTGCTGCATTTCTTCTATGAGTGAGGAGGACTTGGTGAGAATGAGATATCAGGGAGGTGTTAAAAAGATCTGAGCTTTGCTGCCGCTCTACTGCCATGTTTAATCTTTGATATTTAGCCACACTTTGAGACTGAGCACTTAGCTCTTGGCTACATGCTGCATGCCAGAATTGCTTTAGGTTCTGGGAAATAGAATGGTTCAGACAGGACCACCTGCAAAGACACAGGGCCTATCAAATAGCAAGGCGCCCTGATTTATTTATTTATTCGAGCTATACTTTGGTGCTGTGACATTAGAAAGCTTTTACGGAGAATCTGGAAAAAGGGTTTCTCGTGTTTCCTGCGGTAGAGGGCGAGTGTCTAACTGAGTTTTCTCTCTGTGTCAAAAATGCGGTTACTCACAATGTGTCTAGGAATAGAATAAAAAGGAGGACATGGCGCACACTTTTATATACACGGCAGGGTGGATGAATTCTCCATTCTGATTTATCCCAAGACGCTGCTTGAATATTCTTGCCATCATAGTTTTGTAGTCATTTTCTCACACTAATAAGTAATTGTAATATTTACTGTGGTAAGAATTCGTGCTCAAAGGTCCATGAAAATCATGCAGTGCTGTTTTTTTTTTTTTTTTTTTTTTTTTTTTTTAATATTCATCGAATTAAAAAATAAGGAAATTTAAAAGAATAGGGGGGAAAGTTAAGGAAAATGCCACAAAACAAGGCCAGTTATGCAAAAAAATCCAAACAAACACTAAAACAAAAAACAACCCAAAACCTCCCATCCAAACTACTTACATTTTTTATGTGAGGTGCGTATCTGAGTGTGTGCACGCTCACCTGTGTGCACACTCAGATGCGTATCTCACTTAAAAATGTATGTGTATGTGTGTGTATTTATATATTATTTACATTTTATGCATCATGTTTGAATGTTTAATTGTTATTATAAGCATTTATAGTGTTGAATATGCATTAACTGATATTATACACACATATACTACATGTACATATTTGCAGGGCAGTGGTGGTCTAGCTGGATCGCTGATCCAAAGGTTGGGGGTTCGAGTCCCACTCTCCACAGGGTTGTCACTGCCCCCCCCAACCCCCCCCCCCAGTGCGGCTAACTGGGTTATCAAAGGCGGGCCATGTCTCTCACTGTCTATGGTGAGAGGCATGTAAAAGAACAATTGCTGACTTTTGTAAAGAATAGCTGCAAAAGTCGTCAGCGTGTTTCTGTCCCTTGCTAAACAGAGTTGTGACAGGAAGGGCATCCGACGTAAAAAAAAAAAAAACCTCTGCCAAATCAAACGTGCGCAGATGATTCGCTGTGGCGACTCCCGAGTAAAAGAGAAAAAGCCGAAAGGAAGACAGACATGTACATATTTGTCAGTCAGGGGGGTTGATCCTACTTCATGGAATTTGACGGTCGCAGAGGGATCCCGGTCCCAATTAACCGCATTAAGTGTGGGATCCCTGTACTGTATATGTAAAACATGAGCAATTAAAATACGCAAACCTCCACCAAGCTTAGCGATCCCTCTATATAAACAAAAACGTAAATGTCAAAAATCATTCTCTCTCATAATGTTGAATAATCATTTAAAAAATGTCCAGAATTTGAAAATTCATCTAATGGAGTCTTCTTTGTCCAAAGCGCCAACTCGGGCAGCAATTTAATAAAAATCCACTGATAACTTTTGAAGTAATTCTGCTAACAAACAAAAACAAACCTACGGTAACACATAAGTTATATTACAAATATCACCCCTTTATAAGGAATAAACCACTTGAAGTTGTGCTGTTATTATACAATAATCATTGATCACATGATGTGTTGCAGCCCAAAACAAATCGGAGTTGTGAACCCGGTGTTATTGTCCTACAACAGCACACCAGTTTGATCAGTTTTATACTTTTACACCTCAGTTTTTGTCTGGGGCTTCATGGTGGCCCAGTAGTCAGCATGTCCACCTCACAGCAAGAAGGTCTTGTGTTTGATTATCAAGCTCGGGCGTTTTTGTGTGGAGTATATCTATTCTCCATGTGGTTGCATAGATTTCCTCCGGGTACCATGTTTTCCTCACAAAGTTTGAAGATATGCGCATTCGGTTTTTGTAGACAAGTAGTTTCATTCATTCATTCAGTATCTGAAACACTTAATTCTAATTAGGGTCGCGGGGAGGCTGGCGCCCATGTCAGCCAACTCTGGGTAATGGTGAAGTTCACCCTGGATAGCTCATGAGGCTACTGAAGGGCAGAAATAATATAATGCCCTACGTTTTCAAATGACAACATTCATTTCATTTCATGTTCTGTAACCAATTAATCCTAATTAGGGTTGCAGGGAGGCTAGCACCATCCCAGCCAACTCCAGGTGAGGGTAGAGTACACTTTGGACAGGGCAGAAACACACTGACAACCCTTTTTAGCAAGGGACAGAAACACGCTGACGACTTTGCAGCTACTCTTTACGAAAGTCAGCAATGGTTCTTTTACATGCCTCTCACCATAGACAGTGACAGACATGGCCCGCCTTTGATAACCCAGTTAGCTGCACTGATGGGGGGGGGGGGGGGGGCAGTGGCAACCTTGTGGAGAGTGGGACTCGAACCCCCAACCATTGGATCAGCGATCCAGCACCCTATACCACTAGACCACCACTGCCCTCAAAAGTAATCATTCTCTAAACAGAATAAATATCAAAATGTATAATGAGTATTAATTAAGCAATTTTATTCACTCATTCAATCACGGGGTAACAATTAGATATAATCACGATTTTAATCACTATATGTGGTGTCAATTTGCAAATAAATCATCATCATCATCATCAATATCATCATCATCATCATCATCATCTACCACTTCTTCTGGGGTCGGGTCGCGGGGTCAACAACCTAAGCAATGACATCCAGATGTCCCTCTCCCCACTCACTTCCTCCAGCTCTTCTGGGGAGACATCGAGGCGTTCCCAGACAAGCCGAAAGACATAGTCCCTCCAGCATGCTCTAGGTCGACCATGGGATCTCTTCCCGGTTGGACATACCCAAAACATCACACCAGGGAGATGTTCGGGAGGCATTCTGACCAGATGCCTGAGCCACCTCAACTGGCCCCTCTTAATGCAGAGGAGCAGCGGATATACTCCAAGATCTCCCCGAATGGTAGAGCTTCTCACCTTATCTCTAAGGGAGGGCCCCACCACCCGGCGAAGTTAGCTTATTTCAGTCACTTGTATCTGTGATCTCGTTCCTTCGGTCACTACCCAAAACTTGTGACCAATGGTGAGGGTTGGAATGTAGATTGACTGGTAAATTGAGAACTTTGCCTTGCAGCTCAGGTCCCTCTTCACCACAACGGACCGGTACAGGCTCCACTTTACAGCAGAGGCTGCAGCCGTCCATCTGTTGATCTCCCACCCCATCCTTCCCTCACTTGTGAACTGTCTGTCTGTCTTCCTTTCGGCTTTTTCCCTTCACTTGGGAGTCGCCACAGCGAATAATCTGATTCGCACGTTTGATTTGGCAGAGTTTTTTAAGTCGGATGCCCTTCCTGTCACAACCCTTTTAGCAAAGGACAGAAACACGCTGACGGCTTTGCAGCCTACTCTTTACGAAAGTCAGCAATGGTTCTTTCACATGCCTCTCAGCATAGACAGTGAGAGACATGGCCCGCCTTTGATAACCCAGTTAGCTGCACTGGGGGCCTTCCCTCACTTGTGAACAAGACCCCGAAATACTTAAACTCCTCCACTTGGGGCAGGACCGCATTCACGACCCAGAGGGTGCATTCCACCCTTGTCCGACTGAGAACCATGGCCTCAGACTTGGAGGTGAGGATTTTCATCCTGGCAACTTTGCACTCGACTGCCAATCGCTCCAATGAGAGCTGGAGGTTCCGGGTTAATGAAATAAATTGTGTTAAATTAACATGTCACTACTCACTATTGAGAATTTAAGTGGGATTTGAAGGCATTAAAGTCCTTTGATTGACATGTGTTTGATTCCATTCTACCTCATCGTTATACTGGAGTCCTCTTCTTTTACATTTTGCTTGAAATTTAAATTACTCGTATTTCATCAGTGTACGTCTGAAATTGTAGGAAGAATATTTAAATGAAAACTATTGACGAAGAGTTTCAGGGTATAACTTGTGTGCTATTTTATACATTGGAAGGGCAGTGATGGCCTGGCTGCAAAGGCGCTGGATCACTGATCCCAAAGTTCGGGGTTCAAGCCACACTCTCAACGGGTTGTCAGTGCCCCCCCCCCAGTGCAGCTAACTGGGTTATCAAAAGTCGGCCATGTCTTTCACTGTCTATGGTGAGAGGTTCATGTAAGAGAACCATTGCTGACTTTCGACAAGTGTAACTGCATAGCAGTCAGCATGTTTCTGCTTTGCGTTCACCTGGCAAGCTGTCCAAGACGTACCCTCACCCGGAGTTGGCTGGGATGGATGCCAGCCTCCCCATGACCCTAATTAGGATTAAGTGATTACAGAAAATGAATGAATTTTATACATTGTATGCAACACCCTATGTTTTTCCTTACCGCAAGTTTGTGGCAGCCCAACTGATCAGAGAGTTCTTGAGTTGGACATCCCCACTTAACATTAAAGGCTGTGTGTAGGGCTCCATTTGGTAATTTTTGTAATTTCTCAATACATGTTTTAGAACAGTTGTCGTACACCACATCACAGTAATCAAATTTCCCTTGTATAATACTTTTATAATAAACTAAGGCGATTTGTTGTGTTATATAAGGTCGTATATGCTTTAACAAATATATTATACTCATTTCCGCGAAATAGGCGTGACCCCTCTGACTGATGTATACGAACATGTATATGTGTATATAATATCAATAAATACATGTTCATTGCTATGAATGCTTATAATAATAATTCAAAATTCAAAAATAATGCATAAGATGTAAATAAAATATAAATATACACACTCAGATGCGCACTTCACATAAAAAATGTAAGTAGTTTTGTTGGACGGTTTTGGGTTGTTTTTTGTTTTTGCTTATTTGTTTTTTGTTTTTTTTTGCATAATTGACCTTGTTTTGCGGTATTTTCCTTACCTTTTTACCTATTTTTTGGGGTTTTCATGAGCTGTATGACAAAATCATCAGTATTAAAACAATAATTTTGAATATTGGAACTATGACAGGAAAAGGTAGAGAGCTGGCTGACATGATGCAGAGGAGGAAGGTGGACATACTGTGTGTTCAGGAGACCAGGTGGAAAGGTCGCAAGGCTAGAAGCATAGGAGCAGGGTTTAAGCTGTTTTATCACGGTGTGGATGGGAAGAGAAATGGAGTCGGAGTCATCTTGAAGGAGGAGTTTGCCAGGAATGTTCTAGAAGTGAAAAGAGGTCAGACAGAGTGATGAGTCTCAAGTTAGAAATTAAAGGTGTGATGGTCAATGTTGTTAGTGCTTATGCCCCACAGACAGGATGTGGAGCGAGAAGAGAAGGAGAGATTCTGGAGGAGTTAGATGAAGTGATGCAGAGTACCCCAGAGGTGAAAGAGTGGTCATTGGGGCAGACTTCAATTGACATGTTGGTGCAGGAAACAGAGGGGACGAGGAAGTGATGGGTAGGTTTGGTATCCAGGACAGGAACGCAGAAGGACAGACGTTGGTAGATTTTGCAAAAAGGATGGAAATGGCTGTGGTGAATACTTTCTTCCAGAAGAGAGAGGAGCATAGGGTGACTTATAAAAGTGGAGGTAGGAGCACACAGGTAGACTACATCTTGTGCAGGCGATGTAATTTAAAGGAAGTCAGTGACTGCAAAGTAGTAGCGGGTGAGAGTGTTGCCAAACAGCATAGGATGGTGGTGTGCAGGATGATGCTGATGGTGAGGAAGGCGAAGAAGGCAAAGGCAGAGCAGAAGACAAAGTGGTGGAAGTTGAAAAAGGAAGAGTGTCGGGTTGTCTTCAAGGAGGAGTTGAAACAGGCTTTGGGTGGTCAGGAAGTGCTTCCAGATGACTGGACAACTACAGCGAATGTGATCAGAGAGACAGGTAGGAGAATACTTGGTGTGTCATCTGGAAGGAAAGTAGATAAGGAGACTTGGTGGTGGAATGAGGAAGTGCAGGAGTGTGTACAAAGGAAGAGATTAGCTAAGAAGAAGGGGGACAGTGACAAATCCGAAGAGAGTAAACAGGGAGTACAGGAGACACAGCGTAAGGCAAAGGTAGCAGTGTCAAAGGCCAAACAGAGCGCTGCTTGATGACTTGTATGCTCGGTTGGAAAGTAAGGAGGGAGAAAATGATTTATAGAGGTTGGCACAGCAGAGAAATAGAGATGGGAAGGAGGTGCAGCAAGTTAGATTGATAAAGGACAGACAGGGAAATGTACTGACTGATGACAGAAGCGTGGTGGGAAGATGGAAAGAGTACTTTGAAGAGCTGATGAATGAGGAAAATGAGAGAGAAAAAGAGTAGAAGAGGTGACTGTTGAGGACCAGGAAGTAGCAAAGATTAGTAAGGTGAAGTGAGGAGGGCATTGAAGAGGATGAAGAATGGAAAGGCAGTTGGTCCTGATGACATACCGGTGGAGAGGTATGGAAGTGTCTAGGAGAGGTAGCAGTAGATTTTCTGACAAGAACATTTAACAAGGTCTTAGAGAGCGAGAGGATGCCAGAGGAATGGAGGAGAAGTGTGCTGGTGCCCATTTTTAAGAACAAGGGAGACGTGCAGAGTTGTGGCAACCACAGAGGGATAAAGTTGATGAGCCATACGATGAAGTTATGGGAAAGAATAGTGGAAGCTAGACTAAGGGCAGAAGTCAGCATTTGTGAACAACAGTTTGGTTTCATGCCCAGAAAGAGCACCACAGATGCAGTGTTTGCCTTTGAGGACGTTAATGGAGAAGTACAGAGAAGGTCAGACGGAGCTGCATTGTGCCTTTGTGGATCTGGAGAAAGCATATGACAGGGTGCCGAGAGAAGAACTGTGGTATTGCATGAGGAAGTCTGGAGTGGCAGAGAAGTATGTTAGAGTGGTGCAGGACATGTATGAGAGATGTAAGACAGTGGTGAGGTGTGCTGTTGGTGTGACAGAAGAGTTCAAGGTGGAGGTGGGACTGCATCAAGGGTCAGCTCTCAGCCCCTTCTTGTTCGCTATGGTGATGGACAGGCTGACAGACGAGGTTAGACAAGATTCCCCATGGACTATGATGTTTGCAGATGACATTGTAATCTGTAGTGAGAGCAGAGAACAAGTGCAGGAAAATCTAGAGAGCTGGAGGTATGTCCTGGAAAGGAGGGGAATGAAGATTAGCCTCAGTAAGACAGAATACATGTGCATGAATGACAAGGACCAAAGAGGAACGGTGAGATTACAGGGAGCAGAGATAAGAAAGGTGGAGGATTTTAAAGTACTTAGGCTCAACAATCCAGAGCAATGGAGAGTGTGGAAAAGAGGTCAAGAAGCGTGTGTGCAGGCAGGTTGGAATGGTTGGAGAAAAGTGTCGGTGTGATGTGTGATAGAGGGTATTGGCAAAAATGAAAGGAAAAGTGTACAAGACGGTGTTGAGGCCAACGATGCTGTATGGGTTAGAAACAGTGGCCCTGGGGAAAAGACAGGAGGCAGAGTTGGAGGTAGCAGAGATGAAAATGTTGAGGGTCTCTTCGAGTAACGAGGATGGATAGGATTAGGAATGAGCACGTCAGAGGGACAGCACATGTAAGACGTTTTGGAGACAAAGTCAGAGAGGCTAGATTGAGATGGTTTGGACATGTACAGAGGAGGGATAGTGAGTATATTGGTAATAGGATGCTGAGGCTGGAACTACCAGGCAAAAGGCCTAGAGGAAGACCAAAAAAGAGATTTATGGATGTGGTAAAGGAGGACATGAAGGTCGTTGGTGTAAGAGAAGAAGATGTAAAGGATAGGGTGAGATGGAGGCAGATGATTCGCTGTGGCGACCCCTGAAGGGAAAAGCCGAAAGGAAAAGAAGAAGAAGATCAGTATTAAAACAATAAAAGACCTGAAATATTTCAGTTGGTGTGCAATGAATCTAAATTATATGAAAGTTTAATTTTTATCAGTACATTACAGAAAATAATGAACTTTATCACAATATGCTAATTTTTTGAGAAGGACTCGTATATATATGTGGGGATGGACTGCTATATCAGTAAGCCAGTATCCTGCCACCAGGTTACTACTACACCATTATTTATTTGTGTGTGTGTGTGTGTGTGTGTGTGTGTGTGTGTGTGTGTGTGTGTGTGTGTGTGTGTGTGTAATTTTATTATTAAAAATGGAGAAAACGTACCTTACATTGTCAAAACTCACCGTGCACTTTAGTTCTTACTACAGAAGATGCTGGAGATATCACTCACCATTCTAAAGACAAGTCTGGGTGCTCTCATTTACTCAATTACCAAGCCACTTTATCCTATGAGGGCCACCAAGAGACTAGATCCTATCTCAGCTGGCATCGTGCAAAGCCAGGGTAAGCTAAAAAGCACTCAACCATTCACACCTAGAAACAATGTTCAAGAACCAATTAGAATATTATGCATGTCTTTGGACTGTGGGAGGAAACCAGAGTACCTGAAGGAAACCTATGAATTCACAGAGAGAACATGCAAACTGCACATTGACGCCTGACCCTGGGACTCGAATACAGTACCTTCTTGCTGTGATTCAAACGAGCTAACAGTTAGATCACTTGTGCCTCAAGTCTAGACATATAGATTGTCATAGAACTTGTGCACTGCCCCGGTGTCTGATTTGTTCTCCTAGACTTTCACGTACTGCACAGTAAGCTTTGGAACATCCTACGGTCTTTTGCATGGAGCAGGAACGTGCCTGATTTTCTGAAAGATATATTCTCAAGATGTTTATGTCCGCATAAAGTGGAATCACACAGGTGACTCCTAGCCTCCACATCCTCCATAAAAGCACTTGTTGCATCTCTGGAACGAATACAAACATTTAAGCATTTTATTGTTATGCAATTTTTATCCGCCCGGAGCTGAGATTTGCCACAGCGAAACCTCTTGATTTGTTGAGTGTTGTGAAGAACGTGCTGCTCTGACTGCCTTATTGAACTGGTTCCTCCCACCCACTCCAAACTCAGAGCCTCAGGCCTACTGAATGTCTCCACCATGACACTCGATACAGAAGAGCACAAAAGCTGAGCTCATTACACTAATTTAATCATGAGCTGGTGTGTTGGATTGGTTTTGTACATGCATGTGTGTCTAGGCTGAGACTGGATGGGTGCAGGATTAGGACCTGTGCCCACTGAGGAAAGCAGCAGCTAGAGCATGAAACCTCTGTACTTGGCATGGAGAAGAGAACCCCTTGTGAAACAGATGGTGGCCTTTTTTCCCCCTGTTTTCTGCAGAGTTAATCAGGTGCTAAATACGAGCTCATCTTCCCTATTTAGTGTCACAGTAAGCTTGTGAACACTGAGTCTGTCAGAGGATAGACAGACTTCGGAATGTTCTTAAGTCTCAATGCTCTCAGTGTCATTTATAATTACAATTACCACAACACTCAATTCGGCAGGATGGTGATGCAGTGGTTAGCATGCCTGTCTCACAGTGAAGAGGTCCAGGGTTCGAGTTCTGGCTGAGAGAGGGCGTTTCTATGTGGAGTTTCAATGTCCTCCTCGTGCTTACGTGGGTTTCGTCCAGATACAGTGATACCTCACCTTACAAAATTGATCTGTTCCAAAGCATTTTTCGTGACCTGATTTTTTCACAAGTTGAGTAGCATTTTACATGTAAAATGTGTGATTCGTTCCAAGGCCCCCAATACTGCCCCCTAAACCCTTTAAAAATTATAAAAGTATACCTTTTCGACCTCCTTCTGCTTCAATATCGTACCAATGGAAGACGAGTTTGGCCATATTCCTTTGCGATGTCACTCAACTGCATGCCACGAGCCCACTTCTTCTTTTCACTCGCACCGGAAATCACACGCGTCCATGTGTGTGTGTATGTGTGTGTTTGTGTGTGTGTGTGTGTGTGTGTGTGTGTGTGTGTGTGTGTGTGTGTGTGTGTGTGTGTGTGTGTGTGTGTGAGTGTGTTGACCATGTTATCTTAGCAGAGTTATAATCTTGCAAATGTTTATGGAAGGTTAAAAGCCTGAGTCAAAAAATAAAGCAAGAAACTCATGAAACAACAGTAACACTGTCTTTCCTTTACACGAAAAGCATTATGGGAGATGCAGCTCCATAATAGCCAATGGGAGGGAGCTGCATCATCCACCCTAGCCAATGGGAGGCCAGTGGGGTGAGATGTAGGAAGATAGCCAATGGGAGGTAGCTGCGTCATCCCTCCTAGCCAATGGGAGGCCAGCAAGGTGGGATGTTTGAACATCGTTGATGGGAGAGCAGCTCATGCATTGTTTGAATGTTTGAATGCCGCATTTTAATGTTTGAATGGCGTGTTTGAATGTTTGAATGGTGCATTTGAATGGCGTGTTTGGCGTGTTTCGTAAGGAGAACTTGTTTTGTATACAGAGACAAAAAAATTTGGAAAATGTTTTCCGTAACCTGGATTTTTCGTTTTCTGGGACTATAGTAAGGTGAGGTACCGCTGTACTCTGGTTTCACCAACAATCCAAAGACATACACATGGGAACTAACTGGCTTTTCCAAATTGCCCCTAGGTGTTAGTACAAGGGTGAATAGTTGTGTGTGTATTGGCCCTGCAGTAGTCTGGTGAGCTGTTCAGGCTGTACCTCACCTTCAATCATTGGTGGCTGTGAAAAAAAAAATAGATTTAGATAGAGATTGTCTTCATTCACAGAGAATTAGGGACAATGTGATAAACCCAGGTGACTGGTTTAAAAGATTTCTCAGACATATTAAATGTCCTAAAGTTCTACAGCAGAGAGACAAAGAAACAAAAGGACATGTAGTCTGGCCCCAGTACAGCACTACAAAGTGATCTCATCTCATTACAGGGACATCCCAGAATAATAAAATATGAAGCCTGTAAAGGAGCAGAAGAGATTGTCGGAGCCTCTGAAGAGTATAAGTATAAGCTTGCCAACAACACTACACAAAATATGTCAATCAATTTTAAATATTCAGGCTTGTGTTTTCTGACTGTGGAACCACACCCAAAAGAGGCAGCATCTTGGCCCTGCCTACTTGAAACAGACCTACAAGCAATAGGTTCCCAGGGAAGGGGGGATTGCTGTTTCGAGTGAAAAGCTGGCATCCATTTCAGCCAAATCTGGGCCAGGGGTGGTTCTTTTACATGCCTCTCACCATACACAGATAATTCAGTTAGCTGCAGTGGTGTGTGTGTGTGTGTGTGGGGGGGGGGGGGGGGCAGAAGTGACAACCCGTTGACAGTGGGGCTCGAACCCCCGACCTTGGTACCAGTGATCCAGCACTCTAGCAGCAAGGCTCCACCACCCCTGTTTGACATCAATGAGAAGAAATACTATTGTCTAGTTTGTTTCATGGATACTGGGTATGAGCCAAGAATATAGTTTTGGTGTGACGCCAGCCCATCAACTACATACACACACGGACGCACATATTTACTCTGCTACAGTCACATGTGTTCTGCGTTGTACTTTGTCTCCTCTACCTGTTGCTCAGCCCAGATCGCAGTGTACCTGATTGTTAGACGAGATGCTCCTGTCCAGTTCATTGAGAAGTTAAAGGCTCCATATTCCTGTTGTGGAGGAAAAACTTCTCGCCTGGGGATGAACACTGATGGCTTTGCAGCATATTTTGTCAAAAGTCAGCAATGGGTCTTTTACATGGACCTCACACCACAGACAGTGAGAGACATGGCCGACCTTTGACAACCCAGTTAGCTGCACTGGAGGGGGGGTGGGGGGGGCAATGACAACCTTGTGTTGAGTGGGGCTTGAACCCCTAACCTTAAGATCAGTGAGCTTCTCCTTCACCACTAGGCCACCACTGATCTTAATTTATAATGCAGCCATTCGTTCATTTTCTAAACCACAAAATCCTAATTAGGGTCGCTGGGAACCTGTAACCCATCTCAGCTGACTATGGGAAAAGGTGAGGCACAACCTTCACAGCTTGCCAGGCTATCACAGGGCCAACACACACACACACACACAAAGAAATTCACACTCGTTGTTACACATAGGGATGATTTGGAACAGCCAATCAGCCTACTGTGCATGTTTTTGAACTGGGAGGAAACCCATGCAAGCTTGTGACTCGAAACAGAAATACCCAGGAACCAAGCCCAAGGCATTGTGAGGTTGGTGGTGTAGTGGTTAGGGTGCTGCGCTCATGATCAGGAGGTTGTGTGTTCAAATCCCAGCTAGACCCTCACTGTGCTAAGACCCCTGGGCAAGGTCTCAACCACAACTGTGCCTCTGTTCACCCAGCAGTGTAAATGGATACCAGTAAGTATACTGGGAATGCAACATGTGATGGACTAGCGTCCCATCCAGGAGGAGTTGAAGTCCTATTAGCTTCATGCCATGGAAATCAGGGATAATGTAAAAAGCTCAAAGTCCTTTTTTAAACCCAGGACACTCCTTCTAAGACACAGATGTGTTTACCACAGCGCCACCGTTCTGTTCTGATAATAACGACGAGATGAATATTAATAATACACAAACTATAAAGTTATGAAATTTTATGAGAGTTGGTGTGAACTGTAAGTGGCATAAGAGGTTGCATAAATGACGCCTATTAACCTGAATACGTTCGAGCAATTACAAGGCAAGAAGGTAGCACGGTTTAAAATTAAAAGGTATTCTTTAATCAGTCTGGGAAAAAGCCAGTGACGGCCCAGTAGTAGGGTGCTGGATTATTGATCCCAAGGTTGTGTGTACAAGCCCCACTGCGAATGGTTGTCACTGCTGTGTACCCCCCCCCCCCGCCCCCGCCCCACCCCACCCCACCCCCACCCCCACCCCGGTGCAGCTAACTGGGTTATCAAAGGCCGGGTGTCGAGAGGTTCATGTAAAACAACCAATGCTGACTTTCATCAGCAATAGAATGCATAGCCATCAGCAAATTTCTACCTTGTAATGACCTGGCAAGCTATCCAGGGTGTACTCTACCCTCGCCCAGAGTCGGCTGAGATGGGCGCCAGCCTCCCCACAATCCTAATTAGGATTAACCGGTTCAGAAAATGAACGAATGAATGAATATTCTATCTGGTAATTTGGCCAGATTGTAAGAAACCCAAGCCAAGATAATGCAGTGTCTGAATTTCTGCTGTTCAGTGTTGTCATTGACTTGCCTTATCATTCTAGCAGTTAATTTGTTGACTGAATTTCCAAACAGTCTGCTCTGACAGATTGTCTCTGTGGTCGTTCCTTGTTTTCCTTCATGTATAACAGCTAAATGAAAATTACAAGGGAGAATTTTTCGTGAAGGAGGTTGTTGGCGGGGATAACAATGAACCTGAATGTCTGTGTAGGTGGATGTGGATAAAATTAGCTGTTTGTAACCAAACAAAATGGCAGCAAAGTTAACTGACTGTGTTTGCATAAGTAATGCCTGGTGTCGTGTTACCTCCCTAAACCATTATACATCAAGTCTGTGAAGTAAACCTGTAATTTATAGTGGCGTGAACAAGCATGCACTCATTTCTCAAGTGATGATAACATACCAAATGGCATTGATTTGGCCTCAGACAGTCGAAACATGACTCAGGCTTTAAAAATGCAGTTATGGTACACTTTGTTGTTCAATATTTTTGTTCATGGTTCATAGAAACATGAGGAAAAGATTATTATGAAGGCATAATTGTATATACTCACTCACTCACTCACTCTCTCACTCTCTCACTCACTCACTCATATGCCATACTGCTTAATCATCCTAGGATAGCGTTAGGTTACTGAATCGGCCCACGCGAATACTTCTCAAAGATTGATTCGTCTGTGTCACCCAGAGCGCTCTGGAGCGAGTCGTGAAAAGAAAGGCAGCAGTCCACGTAAAATAACACCAGTCTTTATTCACGAATCCCCAATCACACAATGGTAGAGGACACATACTAGTATATGAAGAGTTCAGGCGCAAAAACCGCAAAACGCTATCACAAAAAAAATTGAGATGGTGTTGCCAAATGGTGGCTCCTGCCTCTGAGTACAAGCTTATCAAATCAAATTAGTCGCAAAACGCGCTATATCCCATGCATTACTGACCTGAAAACATCGTTTTTTTTAATCAAGGTCCGCTAAACGCCATTGACATAATTTACCAGAATCCGCGATATCCATTCCGGCAATCAAAATTGCGCATCAGATCTTGTGATGCTCAACATGGCGGCGCCCATGATTAGCTGCTGAAACGGGGTAAATTTTGCGGGGGTTTTTCGCTAATTTTGCAGCAGAAACATGGAGGACTTCGATGAAATGGATGAGCCTGTGATGGTTTCACCAACAGGTAAACGTAAACACCGCAGGCCGAAAAGTTCTGCCCGTTATATGGAGTTGAGGTCTAAGCGAGCGTCCATGCCGGCCTAAAAGCAATGGGGTTAAAAAGGACTGGTAGTCTCTTAAGCGCGCTCTCTTGACGTTGTTTTGAAGTTGAGACATTGTGTCTATCCTTATTTGATGATAACAGCACCATTTTATAATGTTTTCAGACAATTCCTTGTTGTTTGGCCATTTATTTGGATTTAGAGGTTTTTGCAAAAAAAAAAAAAAAAAAAAAAAAAAAAAAAATCCAATTTGGATTTAGTGGGTTTTGCAACCAAATATAATTAGCTGTTAATGAAATTAATTAGTTAAATAAATATAAGATTTTTGAAATTCTGACCTTTTATTCAGTGAGACACGAGCATCTGTCTGTCTTCCTTTCGGCTTTTTCCCTTTTACTCGGGAGTCGCCACAGCGAATCATCTGATTCGCACGTTTGATTTGGCAGAGGTTTTCACGTCGGATGCCCTTCCTGTCACAACCCTTTTAGCAGGGGACAGAAACACGCTGACGGCTTTGCAGCTACTCTTTACGAAAGTCAGCAATGGTTCTTTTACATGAACCTCTCACCATAGACAGTGAGAGACATGGCCCGCCTTTGATAACCCAGTTAGCTGCACTGGGGGGGGACAGTGACAACCTTGTGGAGAGTGGGACTCGAACCCCCAACCTTTGGATCAGTGATCCAGCACCCAATACCACTAGACCACCACTGTCCCTCAGTGAGACACTAGCATCTATTACGATAGAAATGGACAAGAATAGCATTAATATAATGCATAAAATAACATTAATATAATGCTCCCTCCATTTAAAAAAAAAGACCTCAAGTGGATTTAGAGGCTTTTGCATCTGAACTCTTCATATACAGCTTTAAGTTGGTTCCCCACCCTAGGTGAGGAACCAGTTGAAGGTTAGTCTAAGAGGGGGCTGGTGGTCATCAGTACTTTTCCACAAGAAAAACAAGTCTACAGTATCTAGGAGCAGCTGGACTATATCAAAAATGAGATAAAAAGTTTCACAGAGCAAGGGCAGACAAGATACTGGTGTCTCATAATAGAGAATCAACATTCACAGTAGAACTTGCACCTGATTGCTGCAAAAGTCGATAAACCTGTAATGTTCCATAAAGTGAAAAACTTCACAGTCGTATAAGGATTGAGAACATTTTCCCTTCAGATAGCCTGAACAACTTGCCAAACCATCACAGGTCCAACACATACAGCCATTCACACTCACACTCATAATTGCCAATACATTGGGACCTCACCTTCGGAAATTAATACTGTAAGTTCCAGAGCCTTTTCCTTAACCTGGATTTTTCGTAAATTGAACCGCATTTTACATGTAAAACGCGTGATTCGTTCCAAGACTCCCATTACTTCCCCCTAAACCCTTTAAAATTATAAAAATATACCTTTTAATGCCTCCTTTTTGCTTCTATATCATACAGATGGTAGACGGGTTTGGCCATATTCCTTTGCGATATCACTCAACCACATGCCACGAGCCCACTTCTTCTTTTCACTCGCAGTGGAAATCACACATGCCCATGTGTGTGTGTGTGTGTGTGTGTGTGTGTGGTGTGTGTGTGTGTGTGCGTGTGTGTGTGTGTGTGTGAGCGTGTGTGTGTGTGTGTGTGTGTGTGTGTGTGTGTGTGTGTGTGTGTGTGAGCGTGTGTGTGTGT
>CM045728.1:11307349-11407349 GCA_024760905.1 Plotosus lineatus | reverse complement strand
ACAGAAAATGAACTGAACTGAACTATGTCCAGAAACTCATGTTCAAAGAACTCAAAGAACTGACCTGCATTTCTCCCCAACCACAGAACTCCATAAATGGTAAAGGTACAAATAACAATATGACAAATAAACGGTGATAACAACAGTGCAGTTCAGCCACAGCAGCATCCATAGGTTTCATTCATTTTCTGAACCATTTAATCCTAATTAGGATTGCAGGAGAATAGCCGAGTCTGGGTGAGCGCAGAGTAACACGCTGGACAGCTCGCCAGGCCATCAACGCTCTAACGGCTATGCAGCTACTTTTGACGAAAGTCAGCAGTGGTTCTTTTACATGAACCTCTCACCACAGACAGTGAGAGACATGACTGGTCTCTGATAACCCTTTTACAACAGTTAGCTGCACTGGGGGATCAGCAGAGACAACCATTAGCAGTGGGGATTGTACCCACGCCCTTGGGATTGGTTATCCAGCACCTTACTACCGGGCCACATCCATCGGTTTACATTAAGAGATTTACTATGTTTATAGGGTGCCATTACTTTTTATATGGTTTAATATAGACCCACGGCTTTTTTTTTCAGTGTTGATGAAATTCCTGGTGTGAATGTAAGATGTTTTGAATCTGAACAATCAAGATTCACATCACGAGTCTTTTTGTACGGAACAAAACTTTACGCTCATCGTCCCTGTAAGTGATAGACGCCGCTGAATCGTATACTTGATTATCCTTTAATATTCACGGCAGGTGAAATACATGCAAGTACGGTACTAATGAAGTGATGTTCTTGCCAGGTTCTTGTTGGGAGCCGTCTCTTGTCTGCCCTGGGATTTATTAAAAGTGTCTGTTATGTTCCTGAATATCAGGAAAAAGCTGTTGGAAGGAGTGTTTCCAGATTCGGCTATTTCCTGTAGACTTCCTGAGAGTGGCGTTGCAGTGACACATCAGTCACCTAAAATCCTAAAATGACTATATATTTATTTTAATTTTATTTTATTTCAATAATTTATTTTCTTTGTAATCCTTTAAGAAATGTTTTTTTTTTAAATTCCTTCAATTTCTTAATTATATCACACACACACACACACACAGCGAGAGAGAGAGAGAGAGAGAGAGAGAGAGAGAGAGAGAGAGTGGGGGTTGTTGTGGTGTCCTTGTGGTAAAGGTGCTGGATCACTGATCCTAAGGTTAGGTTTCAAGCGCCACTCTCCACAAGGTTATCATTGCCAGTGCAGCTAACTGGGTTATCAAAGGCTGGCCGTGTCTCTCACTGTCTATGGTGTGAGGTTCACGTAAAAAAAAAAAGCATTGACAAGAGTAGCTGCAAAGCCATCAGTGTGTTTTCACTCTGCGATGGCCTGGATAGCTGTCCAGGGTGTACTCTGCCCTTGCCCGGAGTCGGCTGGGATGGGCGCCAGCCTCCCGTGACCCTAATTCGGATTAAGCGGTTACAGAAAACAAACTGAATGAACACACACACACACACACACACACACACACACACACACACACACACACACACACACAAGCGCCAGCTGTGGAAGGCCGTTCAGGGTGTACTCAGCCTTTGCACACTGTCAGCTTTGGTGAGCACAAACCTCCCCACAACACTACTAGGATTAAGTGTTTCAATGAATAAGTCAGTGAACGATAATAATAATAATAATAATAATAATAATAATAATAATAGTAATAATAATAATAATAATAATAAAAATAATAATAATAATAATAATAATAGTAATAATAATAATAATAATAATAATAATAGTAGTAGTAATAATAATAATAATAATAATAATAATAATAATAGTAATAATAATAATAATAATAATAATAGTAGTAGTAATAATAATAATAATAGTAATAATAATGATAATAATAATAATAATAATAATAATAATAATAATAATAATAGTAATAATAATAATAATAAAAATAATAATAATAATAATAATAGTAATAATAATAATAATAATAATAATAATAATAATAATAATAATAAATAATAATAATAATAAATCGTTGTCTTGGGAGATTTCAACGCCCATGTGGGCAACGATAGTGTGACCTGGAAGGGTGTGATCGGTAGGTACGGCCTCTCCAGGCTGAATCCGAATGGTGTGTCGTTGTTGGACTTCTGTGCTCATCATAGTTTGTCTATCACGAACACCATGTTCGAACATAAGGGTGTCCATAAGTGCACTTGGCACCAGGACACCCTAGGTCGCAGTTCGATGATTGACTTTGTAGTCGTGTCATCGGACTTGCGACCATATGTTCTGGACACTCGGGTGAAGAGAGGAGCTGAGCTGTCTACCGATCACTACCTGGTGGTGAGTTGGCTTCGGTGGTGTGGGAGGTTGCCTTCCAGACCTGGCAGGCCCAAGCGTGTAATCAGGGTCTGCTGGGAACGTTTGGCGGAGCCCCCTGTCCGAGAGGTCTTTAACTCCCACCTCCAGCAGAGCTACAACCACGTTCCGGAGGAGGCGGGGGACATGGAATCCGAATGGGCCATGTTTCGTGCCTCCATTGCTGAGGCGGCTGCCCATAGCTGTGGCCGTAAGGTCGTCGGTGCTTGTCGTGGCGGTAATCCCCGAACCCGGTGGTGGACACCTGCGGTGAAGGGGGCCGTCCAGCTGAAGAAGGAGGCCTATCGGGTTTTGTTAGCCTGTGCGACTCCTGAGGCAGCAAACGGGTACCGGCAGGCCAAGCGTGCTGCAGCCGAGGCTGTCGCAGATGCAAAATCTCGGGCGTGGGAGGAGTTCGGTGAGGGCCTGGAGAATGATTATCGGTTGGCCTCAAAAAGGTTCTGGGCCACCATCCGACGCCTCAGGAGGGGAAGCAGTTCTTCACAAACACTGTTTACGGTGGAGGTGGGGAGCTGCTTACCTTGACTGGGGATGTTGTTGAGAGGTGGAGGGAATACTTTGAGGACCTTCTCAATCCCACCAACATGCCCTCCGTGGGAAGAGGAAGACCCTGGGGTTCGGGTGAGGGTCCGCCCATCACTGGAGTGGAGGTCACTGAGGTTGTCAAAAAGCTCCTCGGTGGTCGAGCTCCGGGTTGGACGAGATCCGCCCGGACTATCTCAGGGCTCTGGATGTTGTAGGACTGTCTTGGTTGACACGGCTCTGCAACATCGCGTGGTCATCGCGGGCTGTACCTCTGGATTTGCAATCTGGGGTGGTGGTCCCAAGTTTCAAGAAGGGGGATCGGAGGGTGTGTTCCAATTATCGGGAATTACACTCCTCAGCCTACCTGGGAAAGTCTATGCAGGGGTACTTTAGAGAGGAGGATCCGACCGATAGTCGAACCTCGGATTCAGGAGGAACAATGTGGTTTTCGTTCTGGCCGCAGCACTCTTGACCAACTCTATACGCTCCACAGGATTCTGGAGGGGGCATGGGAGTTTGCCCAATCTGTCCACATGTGCTTTGTGGATTTGGAGAAGGCTTTCGACCGTGTCCCTCGAAAGATCTTGTGGGGCGTGCTCCGAGAATACGGCGTTCCGGATCCGTTGCTACGAGCTATTCGGTCGCTGTATCACCGGAGCCAGAGTTTGGTCCGTATTGGTAACAGCAGCTCGGATTCGTTTCCGGTGGGAGTTGGAGTCCGCCAAGGCTGTCCTTTGTCACCGATTCTGTTCATACTTTTTATGGACAGAATTTCTAGGCGCAGTCGAGGCGATGAGGGGTTCTGGTTTGGTGGCCATCGGATATCGTCTCTGCTTTTTGCGGATGATGTTGTCCTTTTGGCTTCATCAAGTCGGGCCCTCCAGCTCGCATTGGAGCGATTCGAAGCTGAGCTGAGTGCGGCGGCGGGGATGAAGATCAGTACCTCCAAGTCCGAGGCCATGGTTCTCAGTCGGACAATGGTGGAATGCACCCTCTGGGTCGGGGATGAGGTCCTGCCCCAAGTGGAGGAGTTTAAGTATCTTGGGGTCTTGTTTACGAGTGAGGGAAGGATGGAGCGAGAGATCGACAGACGGATCGCTGCAGCCTCTGCTGTTAAGCGGTGCCTGTACCGGTCCGTCGTGGTGAAGAAGGAGCTGAGCCACAAGGCGAAGCTCTCAATTTACCAGTCGATCTACGTTCCAACCCTCACCTATGGTCATGAGCTTTGGGTAATGACCGAAAGAACAAGATCACGGATACAAGCGGCTGAAATGAGCTTTCTTCGCCGGGTGGCGGGGTTCTCCCTTAGAGATAGGGTGAGAAGCTCCGCCATCCGGGGAGAGCTCGGAGTAGATCCGCTGCTCCTCCGCATTGAGAGGGGCCAGTTGAGGTGGCTCGGGCATCTGGTCAGAATGCCCCCCGGACGCCTCCCTGGTGTGGTGTTTCGGGCATGTCCAACCGGGAAGAGACCCCGGGGTCGACCTAGAACACACTGGAGGGACTATGTCTCTCGGCTTGTCTGGGACCGCCTTGGTGTCCCCCCGGGAGAGTTGGAGGAAGTAGCTCGGGAGAGGGATGTCTGGACCTCTTTGCTAAGGTTGCTGCCCCCGCGACCCGACCCCGGACTAAGCGGAAGATGATGATGATGATGATGATGATGATAATAATAATAATAATAATAATAATAATAATAATAATAGTAATAATAATAATAATAATAATAATAGTAGTAGTAATAATAATAATAATAGTAATAATAATGATAATAATAATAATAATAATAGTAATAATAATAATAATAATAATAATAATAATAGTAATAATAATAATAGTAATAATAATAATAATAGTAATAATGATAATAATAATAATAATAATAATAATAATAATAATAGTAATAATAATAATAATAATAATAATAATAATAATAGTAATAATAATAATAATAATAGTAATAATAATAATAATAATAATAATAATAATAATAGTAATAATAATAATAATAATAATAATAATAATAGTAATAATAATAATAATAATAATAATAATAATAGTAATAATAATAATAATAATAATAATAATAATCTTCTTCTTTTACTTTCGGCTGCTCCCTTCAGGGGTCGCCACAGCAAATCATCCGCCTCCACCTCACCCTGTCCTCCAGATCTCTTCTTTTTCTGACTCCAACGACCTTCATGTCTTCCTTCACCACGCCCATAAATCTCTTCTTCGGGTCTTCCTCGAGGCCTTCTGCCTGGTAGTTCCAACCTCAGCATCCTACTGCCAATATACTCACTATCCTCCTCTGTACATGTCCAAACCATCTCAATCTAGCCTCTCTGACTTTGTCTCCAAAACATCTTACGTGGGCTGTCCCTCTGATATACTCATTTCTGATCCTATCCATCCTCGTAATTCTAGGGAGAACCTCAACATTTTCATCTCCGCTACCTCCAGCTCTCTCCTCCTGCCTTTTCCTCAGCGCCACTGTTTCTAAGCCATACAACATCGCTGGCCTCACCACCATCTTGTACACTTTTCCTTCATTCTTGCTGACACTCTCCTATCGCACATCACACCGGATACTTTTTCTCCAACCATTCCAGCCTGCCTGCACACGCTTCTTCACCTCTTTTCCACACTCTCCATTGCTCTGGATTGTTGAGCCTAAGTACTTAAAATCCTCCACCTTCATCTCTGCTCCTGTAACATCACTGTTCCTCCTGGGTCCTTCTCATTCACACACATGTATTCTGATTTTCTGAGGCTAACCTTCATTCCTCTCCTCTTCCAGGGCATACCTCCACCTCTCTAGATTTTCCTGCACTTGTTCTCTGCTCTCACTACAGATCACGATGTCATCTGCAAACATCATAGTCCATGGGGAATCTTGTCTCACCTCGTCTGTCAGCCTGTCCATCACCATAGCAAACAAGAAGGGGCTCAGAGCTGACCCTTGATGCAGTCCCACGTCCACCTTCAATTCCGGGTCACACCGACAGCACACCTCACCACTGTCTTACATCTCTCATACATGTCCTGCACCACTCTAACATACTTCTCTGCCACTCCAGACTTCCTCATGCAATACCACAGTTCTTCTCTTGGCACCCTGTCATATGCTTTTCCAGATCCACAAAGGCACAATGTAGCTCCTCTGACCTTCTCTGTACTTCTATTAACATCCTCAAGGCAAACATTGCATCTGTGGTGCTCTTTCTGGCATGAAACCAAACTGTTGTTCACAAATGCTCACCTCTGCCCTTAGTCTAGCTTCCACTATTCTTTCCCATAACTTCATCAGCATGGCTCATCAACTTTATCCTCTGTAGTTGCTGCAACTCTGCACGCCTTCCTTGTTCTTAAAAATGGGCACCAGCACACTTCTCCTCCACTCCTCCGGCATCTGCTCACTCTCTAGTACCTTGTTGAATGTTCTTGTCAGAAAATCTACTGCTACCTCTCCTAGACACTTCCATACCTCTACAGGTATATCATCAGGACCAACTGCCTTTCCATTCTTCATCCTCTTCAATGCCCTTCTCACTTCACCCTTACTGATCTTTGCTACATCCTGCTCCTCAATGGTTACCTCTTCTACTCTTTTTTCTCTCATTTTCATCATTCATCAGCTCTTCAAAGTACTCTTCCATCTTCCCAGCACACTTCTGTCATTAGTCAATACAGTTCCTCTCTGTCCTTTATCAATCTAACTTGCTGCACGTCCTTCCCATCTCTATTTCTCTGCTGTGCCAACCTGTATAGATCATTTTCTCCCCTCTTTACTATCCAACCTATCATACAAGTCATCATACGCCCTCTGTTTGGCCTTAGCCACTGCTACTTTCGCCTTTACGCTGTGTCTCCCTGTACTCCTGTTTACTCTCTTCGGTCCTCTCAATGTCCCACTTCTTCTTGGCTAACCTTTTCTCTTTGTACACACTCCTGCACTTCCTCATTCCACCACCAAGTCTCCTTATCTACTTTCCTTCCAGAGGACACACAAGTACTCTCCTACCTGTATCCCTGATCACATTTGCTGTGGTTGTCCAGTCATTTGGAAGCACTTCCTGGCCACCCAAAGCCTGTTTCAACTCCTCCTTGAAGACAACACGACACTCTTCCTTTTTCAGCTTCCACCACTTTGTCTTCTGCTCTGCCTTTGCCTTTTTCACCTTTCTCACCATCAGAGTCATCCTGCACACCACCATCCTATGCTGTTTGGCAACACTTCACCCAGGATGACTTTGCAGTCACTGACTTCCTTCAAATTACATCGCCTGCACAAGATGTAGTCTACCTGTGTGCGCCTACCTCCGCTTTCATAAGTCACCCTATGCTCCTGTTTCTTCTCAAAGAAAGTATTCACCACAGCCATTTCCATCCTTTTGCAAAATCTATCAACATCTGTCCTTCTTGTTCCTGTCCTGGATACCAAACCTGCCCATCACTTCCTCGTCCCTCTCATGCCTGCCCCAACATGTCCATTGAAGTCTGCACCTATGACCACTCTTTCACCTCTGGGGGTACTCTGCATCACTTCATCTAAGTCACTCCAGAATCTCTCCTTCTCTTCTAGCTCACATCCTGCCTGTGGGGCATAAGCACTAACAACATTGAGCATTACACCTTCAATTTCTAACTTGAGACTCATCACTCTGTCTGACACTCTTTTCACTTTTAGAACATTCCTGACAAACTCCTCCTTCAAGATGACTCCGACTCCATTTCTCTTCCCATCCACACCGTGATAAAATAAAGCTTAAACCCTGCTCCTAAGCTTTTAGCTTTGCTACCTTTTCCACCTGGTCTCCTGAACACACAGTATGTCCACCTTCCTCCTCTGCATCATGTCAACCAGCTCTCTACCTTTTCTGTGCATAGTTCCAACATTCAAAGTCCCCACTCTCAGTCCTAGACTCATGCCTTTCCTCTTCTCTCTCTGCCTACGGACACGCCTCCCACCTCTCCTTCTTCACGCTCGACCAACAGTAGTCCAATTTCCATCAGCACCCTGTTGATTGACAGCACTGATGGCGGTCGTTGTTAACCCGGGCCTCGACCGATCCGGTATGGAGGTAATACTTTTGATTTGCATAATCAATAATTGGCATTGGTTTTACGTCGGATGCCCTTCCTGACACAACCCTCTGCATTTCTCCGGGCTTGGGACCGGCATGAGGGGGAGAGACACTGGTTAGTGCCCCCCCACCTCATGGCTGCATTAATAATAATAATAATAATAATTTAAGAGTCAAAAAGTCATGTGATTTTACTTACCCTGGAGTGCTCGAATTTTCAGAGTGAGAGCGATGATACACTCACTCTTCCCTATCAATCACGTTAGCCAATCATGGTCATCGTTGAAGTTATGTATGAGGAAGAGGGTAGATAGCTTTTATTCTGAATGTGTTCCCCGGTATAAGAATCAGTCTGTTTGGCTGTGAGTGTTGCAGAGAAAGCATGTTGACCTTCTTGCTTTATGCTCAGTGGTGTTTGTTCATGATTGAGGAGAGCTGTATATGTAGTCGGGTCTGGCCAGATTGTAACGTAAATTGGGTGGGGACAGTGTATACTGGATTCACTGTGTAGTATTTACACATTATACATCTAAACCCATTGGTTTATTTTCCAAACCTTTTAATCTTATTAGAGTTTTAGGGAAGTTGATCGAAGTGAAAACTGACCAAAGGTGGGGTCAACCCAGAAACGTTCAAGCCCAGAACTCAAACCCCGGACCTTCTTGTTGTGAGCCAGACAACTCTTATGCCACCGTGCTTTGTATAGTTTATAAAAACACAGAAATTTAGGTAATACAATGCTCCAGGTAGAATTTAGACAACACAAAGGGGCGGAGACCAAAAACAAGGCACTGTGTAGTACTGTAAATAATTAAATAATTCTGTTTAAAATTCCAACACTCCAAAGTATATAAATAAAACGTCTAACACATTAAATATGTAAAGTACATAATAGTACAGGGATGAAAATGGGTGTGATTCAATATATGGTAAAGTCTATGGGCTTTTTACACCCAAGCCATAGTGGCTCATCAGGCCAGTGCTTACCCCTGGTATCTGCAGCATGAAGCGGTCAGGAGTCCAACTCCTCCTGGATGGGACGCTAGTCCATCGCAGGTTACCTTCCCAGTATATTTTTACTGGTACCCATTTATACTGCTGGGTGAACAGAGGCACACTTGTGCCTGAGACCTTGCCCAGGGGTCCTAGCACAGTGGAGTTCTTACTGGGATTTGAACTCACAACCTCCTGACCATGAGCCCAGCACTCTAACCACTAGGCCACCGGCCCCACATGAGTCAATATATGCCAGTTTTATTACAATATTGTTTCAAATCGGACTGGAAACAGAATTTATAAACATATAACAACAAGAGTGTATAAAACCATTGGCGTGAACTTCCATCCTCTTCAAACACTGAACATTGCTCAATCCAATGAGTGATCCTACAGGACCACCTCAGCACAATGGGAACGATTGGTAGATGATGTCGATAGCACCGTTAATTATTTATTCACGTCCTCTCCCTGGCAGTCGTCATTCACACAGTGACACGGAAGACGAAAACAATGGGAGAGCTGTATCTTCGATTCTAGTTGCTGACATTCAGCTTTTTAGCTGTTCTGCATTTGACCTAGAATTGTGTGTGTGTGTGTGTGTGTGTGTTGATGGAAGGGGAGAGCGAGAGCGAGAGAGAGAGAGAGAGAGCATCCTGGCTACAGCTTGGTAAGGAGAAATAATTGGATTCTCGTTCCTTATCTCATTCAACACAAGTTGTCAGAATCCCTGCTGCCTTGGCACAGTCACGTTTCAGTCAAGCGAGAAGGATTTCTTAAGGTTTGTGATAGGTGACACAGCTTCAGATTGTGTGGGTTTTTTTTTTTTTCTTTTCCTCTTTCTCTCCCTCACTCTCTCAACTCGCTTTGGTTGAGGTATGTGCAGGGACCGACCACTCACTCACATGAAACAGCCATTTTGGTGCTACAGTTCAGCCTAAAGATGCCAAGGTTGAATTGGACTGTTGTCACAATTAAACGTGATTTGATTATATTTCCCTTTCAAAAATCTGCACACTCTTAAGCATTAGCTAAATAAACATTACCAGCTTAGCTAACAAAGAAAAATTGTTTCCACAGACCTTGCATAGTGTACATATTTTCTGCAAAATGTCTTCACGGGGAAAAAAAAAAAAAAACAAAAAAAAAACCCTGAGTTTTATAACTGTTCTGAGCTCGTGGTTATTATCCAATAGCGCAACTGCATCTATTCTTAAGCATTTTTCTCATATAAATAAAAATTCCCATTCAAATAAAATATGTAAATATCCAGCTAAAAACAAAGCCACACACTTTAATATTTTTTTGAAGATCCCTTAGACTTGGTCTCAGCAGATAATAGTCATGCCATTGTTTCAGCAAATATTAATATCCACCCAGTGTCAGGTTCATTTCTCACCGACATCTTGAATCGATGAGGGAAAAACTGAACCACTCCATAAAGTCTTCTCCAGCACATTCCGAACACTTTCAATAGAGTTAAGGTCAGGACTCTCGGGGGGGCAATACATATGTGAAAATGATTCCTCATGCTCCGTGAACCTCTCTTTCATTATTCGAGTCCTCTTTTTATATCCAAGCTACCAGGGAAGAAAAAAGGTGCATTGATATGATCACCTGCACATTCAGTACATTCATCATCAGGTGCTTCATTTTTCTTTTCATTTTTCATTTGCTTCATTAATGTTGCTGAGCCTTGACTGGGCCAGTTGGAGCAACAATGCCATGGAGGTTACATAAGATAAGATAAGATAAGATCCAGCTTTATTAATCTCACAATGGAGAAATTCACTGTTACAGGCTCTTGAGGTACCATCAGTAGGGGGTGCAAAAATAGATACATATACAAACATACACACATACATATATATTATATAAGTAAATAAATAAATAGATACATAAATAGTATAAATTAATAAACAATAAAAGAAAAGAAGGGAACAACTTTGTAGACTGGCCTATATTAAAGTGTAATGTATCTGAGTGCAGAGTAGATGGGTTGATATGGTTCACAGTCAGTGGGGTAGATGTGGTTGATTAAAGTGCACGGGGTTTTTATTGCACATAACCGATATTTTCACAGACAGTTACAAAGTGGCGTTGTACAGTCTGACAGCGGCGGGAATGAACGACCTGCGGTAGCGCTCCTTCCTGCACTGAGGAGGATCACATGCTGTGATCAAGAAGAATTTCCCTCCATGAAAATATTAGTGTGCCTAACCCCCCAATTTTTTTTTTTTTTTTTTTTTTTTTTTTTTGTCTGGGTACTGAATTTTTCTGGTAGTGGATATAATTAATGTATTTATACGACACAGAAATTGTCTGATCTGATTGTTCCACTATCAGGAGATTAAATACTTTATCCTGAATGATTAAAGATTAACGCAAGACAATAGCTTGTCGGAATAACGTGAAGCAAGTGGTGCTGTAACTGTCTTGCTTCAAAAATGGAAAAATAAAAATAATATTTATGAAATAAAAATACACTAAAATGTTGAATGAATGTAAAAACACGAGTTTGTTTATGTTTCCATTTAATATGTACTAAATTCATTGGCGGACCATGTCTCTCACTGTCTATGGTGAGAGGTTCATGTAAAAGAACCATTGCTGACTTTCATAAAGAGGAGCTGCAAAGCTGTCAGGAGGTTTCTGTCTCTTGCTAAAGGGTTCTGTCAGGAAGGGCATCCGACATAAAAACCGATGCCAAATCAAACATGTGAATTATTTGCTGTGGCGACGCCTGATAAAGGGATAAAGCCGAAAGAAAATCATCATCATCATCATCATTATGATCATCATCATCATCATCATCATCATCATCATCATCATCATCATCATCATCATGTACTAAACTCTAAACAGACACTCTTAGCTCCAAAGTGTTTACTTCTCAGAGCAGGCCTGATATATATGCATACATGTCAGAGGGCAAGTTCGTTCCTAGGGCAAGCTCATAAGTCAAAATATTTGTTAGATAAAATAAAAATTCCCATAGGAAACAATAGCAAACCAATTAATCCGTTCCAACCCCCTCCCAAACTCATATAACCTGACACAAACATGCATATTTGACCTAATATATTAAAGATAAACATGTAAAAACAATAAATATTCCATGATAATAATAATAACAATACATGTACACAACATTAATAATAATTAATAATAAATAATAATGAAACAGGAATAAACTATAATTCAACTAACCCTTCCAATCATCCTGGGGACTCTTGGGAACATTTTGCTTGTTTGTTTGTTCGTTTGTTTTTGTTTGTTTGTTTGTCAGTTTTTTTGTTTTGTTGTTTTTGCCATACTGTACTAGAATTAAGTGTAATTGGCATTCCTCTACAGTAAGTGGCAGTGGCGCTCTCACTTTTTTCCCTATGGTGTAAGGAAAACAGTAAGAACGCCACTGCCACCTGCTGTAAAGGATGCACAATTACAGTAAGTGTCTATGGTGTAGGGAAACAGCACCAAGCAAATGATATGAAGTGTAGTAAAGACTATTTATAGTCACATGTGCTGGGTGGGCATGGGGGGGGGGGTCTTCCTATAGGGAGCATCACAGAAAATAATTGAGAAGCACTTCACATTGCAGGCCCAGATAGGGCAGTGGTGGTCTGGTGGTATAGGACGCACCTACTGAGATGCGCACCTCACTACAATGTAACTTGTTTTGATGGGAGATTTTGGGTTGTTGGGTTTTTTGTTTGTTTGTTTTTTTGTTTTTTTTTTTTTTTTTTTTGTTTTTGGGGTTGTGTTGGTTTAGAGGTTCTTTTGCATACGTGGCCTTGTTTTTGTGGCATTTTCCTTAATTTTTCCCCTTATTCTTTCTGTGATGCACTGAAAATGCATAAATTGAAGCGCGCAGTAGCGAGGGCTCCCGGTACATATATACTAGACAGTGTATATATATATATATATATATATATATATATATATATATATATATATATATATATATATATATATATATATATATATATATATATATATATACTATAATATATTATGTGCCCAAATCTGGCGTATAATTGTTGATACTGCCTTATTTAGCCATGATTAAAATTAAATAACTAAAGAAATAGAATCAAGTATACCATCCGTCATACTCAGTTAGTTGGTGTTGTGTGGGATTTTTTCTTTTTTCTTTGTGTGTGTGTGTGTGTGTGTGTGTGTGTACAGCATAGTGCTAATCTAATTACCTCTGAAAAATGGTAAGTTTTCCGCTATCGTTTGAAGAAACATAGGAAGTTTATTCCACCTCCTTGGAGCCAGAGCAGAGAAGCGTTTAAAATGCATGATTCCCTTGTCCCTTGGTATAGGCAGGAATCAGTCTAGCAGTCTAGCAGTGCTAGAGGTTCTGAGAGAACACGGTGCAGTGTGAGGTGTGATAAGTGCTTGGAGGTATAAAAGTGCAGATCCATTTTTGGCTTTGTAGGTAAGCATTAGTGTTTAAAATCTAATGCGAGCAACTATAGGAAGCCAGTGGAGAGATCATAGCTGTGGTGTGGTGTGGGAAAATATGGGAAGGTTGAAAACAAGCCGTGTCCTGTGATGGCCTAAGGAGTTTTCTAGGATGTACTCTGCCCTTGCCCAGAGTCAGCGGAGATGGGCATCAGCCTCTCCGCATCCCTTCTTCTTCTTCTCCGTGCCCCTATTTAGGATTAATGAATTACACTCAAATTCCTCAGAATGGGTTATTGAAGGCCGGCCATATTTCTGACTGTCTATGATGAGAGGCATGTAAAAGAACCATTGCTGGCTTTTGTCAAGACTAGGCAGCATAGCCATTAGCATATTTCTGCCCTGTAATGGCCAGGTGAGCTGACCAGGGTGTACTCTGCCCTCACCCAGAGTCAGCTGAGATGGGCTCCATCCTCATGTTGATCTTAATTAGGAGTAAGCAGTTCAGAAAATTAACAAATAGCACTCAAAGTTAGACCTACCAGAAGTGAGTTGCAGTAATCTAGTATTGAGCTGAAAAGGGACTGAACAGGTGTCTGGGTGGCCTTACTGGACAGAAATGGCCAAATCCTTTAAATGTTAAAGATAAGCAATCGACATGATTGAGAAAGATTAATGATATGAGAAGAGAAGGCCAGGAATTTATCCATAGTTATCCAAGGATTCGTGCAGTGCCTGAAGGAAAGATCACAGCATTGTCCAAGGAAATTGCAAGTTCTTGATGTGGGGATAAATCAGCTCAGATGAACAACAATTCAGTCTTGCTGGTAATAAGCTTCAGCTGTTGAATTGCCATCCATGAGGATATACTTCCCAGACATGCAAAGATCTGGGCGGAAACATCAGTGTCTGAAGAAGGAAAAGAGAGAACAAGTTCAGTGTCATCTGCATAGCAGTGGTATAAGAAACCATGTGAGGATATGACATCACCAGGGGACCTATTATAAAGAGAGAACAGGAGTTGACCAAGAACTAAGCCCTGGGGAACACCAGTGGTAAATAGGCATGGAAAGGGTGTGGAGCCCCTCCATGTACACTGGTATGAAAAAGTATCTGAACTTTTTGGAATTTCTCACATTTCTGCATAAAATCACCATCAAATGTGATCTGATCTTTGTCAAAATCGCAGTTACTTATTCCTCCCCCTTCTGTCATTGTTTGCATGCTATCCTCATTAAAATATGAAAACCTATAAATGTTTGGGTGGTTTTAGTTAAAGCAGACACTGTTTTTTCATCAGTTTGATTTTGACAAAGATCAGATCACATTTGATGGTGATTTTATGCAGAAATGTGAGAAATTCCAAAAGGTTCAGGTACTTTTTCATACCACTGTAACCTCATATCATGTGATACCGGACTGTAGTTGTTGACGTGTGATGGATCCAGAGAGGGTTTCTTTCAGATGGGTACAACCCTGGCTATTTTAAACACTGTTGGTACCCGATCAAATGACATGGAGTTATTCATGATCGTGGCTGTAAAGCAAAAAAGGTCTTGAGGTATGGAGTGTTGTGGAAGGAATTGGATCCAGTGAGCAGGTGGTAGTATTGCATGATGAAATGACTTGCTGGATGTCTTTATTTGTGAGATTGGAAAACTGTGCAAGGGAAATGGAAGGGGAATCTACGCTGAGTAGTGTAGGAATTGGGGTGGGAGTACGTTTCTCTCAGATTTGTTTAATCTTACCATCAAAGAAGTCAGCAAAGTCTTCAGCGGACAGGGAGGCTGGGGCACGAAAATGTGGAGTTTGCATGGATCTTGTGCAACAGTGTCTCACTTTTTCTTGTAGAAGGCTATCGTAACAGAAGTCACATCATATGAAAATGTGGATAGGGGAGCATTGTTGGATGTCAGATTTGATTCAAGTGGAGATTGTTTCCACTTTCTCTCAGCTGCTCTGAACTGTCCACGGTTGCATTGGAGTACCTCCAAGAGCCAAGGAGCAGAAAAATAAGCCCTCTTGGATTTTGAAGATAAAGGGCAGAGGAGATGCAGAGAGTGAAGAGAGGAAAGTGTCAGTCGCAGATTAGAGTGGTAGGGGAAAAGGAGACTAGGTTAGAAGATAAGATAAAGTACAGGAAGCAACAGATGAATGAGATATAGTGTAGCAATTTTGTCGAGTAGGGGAAGAAAACTGAGAGTTTTAGTGTTAGACAGAATAGGTGAGTTGATACTAAAGGAATCCAAGTGGTGGTCAGAGGTGTGTAGTGGAGTAGCATTAATGCCTGTGACTGGAGAAGGATGACTGAAAACAAGATTCCTTTCTTTGTGTGTGGGAGAGTATTTGTTAAAATTTAAAGAAAATAAAGAAGGAAAATGTTGAAAGTGATGAGGATGGGGGTCCATTTCTTCTAGAAAATGTCCCTGGGGTCCATGAGGACAGTAGATAACAATAATGAGGAGGTTGATTGGAGAGTAGACTTTTTTCTACATGATGCTGATTGGAAAAGATAGCTAGATGAGACAGAGGAACTGGTGTGAAGCATCAACTATGAGACAGGAATAGGGCTGGACCAGCACATCTACCGGTTACTTGTGGACTATGAGAGAAAGCATAAACAGAGGAAAGAGCTGCTGGTGTAGCAGGGTTTGTGAGCAAAACAGGTTTCAGTTTGTGCAAGAAAGTCAAGAGAGCAGAGATAAGCAATGGCGGCGATGAAATCAGCCTTTTTCACAGCAGATTGGCAGTTTCAGAGCCCACCAGCAACCTTCGTCTGAGACCGTGACAGCAGTGGAGGGTAAGTAAGGTTGCTGGGACTATGTCCTCTGGCTTGTTGGTATGATCTTCTGGGTCTGAGGAAAGTTCATCATCATTCATTTTCTGTAACCACTTCGTCCTAATTAGGGTCGCGGGGAGGCTGGTGCCCATCCCAGCCAACTCAGGGCGAGGGCAGAGTACACCCTAGACAGCTCGCCAGGACATCGCAGGGCGGAAACACGCTGACGGCTTTGCAGCCTACTCTTGTCGAAAGTCAGCAATGGTTCTTTTACATGCCTCACACCATAGACCACGAGAGACATGGCTTCTTCTTTTCCTTTCGGCTTTTCCCTTCAGGGGTCGCCACAGCGAATCATCTGCCTCCATCTCACCCTATCCTTTGCATCTTCTTCTCTTACACCAACGACCTTCATGTCCTCCTTTACCACATCCATGAATCGTCTCTTTGGTCTTCCTCTAGGCCTTTTGCCTGGTAGTTCCAGCCTCAGCATCCTATTACCAATATACTCACTATCCCTCCTCTGTACATGTCCAAACCATCTCAATCTAGCCTCTCTGACTTTGTCTCCAAAACGTCTTACATGTGCTGTCCCTCTGACGTACTCATTCCTAATCCTATCCATCCTCGTTACTCCCAAAGAGAACCTCAACATTTTCATCTCTGCTACCTCCAACTCTGCCTCCTGTCTTTTCCCCAGGGCCACTGTTTCTAACCCATACAGCATCGTTGGCCTCAACACCGCTTTTGTACACTTTTCCTTTCATTTTTGCCGATACCCTCCTATCACACATCACACCGGACACTTTTCTCCAACCATTCCAACCTGCCTGCACGCGCTTCTTGACCTCTTTTCCACACTCGCCATTGCTCTGGATTGTTGAGCCTAAGTACTTAAAATCCTCCACCTTTCTTATCTCTGCTCCCTGTAATCTCACCGTTCCTCTTTGGTCCTTGGTATTCATGCACATGTACTCTGTCTTACTGAGGCTAATCTTCATTCCCCTCCTTTCCAGGGCATACCTCCACCTCTCTAGATTTTCCTGCACTTGTTCTCTGCTCTCACTACAGATTACAATGTCATCTGCAAACATCATAGTCCATGGGGAATCTTGTCTAACCTCGTCTGTCAGCCTGTCCATCACCATAGCGAACAAGAAGGGGCTGAGAGCTGACCCTTGATGCAGTCCCACCTCCACCTTGAACTCTTCTGTCACACCGACAGCACACCTCACCACTGTCTTACATCTCTCATACATGTCCTGCACCACTCTAACATACTTCTCTGCCACTCCAGACTTCCTCATGCAATACCACAGTTCTTCTCTCGGCACCCTGTCATATGCTTTCTCCAGATCCACAAAGGCACAATGCAGCTCCGTCTGACCTTCTCTGTACTTCTCCATTAACATCCTCAAGGCAAACACTGCATCTGTGGTGCTCTTTCTGGGCATGAAACCAAACTGTTGTTCACAAATGCTGACTTCTGCCCTTAGTCTAGCTTCCACTATTCTTTCCCATAACTTCATCATATGGCTCATCAACTTTATCCCTCTGTAGTTGCCACAACTCTGCACGTCTCCCTTGTTCTTAAAAATGGGCACCAGCACACTTCTCCTCCATTCCTCTGGCATCCTCTCACTCTCTAAGACCTTGTTAAATGTTCTTGTCAGAAAATCTACTGCTACCTCTCCTAGACACTTCCATACCTCCACCGGTATGTCATCTGGACCAACTGCCTTTCCATTCTTCATCCTCTTCAATGCCCTCCTCACTTCACCCTTACTAATCTTTGCTACTTCCTGGTCCTCAACAGTCACCTCTTCTACTCTTTTTCTCTCTCATTTTCCTCATTCATCAGCTCTTCAAAGTACTCTTTCCATCTTCCCAGCACACTTCTGTCATCAGTCAATACATTTCCCTCTCTGTCCTTTATCAATCTAACTTGCTGCACGTCCTTCCCATCTCTATTTCTCTGCTGTGCCAACCTGTATAAATCATTTTCTCCCTCCTTACTTTCCAGCCGAGCATACAAGTCATCAAACGCACTCTGTTTGGCCTTTGACACTGCTACCTTTGCCTTACGCTGTGTCTCCCTGTACTCCTGTTTACTCTCTTCGGTTTTCTCAATGTCCCACTTCTTCTTAGCTAATCTCTTCCTTTGTACACACTCCTGCACTTCCTCATTCCACCACCAAGTCTCCTTATCTACTTTCCTTCCAGATGACACACCAAATATTCTCCTACCTGTCTCCCTGATCACATTCGCTGTAGTTGTCCAGTCATCTGGAAGCACTTCCTGACCACCCAAAGTCTGTTTCAACTCCTCCTTGAAGACAACCCGACACTCTTCCTTTTCAACTTCCACCACTTTGTCTTCTGCTCTGCCTTTGCCTTCTTCACCTTCCTCACCATCAGCATCATCCTGCACACCACCATCCTATGCTGTTTGGCAACACTCTCACCCGCTACTACTTTGCAGTCACTGACTTCCTTTAAATTACATCGCCTGCACAAGATGTAGTCTACCTGTGTGCTCCTACCTCCGCTTTTATAAGTCACCCTATGTTCCTCTCTCTTCTGGAAGAAAGTATTCACCACAGCCATTACCATCCTTTTGCAAAATCTACCAACATCTGTCCTTCATGCGTTCCTGTCCTGGATACCAAACCTACCCATCACTTCCTCGTCCCCTCTGTTTCCTGCACCAACATGTCCATTGAAGTCTGCCCCAATGACCACTCTTTCACCTCTGGGGTACTCTGCATCACTTCATCTAACTCCTCCAGAATATCTCCTTCTCTTCTCGCTCACATCCTGTCTGTGGGGCATAAGCACTAACAACATTGACCATCACACCTTTAATTTCTAACTTGAGACTCATCACTCTGTCTGACACTCTTTTCACTTCTAGAACATTCCTGGCAAACTCCTCCTTCAAGATGACTCCGACTCCATTTCTCTTCCCATCCACACCGTGATAAAACAGCTTAAACCCTGCTCCTATGCTTCTAGCCTTGCGACCTTTCCACCTGGTCTCCTGAACACACAGTATGTCCACCTTCCTCCTCTGCATCATGTCAGCCAGCTCTCTACCTTTTCCTGTCATAGTTCCAATATTCAAAGTCCCTACTTTCAGTCCTAGACTCATGCATTTCCTCTTCTCTCTCTGGCAACGGACACGCCTCCCGCCTCTCCTTCTTCGACGTCTTCGACCAACAGTAGTCCAATTTCCATCAGCACCCTGTTGGTTGACGGCACTGATGGCGGTCGTTGTTAACCCGGGCCTCGACCGATCCGGTATGTCATTCTTTCTTGTGATTCGCATAGTTTATTTGGCATTTGTTTTACGCCGGATGCCCTTCCTGACGCAACCCTCTGCATTTATCCGGGCTTGGGACCGGCGTGAGGGAGAGACACTGGTTTGTGCCCCCCCCTCACGGCTGCATTACCACGAGAGACATGGCTGGCCTTTGATAACCCCGTTAGGGGGGGGACAGTGACAACCTTGTGGAGAGTGGGACTCGAACCCCCAACCTTTGGATCAGCGATCCGGCGCCTTATACCACTAGACCACCACTGTCTCGTCTGAGGAAAGTGAGAACAGTAATAGGCTTAAGGCACATGACTGCAATCTGGTTTATATCAAGACCTTAGGCCTGATAGTTCTACTTCAACATAGACAAGAAAATAATCGAATTAGCTTTATTCAAAGGACTTGTCTTAACAAATGGTCTGTGTTGATACCCGCCACCAACTGTAGCTGGAGATACCTTCAATAAAATGTATTTGACTTCAGAAATTTACACAGTAGCATAGTGCTTAGCATATCTGACTCAAGAAGATTCTGGGTTCAATTCCTGAGTTCAGATGTTTCTGTAAGGAGCTCACATATTCTCCCTGTATTTTCTGTGGGTTTCCTCCGGGTGCTCCAGTCTCTTTTCACAGTCCAAAGACATGCAAATTAGCCTAACTGGCTGTCCCCAATTTCTGTTAGGTGCGAATGTAAGTGTGAATGGTTGTTCGTGGTGGCCCTGCGATGGTCTGGTGAGCTGTTCAGGGTGCACGCCCCCTTTACCTGCTGTCTGTGAGATAGGCATCAGCCTCCCCATAACCCAGATAGGATTAAGCAGTTTAGCAAATGAGTGAGCGCACGATGATAAAGTTACACACCCACTCCCTAAACACCCAGCATTCCTTGTGATAGTTAATTCTACACTGTAACTGATGTTGAGAAACACATATGCAGAATAACCATTTAATTTTAGATGTATTTTATTTGTTTATATGAGCTTATTTAGTGTAGTTCCGTGTAATAGTTTTTGGCTGTCTTTTTTTGCAATCATGTGTCTTACTGTTTGCAATGAGGCTCTATTTGGAGTCCACTTGTGGACCACAGCCCTTGTGGCCGCTCGGCTGGGTCGAGGAGGGTATAATTATGGCCCTCGGCTCCTCTGTCAGTCTCTCTCACTCCACCCTGAACTCGGGTCTCTAATAGGGAAGATCCAGAGTAAACAACACACAGAGACAAGCAAATGCACACATCTGGAAGAGGAAGGGAAAGGAAACCGCCAGCAGGGTTTGGTTATCAGTAAGTGGCTTTCTGAAAATGGGAAAAAGTGTGTTCTTCAGTATTGTTTATTAAACAGTGATGGAAATGTGTTCTCTGAGTAAATAATGGAATTGCTAGATACAGAAAGTGTATGAACAGTAATTGTTGTCCCTGTACGGCCATTTCCTCGATCAAGTACGGCTCGCTGTTGTTTATAGACAGTGAGGAATGTGGACCTGTATAATGAATCCTATTTCCTGAAATGTAATTTGATATTTAAATGGAAATAAAGCTAATCTCTCGAAAACAGAATAGTAATGGCATCTCAATACTTTTTGGACAAACGTTAAGTGCATTTACATTTACGCAAATAATACAATCATCATCTGATTTCTGCAATTACGAGGCTATAATATATGTCAGTTGAAAAGGCAGCGTCTGATATATGACCTTATATTCAAGCTGTTGGAGGGTTTGCAGAAATGTTTCGAAACTATCATATTCCTAGAGTGCATAGAAACAAACATATTGTTTTTCTAAATCATTACAGTGTCTTTAAGATATTTGTATTTTAATTACATTTGCTAGGAGGGTTATCTGTTTCTGGGAGTCTGTATGTTTGTTAGCAGGATTACTCAAAATCTTATATCAGATTTTCATGAAACTGCCAACAGTGGTGAAAATTAGTAGTGATAGATAGATAGATAGATAGATAGATAGATAGATAGATAGACAGACAGACAGACAGACAGACAGACAGACTCCTCGTGTTCCCTGAACCACTCCTTCACTACATGAGTCCCCATCTTATACAGGTGCCATCAGTGAAGAAAATATGCATTGATCTGATAACCTTTTATCATCAGCTATTTCAATTCATTGCCACATTAATGTTGCTGAGCCTCAACCAGACCCACTGGAGCAACAATGTGATGGAGAGTAGATGCTGAGATCATGCTGAGATAATTGTCCTCCATCAAAATATTAGAGTGTGCACCTTGAAGTTTTCTAGTACTGAATATAATTAATTTATTTATACTACGCAGAAATGGTGTGAGCGCGTCCAATTCACAGCAAGAAGGTCCTGGGTTTGATTCCCAGCCTGGGTGTTTGTGTGTGGAGTTTGCATGTTTACCATGTGCTTGTGTGGGTTTCCTCCAGGTGCTCTGGTTTCCTCCCACAATCCAAAAAAATGCACAGTAGGTTAATTGGCTGTTTCAAATCATCCCAAGGTGTGAGTGTGATTGTGAATGGTTGTGTGAGTTTTAGCCTTGCAATGGCCTGTTGAGCTGTCCAGGGTGTACCCCGCCCTCGCCCTGATTCAGCTGTGATGGGCGCCAGCCTCCCCGTGACCCTAATCAGGATTAAGCAGTTCAGAAAATGAATGAATGAGTTATTGAATGAAATATACCAAAATCTCAAATGAGTATAAAAAACAAACATTTATTTATGTTTCTATGTAATATGTACTAAATTCTAAACAAATACTGATAGCACCACAGTGTTTACTTCATAGAGCAGGCAGAGCTCATTTGCCTTGAATCTGTCATGTTTTAAAAATGTAAACGTAAACGATGAAATATCATATACTGTATATATATATATATATATATATATATATATATATATATATATACACATATATATATGTATGTATGGTTTAGAAACAGTGGCACTGGAGGCAGAGCTGGAGGTAGCACAGATGAAAATGTTGAGGTTCTCTTTGGGAGTAACGAGGATGGATAGGATTGAACACATCAGAGCACATGTTAGATGTTTTGGAGACAAAGTCAGAGAGGCTAGATTGAGATGGTTTGGACATGTACAGAAGAGGGATGGTGAATATATTGGAAGTAGGATGCTAAGGTTGGAACTACCAGGCAGAAGGCCTAGAGGAAGACCAAAGAGAAGATTTATGGATGTGGTGAAGGAGGACATGAAGGTAGTTGGAGTAAGAATAGAAGATGCAGAGGACAGGATGAGATGAAGGCAGATGATTCGCTGTGGCGACCCCTGAAGGGAAAAGCCAAAAGGAAAAGAAGAAGATCAGTCTTGTACATATATATGTATGTCTTTGTATATATATATGTATGTATGTGTGTGTGTGTATATATATATATATATATATATATATATATATATATATATATACACACACACACACACACACACACACACACACACACACACACACACACACACACACACTAAAATGTATGTTTTGTATGTTCTCCAGCATGAAACAATTCCATCTAAAACCTTCCTAAGAAGAACCCATACATAAAATCTGGTCATCCTGTCATCTCCTTCCAAAAATTATTATATTAAGAAGTTTAACCAAGATAATTGTACATGAAGTGACCTTGCAACCATGAAACAAGGTTCAGGGGACCCCATTCGATCCCAAATGGGAACAAATCCACCAAATTTGGTCATCCAACTCATTTTCCTCCAATGCGGTCGTATTAAGAAGCGTTGCTAATCCCATTATATAAACGTGACCTTAAAACAATGTCAAGGGGCCACCAATCTAAACCCAACTCAAACCTCCTCCCCTAAATTTGGTCATCCTTTGGTCATCCTATGTCATTTCCTTTTGGGATTATCACACTAAGAAGCCTTACAAAGATAATTGTACAAGAAGTGACCTTGTGACCTTGAGACAAGGTTAAAGGGACTTCTATATAATCCTAACCTAGACCTTTCTGAGGTAGGAACCTATTCACCAAAGTTGGTCATGCGACGTCATTTCCTTCAAATGTTATCAGATTAAGGAGCCTTGCCGAGTCAACTGTAGAAAAAGTGACCTTGTACGCTTTAAACAAGGTTAAGGTGACCCACATACAATCTCAACCGCGATGCTTCTGATTGGAATGCATTCACCAAATTCAGTGATTCTAAATCTGATGAGGAATTACACAATATTAGTGATAAAATATTATTATTAATAGAATTGTTGAATAAAAGGATCCACCAACATCAAGGTGGTATCAGTAGGTCATCTTCTCATCAGGCTGCATTGGACCACACTTTTCCCGGCTGTTTCTATTATAACAACAGATCCAGCAATGTTTTATTACTCACTCATGTAAAAATAAAGAAATTTTATATATATATATATATATATATATCCCCCGACTGACATATACATACATGTATATGTGTATATATAATATTAATAAATACATATTCAATGCTATAAAGTCTTATAATAACAATTAAACATTCAAAAATAATGCATAAGATGTAAATAAAATATGAACACACACATACAGTCACGCACCTCACATAAAAATGTAAGTAGTTTTGTTGGGGGGCTTTGGGTTGTTTTTTTGTTTTTGTTTCTTTGGGGTTTTTTAATAATTGGCTTTGTTTTGTTGTGTTTTCCTGAATTATTTCCCCCATTCTTTCTTAATTTCATTAATTTTTTAATTCGATGAATATTTCATTTCTGTAACCGCTTCATCCTAATTAGGGTCACGGGGAGGCTGGTGCCCATCCCAGCCAAGTCAGGGCGAGGGCAGAGTACACCCTGGACAGCTCGCCAGGCAATCGCAGGGCAGAAACACGCTGATGGCTTTGCAGCCTACTCTTTTTACGAAAGTCAGCAATGGTTCTTTTACATGCCTCACACCATAGACAGTGAGAGACATGGCCGGCCTTTGATAACCCAGTTAGCTGCACTGGGGGGGGACAGTGACTACCTTGTGGAGAGTGGGACTCGAACCCCCAATCTTTGGATCAGCGATCCAGCGCCTTATACCACTAGACCACCACTACCCCTCGATGAATATTTAAAAAAACAAAAAAACAAAAAAAACGCAATGCACTAAAGCCGCATGAATTGATATATATATATATATATATATATATATATATATATATATATATGTATATATATATATATATATACACACACACACATACATACATATATATATATATATATATATATATATATATATATATATATATATATATATATATATATATATATATATATATATACATATATATATATACACACACACACATACATACATACATATATATATATATATATATATGTGTGTGTGTGTGTGTGTGTGTGTGTGTGTGTGTGTGTGTGTGTGTGTGTGTGTGTGTGTAAACAACAACAACATATAAACATATATAAACACCTGAAAAGTTAATAAAAAGTTGGACTTGGTGTAAAGCGTGAGCTTACTTTTTTTGGTTCTTTAGACCAGGAGCAACGAATCTGATTTTTGAAAATCATTGTGTGTGTGTGTGTGTGTGTGTGTGTGTGTGTGTGTGTGTGTGTGTGTGTGTGTGTGTTACAGAAAAAGTAAGCAGTATGTTGTCTGCACTGATTGTCCCCTTCAAATACATGAGTCCGGGTCCAAGCAGCACAGAGGATGAAGACACGCTAAGTAAGTAAGCAACCTGAAAGATACATCATAAATTTATACTTTTCAAAAATTGTCATTCCGTAAAGGATCAATCCAGTATTTATTTGAATATGTTCACTTGTAGACCAACAGCATGTTTTCCACGGTGTGTTACAGCAGATGGAGTGTTTCTGTGTGAAATGGAAAGCATTTGCATTAGAAGACTGAAGCACAGTGCAGCAGGCTGTGAAGTCGAGAAAGCTTTAATATGAAACACAGTCTTATTTTCTTTCTGTCGCTCGCTCAAACTCAGGAACAGTGTGTGCTCTGCTCCATTATGACAGGGATTGCTGCTTTGCATTGAATACCAGAGACAAATTGTACCCACTTTAAGCATGAACCCTGAGGCAATTTTGAGGCAGATTACAGAGGCGATTTAGCAGATAATTCCCCCATTTGAGAGGATTTGTCCATGGATTTTAAAACACTTAAATAAGAGCCACACTCACAGAGAGCTTTCAGAACCTGCTACTTGTTTTTTTTGTGTGTTTTTTTTTGTTGTTTTTTTTTTTTCTTTTTTCTTTGATTATTATATCATTGGCTTTCATCTGACAGGTTTTTCTACTGACTCTCATTCAAAGATTAGAGAATTGAGAGAAGAGGAAATGGAGACTCACCCATTTACATCTGACTTGATAAACTGCTATTGATTCACTTTAGCTTGTGTTAATGTTCTATAATAATAATAATAATAATAATAATAATAATAATAATAATAATAATAATAAAACATTAACACAAGCTAAAGTGAATAGCTTCTCCTGAATCATGCAAAATATGCGGGCCTCGCCTTTTAAATGTCTCGCTTGTATCCAAAGTACAAAGTCGTCCGACTTTCCATTGTTCTCAGCGTCCTCGGTTTGGTACCTCATGATCTATTAACACAGATCAAAATTATTATTATTATTATTATTATTATTATTTATTTATTTATTTATTTGTTTTATTTTTTTACATGATGGTGATGGCATGGCATGATTCTGTGAACTTTCAGAGTAATAAAGATGTCATAGGTAACCTAGAGTTGACTGAGATGGGCTTCAGCCTCTCCGCGACCCTATTTAAGATAAAAAAAAATATGCAATGACAAGTCTTGAAAAGAAAAAGTGAAGAAAAAGCCGAATATAGACAATGTGACCTTAAAACAGGGGTCAAAGGTCGCCCACATACAATTGTACCCTTTTTATACACTTAGGAAACAACGATACCCAAAATTTGGTCATTCTATGTTACTGTGTAAGTTCCCTTTAAAGTTGTGGCACTAACAATCCTTTAAAAGTCGATTCTAGAAAACGTGACCTTGTGGCCTTTGAACAAGGGCAAGGTGACCCCTATACAGTTTTAACCTTCCAGTTTTGACCTTTCGAAAGGGGGAACCCAGTCACTATATTTCTGGATCCTATTTCTTTTTCTTCCAAGTTTATTGCTGTAACAAACCACGAGAAACGATGTGTTAAAAAAGTGACTTTGTGACCTTGAAACAAGGTCAAGGTGACCCTTATTTAGTCCCAACCTGTTTACACTTGAGGGTGACCCAAACACCAAAATTTGGTCATCCTGTCATTTCCACAGTTACTGCACTGTCCAGTTTTACAGAAAGAAGAAACCAATGTGTATCACTCCGACTCTGCTCAGAAGTGATGGTCGGAGTGAACAAAGTGCCCGACTGGACCTTTATTTCTTGTTATGATTACAAAGAGTGGGACATATTGTTTAACTTCAGGATTTGTCTTCCCTTCCTTTTTAAATTCCTATTAATTTTTAATAGTAACACATAAAATCTGCATACAGTAAGTGATTAATAAACATATACAATATCACTGTTTTGAGTAGCACCGGAGTAGAGCGTATCGGGTCTCCCGTGGTGGCGTGGACACTGGCCAACCATGCAGGTCATGATCCATGCCTATGGGGCTCTGATAGAAAATAATAATTAGAACAATAATGAAAAGTGGCATTGGTGGCCTAATGGTAAAGGCAACTGGATCACTGATCCTAACGTTGGGGGTTCAAGTCCCACTCGCCACAAGGTTGTCCCTGTCCCCCCCAGTGCAGCTAACTGGGTTAACACAAAAGTGGGCCATGTGTCTCACTGTCTATGGTGAGAGGTTCATGTAAAAGAACTATGCCGTCAGCGTGTTTCCACCCTGCGATGGCCTGGCAAGCTGTCCAGGGTGTACTCTGCCCTCGCCCAGAGTAGGCTGGGATGGGCGCCCGCTTCCCCGTGACCCTAATTAGTATTAAGCGGTTAGAGGATGAACTAAACAATAATGATAATAAATCCCTGCAATGGCATGGCGAGCTGTATACCGCTCCCTCACCAAGGGTTGGCTGAGATGGACAACAGCCTCCCTGTGACCCTAATTCAGATTAAGAGGATCAAAATGAAAAAAAAAGGAATGAACGAACAATGAGTAATGGTAATTAAAAGTATTTTAAAAAATAGCTGAAAAATAAAGTAAAATTCCAGATCATTAAAAATTTCAGCAACAGGAACAGGAAGAAGGAAATTCTTCTTTTCCTTTCGGCTGTTCCCTTCAGGGGTCGCCACAGCGAATCATCTGCCTCCATCTCACCCTATCCTTTGCATCTTCTTCTCCTACACCAATGACCTTCATGTCCTCCTTCACCACATCCATGAATCGTCTCTTTGGTCTTCCTCTGGGCCTTCTGCCTGGTAGTTCCAACCTCAGCATCCTATTACCAATATACTCACTATCCCTCCTCTGTACATGTCCAAACCATCTCAATCTAGCCTCTCTGACTTTCTCTCCAAAACATCTTACATGGGCTGTCCCTCTGGTATACTCATTTCTGATCCTATCCATCCTCGTTACTCCCAGAGAGAACCTCAACATTTTCATCTTCGCTACCTCCAGCTCTGCCTCCTGCCTCTAAGGAAATTATACCGTTATAAATGTTAAAGAACAAAAGTACATCCATTCATTTTCCGAACTGAGTTCAGTTCATTTTCTGTAACCGCTCAATCCTAATTAGGGCCGCGGGGAGGCTGGCGCCCATCCCAGCTGACTCCGGCCGAGGGCAGAGTACACCCCGGATAGCTCGCCAGACCATTGAAGGGCGTAAACACGCCGATGGCTTTGCAGCTACTCTTTACGAAAGCTAGCATTGGGTCTTGTACATGAACCTCTCACCATAGACAGTGAGACACGTGGCCGGGGACAGTGACAACCTGTTGAGAGTGGGGCTTGAACCCCCAACCTTGGGATCAGTTCACCTTTACCAGCAGGCCACCACTGCCCATAATAAAAGTACAATAAATACAATAATGTAATAGTAACCAAAGCACTGCAGTGACTGCATGCGTATTTTTAAGGACATGTGACATGAAGTTATTGATCCTGCACCATATAAAGGGTTCTTTGTTCAATAGCCGTACTATTAATTGCTCTTTACTATTTTCTGTCAGGTACCAGCAGTACAGAAGTCAAAGAGAACTGGAACACGGGGAACTTTGAGGACCGCACAATCATGGCATCCGATCGGCCATCCTTTTTCCTGTCGGATACGTCCCGGGGTGGAACGACCACTCTCAAACGGAAGCGTCCGTTAGAGGAAGACAACAATGGGCGTGTGTGTGAGCTGCGAGTGTGCTGCAGGAGGTCCTCATGGTCAGACACACCAAAGAACGCTGTGGTGCAGCTGAACGAGCTGCGTCCGGGTCTGCAGTACCGCACCGTGTCTCAGACGGGCCCAGTGCACGCCCCGCTCTTCTCCATCGCCGTCGACGTCAACGGGCTTACTTTTGAAGGAACGGGCCCTACCAAGAAAAAAGCTAAAATGAGGGCAGCTGAATTAGCGCTCAGCTCCTTTGTGCAGTTTCCAAACGCCGCTCAGGCTCACACAGCGATGGGAGGAGTATCTAATCCCACCACAGACTTCACCTCTGACCTTTCGGACTTCCCTGAAACGCTGTTTAAGGGCTTTGAACCAGACTCTTTCCGTTCGGCAAAGTCTGAGCTTCTGTCTAGTGCTCTTCGATTGCGCCACACGCTGGACTTGATGGTGGTGCAAGCGAGGCAAGGCGACGGCCACTTTGCCAATGCGCCACCAACACCCGAACCGCCTCCTCCACCAAGCCCTGTAGTACTGCTGAACAATCTACGGCCCGGAGCACGCTATGCCTGCTTGTGCCAGAGCACCCGGGGCCGGCGTGCTCGCCGTTGCTTTGTGATGGCCGTGCTGGTGGATGGTAGAATATTCGAGGGCACCGGCTGCAGCAAAAAGCTGGCAAAGAGAAAGGCTGCACTGAGTGCCCTGCAGGCGCTCTTCAACATCACACACGCACCCGAGGCGAGAGTAGGAATGATCAAGCGGCCTCATTTACCCCAGGTGAGTCGTGCCAGGCAGGGCCTCTGGCAACCACAGCATTCCATACGGCGAGCTGTAATAGCCACAGCAGCAGGAATGCTGGGATGTAGAACAGCGAGCCAAGACTTAATTAAAGGGGAGGGGATAATGGGAGGGAAGGGATGGTGCAGGATTTATCCGGTTGCTGAGACAAAAAAAGGAGAAAAAAAGAAAAAAAAGAGGGGGCTTATTTCACACACACACACACACACACACACACACACACACACACACACACACACACACACGGGCTTTAACATTTACTTTGGGCTCATCAGCCTTGCATATCTTATATAAACCCAAACGTGAGTGACGGGAAGCGAGAGGTCCAACAGTCAACAGAATATACTCACTCATCTGTTAAGTTGTAGAAAGAGTATAAATAGGACACATTATAATCTTCATGCCCTTGACACAAGAGAAAACAGTGACGCTCCAGAGGCTGATCCTCTCTCTCTCTCTCTCTCTCTCTCTCTCTCTCTCTCTCTCTCTCTCTCTCTGTTTATAGAGTTATAATTGCCAAAGTATTGAAATGTTGGGCAATCTGCTGTTGTTTCCTCATGTGTTGCATTGTGGCGTCTATCAACTTTAATTCAATCTGGTGCCCAAAGGAAATGAGAAGCATAAGAGCAAATTGACAAACAAACCTTCAACCCATCAGTACAAATAAATTAATTAATTAATTAAAAATGAAAACAGCAGTCGGGTTTAGGAAATTGTGTTTTGTTCGAAACCTAGAGGGATTTTTGTTTTTCAACATCAATGACAGCGTGTCCCGGTGTAGGAAAGGCATGTGCGAGGCCTGCGTGTTTCGCAGCTCTCTCTCTCTCGCTCTCTCTCGCTCATCTGCAGGTACACAGTCTGAAGGTTGCGTCTGGGGGGGAAGTTCGGTCTCGATAAATTCACTCTGGATGTTCTTACAAGATTTTTCAATAATGTTTATCGATATTTTGCACAGTATTTACAGTTCATTTCAGTTCATTTTCTCCAACCACTTAATCCTAATTAGGGTCACGAGGAGGCTGGTGCCCATCCCAGCCGATTCTGGGCGAGGACAGAGTACACCCTGGACAGTTCACCAGGCCATCGCAGGGATGACGGCTTTGCAGCTCCTCTTGTCGAAAGTCAGCAATGGTTCTTTTACATGCCTCACATCATAGACAGTAGTGAGAGACATGGCCGGTCTTTGATAACCCAGTTAGCTGCAATGGGGTGACAGTGACAACCTTGTGGAGAGTGGGACTCAAACCCCCAACCTTTGGATCAGCGATCCAGCACCCTATACTGTACCACTAGGCCACCACTGCCCCACATTTACAGTTATAGGAGCATTACTTGAACAGTTCTACTTTAGATTAATTTGGTACTGTCCAGTGGCATAGTGGTAAGCATATCCGCCTCAACCCAAGAACGTCCTGGGTTTGCGTTCAGGGCTCGTGTGTATCTGTGTGGGCTTTGCATGGTTTTACTGTTCTTACATGAGGTTTCTCCAATTACTCCTGGTTTCTACCACTGTCCCAAAGCATGCAAATTGTTGGCAGCCATGGCCTAATGGTTAAAGAGGCAAGTTTGGGACCTAAAGGTCAGTGGTTTCAACCAGCAGGAAAATGTAGGACAATATTATGAGGATATATAGGACATTATCATCCGATGTAGGACAATTTCATGATATGCCAATCTAGAACAAACAGTGCAAGTTTGAAAGCTTCTGTTTGCGGCAAGTAAATCTCCGGAAGCCTAATATACAATTTTCCCTGTGTGACCTTGAAAAGTAGGTGAAGGTCACTTTCACACAAACTCATTTTAGCCCCATAGAAGTGAATAAGCATACCAACTTTACAGCCTGCCCTGCAAAGGCCTGGCGAGCTGTCCACGGTGCACCCCGTCTTTGTCCGGCATCGGCTGGGATGGGCGCCAGGCTCCCTGCGAACTTACTTATGATTAAGCAGTTCAGAAAATTAATGTTTGAAGCCCCAGTGTCAGCATGCAACAAGTAAATGTCCAGAAACTAAAGTGTGGCGGATGGATGAAACCCATCCCTATAGCAATGGAGGACAGGAGCTAAAAATGTGTGGCAGTTGGGGGAGTGGGTGGATCGGCATTTTCTCTTCGTCCACCTACATGGGTAAAGTGCCCTTGAGCAAGAGGCCACAATGTGGCCGCCCCGTGCTCCAGTTGTGTGTGTGTGTGTGTGTGTGTGTGTGTGTGTGCGCGCGCGCGTGCTCATTGTTTACGTGTGTATGTGATGGGTTAAATGCAAAGGTAATATTTCCCTTGTGAAAATACAATATTTAAAAAATAATAATAATAATAAATAAAAATCAGGCTAATTCGGTGTTCCAAATTGACTCTCAGTGTGAGTAGGGATGTTGTGTGTGTGTTGCCTTACAATGGCCTGGCGAGCTGTTCAAGGTGGATTAGGCCATCTACCAGGGTCAGCTGAGATAGACTCCAGCCTATCCACGACCCTAACAGGATTAAGCGACTTGGGGAATGAGTGAAGGAGTCGGTGAATGAAGTTTTGAATCTAGAAGCTGTTAAATGTTGTCACTATACTTTTATAAAACTGATGATCTCTATAATAAAATGTAAGAACATTGAGCCTCATTTCCAACACAGCTCATTTGCATTTAGTGCCACCCACAAAACTCCATAAAAGGTCAAATGTACAGAGAGCTGTAAGAATAAAATGACTAGTCAGAGTAACGACTGAAAAGATTTGTAATGCACACACTCACGTAGGTGGGGGGGATTATCGGATGCAAATGCGGTTCACCGTGTCCAGGTAGTCGCTGACTTACAACCTGCGCGATTTGCAACTGTACGGCTTAACGACCACCCATAACTAAAAAAAAAAAAAATAGTAACAATAAATAGCTTATATACTGTGGAGGAAAATCTATATAAAGTGGAGGAAAATCTAGAGAGGTGGAGGTATGCCCTGGAAAGGAGAGGAATGAAGGTTAGTCTCAGTAATACAGAATAAATGTGTGTGAACGACAAGGACCCAACAGGAACGGTGAAGTTACAGGGAGCAGAGATAAGGAAGGTGGAGGATTTTAAGTACTTAGGCTCAACAATCCAGAGCAATGGAGAGTGTGGAAAAGAGGTGAAGAAGCGTGTGCAGGCAGGTTGGAATGGATGGAGAAAAGTGTCCAGTGTGATGTGTGATAGGAGAGTATCGGCAAGAATGAAGGGAAAAGTGTACAAGACGGTGATGAGGCCAGCGATGTTGTATGGATTAGAGACAGTGGCCCTGGGGAAAAGACAGGAGGCAGAGCTGGAGGTAGCGAAGATGAAAATGTTGAGGTTCTCTTTGGGAGTAACGAGGATGGATAGGATCAGGAATGAGCACATCAGAGGAACAGCACATGTTAGATGTTTTGCAGACAAAGTCAGAGAGGCTAGATTGAGATGGTTTGGACATGTACAGAGGAGGGATAGTGAGTATATTGGTAGTAGGATGTTGAGGTTGGAACTACCAGGCAAAAGGCCCAGAGGAAGACCAAAGAGAAGATTTATGGATGTGGTGAAGGCGGACATGAAGGTCGTTGGAGTAAGAGTAGAAGATGCAGAGGATAGGGAGAGATGGAGGCAGATCATTTGCCGTGGCGACCCCTGAAGGGAACAGCTGAAAGGAAAAGAAGAAGATCAGTCTTGTACACTTCCTCTTTCCATCGTTTGAGCCGAACAATGACTCCGATGTTCTGGAGTTGACTCTTGATTCTTTGAACCATGAACTTTTTCACTACTAGTAATGCACGTACAGATCTGACTTCCGTCCAACCCGTCTTACAACCTGTTGGTCAGAACCAAATGCGGTTGGAAGTCGGACACTACCTGTACTAAACAATTTCGGGCAGACAAAATCTAAAAGTGAAATCAATGTTCAAGGTCAGAGACCAGAAATGGTTGGGCAAGCTGCAAACAACAATCAAGAAGATGATAAGAATACAAGATCAGAAACAGGCATGGGTCGGCCGATCATCAGAGACATGAGCTAAAATTCTAGAAGGTGAAAAAAAATCACACAGGCAGAACCAGGAAATCAATACACAGAAAGTCAATACACAAACTAGGCAAAGTGGATGTCCATTTAAAATCTTTGGCTTGGGTGGGATTGTCAGGAGAGCGCATACAAGAGTGTGCTAGGAACTGCAGGGACGTGTCTCGGGGCAAATCACGGATCACAACACATGGCAACCGTAACAAAGGATGGCTCATAATCAACAGAAGTCAAAGTTGTTTTAATTCATCCTTATGCCAGTAAAACACTGAATAATATATGGTATTAAGAATAATTAATTATCATAAGATTTCTCATTCGCTTAGGCGGTAGTTTTCACAGCTTGCGGCTTTGTGCAGTTATTTATGTGGGGCCATTTCTTTTGTTATAATTGAATAATTATGTTTTTGCTAACAATTTATGGGTCTGTGTTGGGCTTAATTTAGTATTATTTTATGAATACTACTAATAATATAAAACAACTAAATGCTGTGGATGGTACTCTTAGACCCCAGACAACTGAGATGTGTGTTTTATAGAGATTATAAAGCTCATTCTATATGGTGCTCTGGATAAGTATATCCGCTAAACACTGTGAAAGGAAGGAAAACATAAACGGTATATTCCATCTGGGACCTTCACTGTATATAGAAGGATTAGAAGGACTTTTGGACAAGGTCTCTTGTGGACATGTAAACACTGAAACTCGCCAACAGCAATAAAAAACTAGCCAATAAGCCACTTCCATTATCATATAGCTCACCAGGGAAAAAAATGTTTTATTATGACATGTTAGAGTGTATGAACATCGTTTTACATTTGTTAACACTTTTATTAAAACACCCATGTGACCTCGTAAAACCCCTCGTGAAGTCAATGGTGTATCTTGGTCTTGTGTACTTAATCATGTTCCTGGAAGTAACACGGATGCATATACACAAGCGAGCACATGGTGAGTGCACACTGTTGAAGGAAAAAACACAATGTAAATGTGACAGGTGCACAAAGTGAGAGCATACTGCAAATGCACTAAAGACGCTCCTCGCTTTACATTTATTCGCATTACGTTTTTTTTTTTTTTTTTCGATTTTACGTTTTTTTGTAAAAAAAAAATTGTAAGTCATTTTGAGTTTAGCGTGCTCTCCATAGTATGAGACGTTCTTACGTAGTACGTAGATGTAGTACGCTAGTTACGCATGACGCTGCGTCCATTGTTTACAAATGACAGACTGAATGTGCCCTGCTTTGTCCGAGTTCACCGCGTGGTACCCTTGTGTTAAGACATCGTCTCTGTGATCTTTGTGTTTACACTGTTTTGCGTATTTGTAACCCTAAGCAAATATGGTTGGTCAGAAGCGTAAGCCTCATAGTGATAGTGGTCATCAGAATGAGTGGTAATAAGTGAATTTGATTAAAATGTATTTATTTAAAATTATTTTGCTTGAATTTAATTTATTTGAAATGAATGCTGATATTATTTTACAATCTTGTGTTTATAATAATTTATTTAGGGGTGTTTTATGAGATACGGTAATAGTATTTATGGATGTATAGTACAGTATGAACAGTCATATGTCACTGGAACGTACAGTAACAACTTACGTTTTTTTTTTTGTTTCACCTTACGTTCGGCCGTTCGGAACTTAACTAAAACGTAAGTCGGGGAGCGTCTGTATATAATATTGTTATTGGAATCAAAGGATGCTAACATACCTATTAATAGCAATTTATTAATTACTGTAATAGTAAACACTTATACAATTTTTTTTTTTCTAATAGGTTTAATGTAGGCAGCAAACATACATATGGAAACTAAATTTTAGAATGATTTTTCAATTATTATATGCTATAGTGCTTCCATGATGGACACACAGACGGACAGACCGACAGACAAACGTCAACAACAGCAACACCCCCAAAGCATGGATGATGCTCAAAATAGGCACATTTGAATACCAATTTTTTTTTTTTTCCTTTTCTCAAAAACAAACTTACATGTACATGCACTGCATTTGGCAGATGCCCCCATCAGAACAACTTAAAGAAATGCTTTGAAATTACTATTAGCAAATACAATCCAGGGCACTGCTCCCAAGGTTGGGGGTTCAAGCTCCACTCTTAATGGGTTGTCACTGTCCCCCCAGTGCAGCTAACTGGATTATTAAAGGCCGGCCATGTGTCTCGCTGTCTATGGTGAGAGGTTCATGTAAAACAACCAATGCTGACTTTCGTCAAGAGTAGCTGCATAGCCGTTAGCGTGTTTCCGCCCTGCAAACTGCCTGGCGAGGTGTCCAGGGTGTACTCTGCCCTCACCCAAAGTCGTCTGAGATGGGCGCCAGCCTCCCCCTAGACCTAATTAGGAAGAAGTGGTTCAGAAAATGAGTGACTAAATGAATGCAGGTCCTGGATTGATGAACCCAAAAGAACAACATCACCACAAAAAACAGAGATGAGATCCTATGGCCACCAAACCAGAACCCCTCAATTCCGTGGTGGCACCGAGAAATTTTGTCCAGAAAAAAATGATGAACAGATTTGGGGACAAAGGACAGCCTTAGCAGATTCCAACCATCACAGAAAACTAATCTGACCTGTTGTTACCAATGTACACCAAGCACTGGCTTGTGTACATATCCAGTGATACAGAGACTGAATGGACCATAGTAAAAAGTCCGATACAGCATACTCCCAAAGCAAAAGCCACAAGATAGCCCAAGCGAAATGGCCAAAAGACCTGAAGAGTGTATAGATTCGATCAAGAGTGCCACGGCCAGGACAAAAACCACATTATTCCTCGTGAATCCAAGGTTCAACTGTCAGTCGGATCTTCTTCATCAGTACTCTTCCATATACTTTCCCAGGTAGGCTGAGGAGTGTGATTCCACAATAATTGGAACACACCCTCTGGTCCCCCTTTTAAAAAGGAGGACTACAAACCCAGTTTGCCAATCCAGAAGTACAGCCTCCGATGACCACGTGATGTTGCAGAGTCATGTCAACGATAACAGTCCTACAACATTAAGAGCCCTGAGATATTCAGGGCGGATCTCATCCACCCCCAGAGCCCAACCACTGAGGAGGTTTTGGACTAGCTTGGCAACCTCAGCCCCAGTGATGGATGGGCCCCCACCCAAACCCCCAGAGTCTTCCTCCTCCACGAAGGGCATGTTGGTGGGATTGAAGAGATCCTTGAAGTATTCCTTCCACCTCCCAACAACATCCCCAGTCGAGGTGAGCAACTCCCTACTTCCACTGTAGACAGTATTTGTGGAGAACTGCTTCACCCTCCTGAGTGGTCCAGAGGCATGGGGCTCCAGAACATTTTGAGGCCAACCAATAATCGCTTTCCAGGCCCTCACTTGAACCCCTCCCACGCCCAAGATTTTGCATCGGCAACAGCTCAGGCTGCAACATGTTTGGCCTGCTTGTACCTGCCTGCTGCCTCTGGCATCCTACAGGCTAATAAGACCTAATATGCTTCCTTTCTCAGCTGAACACTTGTTTCAGGGTTTACTACCACCTGGTTCAGGGGTCACCATTATGACAGGCACTAACGACTTTCCAGCCACATCTATGGGTTGCCACCTCAACAATGGAGGCACAACACATGACCCATTCAGATTCCATGCTCCCGCCTCCTTCAGGGTATGGTTGTAGTGCTGGAGGAGGTGAGAGTTAAAGGTCCCTCTGACAATAGACGACACCAAACATTCTCAGAAGACTCTAACTGCACGCTTGGACCTTTTAGGTCTGGCGAAGCGACCTTCCCCGCCATCCGAGTCAGCTCACCAATACTGTATGTGGTGATTGGTTGACAGCTCAGCCCCTCTCTTCATACGAGTGTCTAGAACATGTGGCTGCAAGTCTGGTGACATGACTAGAAAGTCGATCATCAAACTGCAGCTTGGGCTTCCTGTTGCCAAGTGCACTTGTGAACATGCTTATGTTCGAACATAGTGTTCGTAATGGACAAACCTTGACAAGCACAGAAGTCCAACAATGAAACACCATACAGGTTAAGACTGGAGAAGTCATTCTTATCAACCATACCCTTCCAGGTCACACTGTTGTTACCCGCATGGGTATTGAAGTCTCCCAGGACAATGAGGGAGTCCCCAGGGGGGAGCATTTTCAAACACACCGGAAGCTACCCTTTCTTTAACCTAGGGGAACTTCAACCTGTGGGCACTCAGAGAGGGGACAACAAGGATGCCCACACTAGCTCGTCACTTCTTGACAAGAGAAACTCAAGAATGGAATAAGGTCCAGCCCCTCTCAAGATGTGTGGCTCCAGAGTCCAAGCTATGTGTTGAGGTGAGTCCGACTGTATCTAGTCTGCATCTCTCAACCATATGTACCAGCTCTGGCTCCTTCCCTGCCGGAGAGGTGACATTCCATGTCCCAAGGTCAGAGTCAGTAGCCGAGGATCAGTCGGACAGAACCCATGCCTTCAGCTGTCACCCAACTCACAATGCACCAGTGGCTGGTCAATGGGAGGGTGAACCAATGTCTCCTTTTTGGGCTGAGCCCAGCCAGGCTCCATGGGCAGAAGCCCGACCACCAAACGCTTACCTTTGTGCCCTTCTCCCAGGCCTGGCTCCAGGGGGTAGACCCCAGTGACCTCCATCCGGGCAAAGGAAACTGTCACCTTATATGTTTCTCCACATAGGAGTCTTTTGAACTGTGCTTCATCTGGACCTTCACCTAGTACCTGTTTGCCTTGGCTGACCCTACCAGGGGTATAATGCCCCCAACAACATAGCTCCTAGGATCATCAGGGCATGCAAACTCCTCCACCATGATAAGGTGGCGTTTCAAGGAGTGGGAAATAATTTTCTCATATTTAACTAATTTAAGTTGTCAAGTGTCGTCGATCTCTTTTTGTACAAAGGTAAACCCTTTAATAATATAAAACAAATTAAACCGAACAAATGGGCCTTCACTCTCCAAAGGTTTGTCAGGTTTCTCAAAAGGCCAATTATGTGACATCACTTGTTTTCTCCTTGCACCTCCATTTATACTGTTGGGTGGATAGAGGTATACTTGTGGCTGAAACCTTGCCCTGGGCGCTTAGCACAGTTGGATTCTAACGGAGATTCAAATCCCTGACCTCTTATGTCTGAGTCCAACTCCTGAACCACTACACCCAACTTCATGAGTACAAATGTTTTGTTTTGTTTTGTTTTGTTTTTTCTTTTCATACATAGTAAATTTGCTGTGTAAAAGCTCCTCTGAACAGTGCAAGGTAAATCAGTTTCTCTCCAGTCTGATTATTGAGCTCCAGTAAGAGTGAATAAAGTTCCAACAGAATTTCAGAATAAAGCATTTCACAGTACATGATTTCAGAACATTAAAGAAATATTATTTTCGTACCACCTCAGCCTTAGATACCGACTTCTCTAGGATCTGTGCTTCCTGTTAGCAGAGTGCGCAGCTATGCTTTTCAGGTTGGTTGTTAGCTCGGCTGTTATTTGAAGCTTTTACTTAAAAAATAAAAGTCCCAACGCAGAGGGTTTCAGGGTGTTTTGAGTTGTTTTACTCAGCTATAGTTTTTTAATGGTGTCTATTTTCATGTCTCAATGACATGCTAAAAATGTGAATCCTCAGGGTAACACAGCACACTGATTGTTTCCTAAACACTACAGAAACGTTTGTGTTGTGTTGTGGTGATCTAAGCATCTTTTATCCTGATAGCATTCTCATTCTCACTCAGTTGCCAAACCAGTTAATCGTACTAGGGCCACACGGAGGCTTGTTTCTATCTCAGCGTATATCTGTATCAACACTGGGTGAAGACAGGGCACACATTGAACAGATGGCCAGGCCATAGTAGGACCAACACACACACACACACACACACACACACACACACACACACACACACACAACCTATCACACTCACACCTAGTGGCAATTTGGAACTGATAGTGTGCATGTATTTGGATTGTCGGAGGAAACCGGAGTTTCCATGACCACGAGGAGAGCATACAAACTCTCCAAAAAACGTCGGTGCCTAGGACTTAAACCCAGAACCCGTTTTTCATGAAGCAGACATGCTGATAGCAGTTTTGCTTTAATGCTATTCAGAAGCCTGTCTGTATTGTGTATTGACCAGGGATGTTGCTGTGTTAGTATTCTACCCTGAGCCTGTAGGGACCAGAGAGAGAAAATGTTGTCCTTCCTTTCCTATAACATCAATCGAACAAGCTGGCCATGTTTACCTGGGAGAACCGTCTCCCTTCTGCCTCTTTCCACGCTTTCTAAAAGGATTGCGAGAGGATTTGCCCCACTGGGTTAGTTCCAGAAAGACGAGAGCTTGTGGAAAGTCGGCGCACAGTCTGTGGTTGCGTTTGAATTACTCGGTGAAGGACAAATGCACAAACCTGACATTTGGCTGTCATGTAAAAATGCATCACCTTTGAAATCATCTGTAGTCAATGAGGTGGTGTGCCGTCTCTTTCAACACAGCTCCACCAAAACAGCCACTGATAGTCCTGCAGATCTTAATGTCACTAGTAGTACTTTGTCGTTTTGTCAGTTGTCCTGGCATGTCATGTTCTAGGTAATGTCGTCATAGTTTCCCATTTTGTTTACGTGTTAATGATGGGCTTCATGACGTTCACTGGTACATCTAAAACTGTTGTCATACTCAGCCATATAACCACTACACCCTCAAAACAATGGTGTAGAAACTGGGCAGGACGTGGTATGGCCAGCCTGCATGGATGTGGAGGATATGGTCAAATCTAGGTCGGATTAGGATGTAGTATGAACCTTAACCATAGCTGTGCTCCATACTGAACCCTGAAATGCCAGACATTTTTCTACATAACCAGCATGGTTTTTATATATATTGGTTTTAGACATCTAAATATTGGATTTACATGAGCAATATATATATATACAATCATTATATAAATATAATGAATAGGTCTTGTATTGTCTTTTTTCAAAAACCTTTTTTGTTTTTTTCTGGGCAAAAATGGGAACTTCTAGTCACATGATCAGAAATCCAAGATGGCCACCATGCTATGGATCATTCAAACTTTGACCAGGTGACTCTAGTATTATTCATTGTTTTTGATAATGATTTTGTGGTAGCAGGATTGTTGCTCAATGTAAGAGGACCTGATGCAGGAAAACAGAATTGAAATATCTCTGTCTGGGATTTATATAGGTCCAAATGAGTCGACATGTGTCCACCTATGAAAAAAATTGAACTTTTATCAAATTTACGTACTGCTTAAGATGTTTATACAGAATAGGGCAATATTTCAAAGAATAAAACTTGAAACAGTACATATTATATATTAGTTATAATGTGCAACATAACATCAGGTAAATACAATTCCAGGATTCCAAATCATCTTCGCTGTCGGTGTCCACGCACACGCACTCCACTGACCATTTCCACTGGTATTTTAGCCGAAACTCTGCCGGTAGAGTCGGTAACCAGTATAAGAAACCTCCTCTTACTGACCTACTGCGTTATATTAAAAACAATATTTTTGTATGTAAATTGTAGTTATTTCTCTTCGTGATGCTGGTTTAGTCCTATTGCCCTGTATGTTGTTGCTTAGGGTCCCTGTGTGGTTCTCTCCAGAGCGCACACGGACTCAGTGAAAGAACGCTTTATACTGTAAAACCTGCCCCCGCCTATTTTTGTTCATTACTATGACAGCCATTGGTTGAATTTTATTGTGAAAATCAGATTTTTATGTTCATGGATGTGGTGAAGGAGGACATGAAGGCAGTTGGTGTAAAAGAAAAAAAAGATGCAGAGGATGGGGTTAGATGGAGGCAGATGATTCGCTGTGGCGACCCCTGAAGGGAAAAGCCAAAAGGACAAGAAGAAGAAGAACCAATCACGTTGAGCATACAAAGTGTCTACTTGTGTTTACTTCTGTGTTAATGATAATGGCTCACGTCTGAAAATACGTGCATGGGAAAGCTGATGAGATCGGCTTTGGCAGTGGAAAACTTGACGTAAAGACGATTAGATCGGCTTTGGGCACTGCAAGGGTTAAAACGGAAGTAGTAGTAATAAGGCCATTGGTGTAGTAATCGGTGTAGTAAATCATTCATTTCTTCCGTTTAATCCTAATTAGGGTCATGTGAAGGCTGGTTCCCATCATAGCCAACTCTGGGTGAGGGCATGGTACACCCTGGACAGCTCACCAGGCCATCCGATGGCCAGCCCAGACATATCATTCTCACATGTACTGACAATTTGGATCTGCCAATTAGCCTACTGTGCAGGCTTTTTGGACTGTTGGAGGAAACTGGAGTACCTGGAGGAAACCCATACAAGCAAAGAGAAAACTTACAAACTATACACAGAAATAAACAATCCCATGAATCAATCCCCAAACCTTCTTGCTGTGAGGCAGACGTGCTAAACACTGCACCGTTGTGCTGCCCTTAACGTAGTAATGACGTCATTATAACCTACTAGGGAGGTGTAGAACAGGTGTGGTGCAGATTTGTTGACATGGACATATGAAAACATGCCGCACATGACACTGCATTTATAAGGACCAAATGGATCCAATGAGGATGTAGTAAACACCTGGTGCAATCAGACTGGGCATAGCAAGAACATATTAAGACGGTGTTAGACGTGGTGAGCATGTGAGCCTGCACATGTTAAAATAATTATTTGGAGCCTTAAAAGCAGGAAGGACCTGGCATGGACATAGTTAGAATGTAGGATAAACTTGAAATGTAATTTTTTTTCCAAGTTTCCCTCCAAGTGTGTTAGGGCGCCCCCAAAGCAGCAGTTCGAAAACAGGTGGGTGGCTAAGCATCGCATGCCATGGAGGGGGATGTGTGTGCAGGCTTTCTCCCCACCCCTCTCCTCCTCGTGACCCAAATTAGGATTAAGCAGCTTAGAAAATGAATGAATGAATTAAATACTGGTGTGATACACACCTGATATCATGTATAGCTGTGATCTCAAAAGGTGAGTGCATTTATTTATTTATTTATTTATTTATTTTACTAATAAGGATAAAAATGGGAGGAAATGAAAAGAAAAGGGTCACCTTTGCAGAGTCGGTTGTGTCCCGGTTGAGTTCTGCTGGTGCAGATGGTGTGTTTGGAAAGAAGAAGAAGTCGGTGCAGCTCTATGAGTCGCCTCAGGCAAACCTGAACAATAACTGTGAGGCTGAACCTGTCATGCTAACTTAAAAATTAAACCCTCATCCCAACTGCATCCACTGTTCCCCACAATCTCCAGACTTATAAATAACACACACACACACACACACACACACACACACACACACACACACACACACACACACACACACACACACACACACACACACACACACATACACACACACATACACACATGCGAATGCACTGTTTATTGACTAAATGAACCTTCATAAGACAAATTCCTAACTACAACTCCACACAGCACAAAGCATCATTTCAGTTCATCTAAATAGTATTGATCTTTTTTTTTTTTTTTTCCTGGGCCTGACAGCATCATGTATTGGCTGATAAACAGGCTATCTAAGGCCATGTTAACAAGGAAATGACAGAACATTACTTATACATTCATTCTAACTCCTTTAATCTTTATTAGGGTTTCATGGATTTATTAGGGCGAGGGCGGGGTACACACTGGATAGCTCAGAAACATTATTAGTATACAGTGGTATCTTGACTTACAAATTTAATCCGTTCCGAGGGCGAGCTCATAAACTGAAAAGTTCGTTAGATGAAACAATTGTCCCCATAAGAAATAACAGAAAACCAATGAATCCGTTCCAAGTCCCTCCCAAACTCATATAACCTGCAACAAACACATATATTTGACTTAATATATTAAAGATGAACATGTAAAAACAATAAATATTTCATAATAATAATAATAATAATAATAATAATAATAATAATAACAACAATCTTCTTCTTTTCCTTTCGGCTGTTCCCTTCAGGGGTCGCCACAGCAAATGATCTGCCTCCATCTCTCCCTATCCTCTGCATCTTCTACTCTTACTCCAACGACCTTCATGTCCGCCTTCACTGCATCCATAAATCTTCTCTTTGGTCTTCCTCTGGGCCTTTTGCCTGGTAGTTCCAACCTCAGCATCCTACGGCCAATATACTCACTATCCCTCCTCTGTACATGTCCAAACCATCTCAATCTAGCCTCTGACTTTGTCTCCAAAACATCTAACATGTGCTGTCCCTCTGATGTACTCATTTCTGATCCTATCCATCCTCAATTACTCCCAAAGAGACCCTCAACATTTTCATCTCTGCTACCTCCAACTCTGACTCCTGTCTTTTCCCCAGGGCCACTGTCTCTAAACCATACAACATTGCTGGCCTCATCACCGTCCTTGTACACTTTTCCCTTCATTCTTGCCGATACTCTCCTATCACACATCACACCGAGCACTTTTCTCCATCCATTCCAACCTGCCTGCACGCGCTTCTTCACCTCTTTTCCACACTCTCCATTGCTCTGGATTGTTGAGCCTAAGTACTTAAAATCCTCCACCTTCTTTATCTCTGCCCCCTGTAACCTCAAAGTTCCTCTTGGGTCCTTGTCGTTCACACACATGTATTCTGGCTTACTAAGACTAACCTTCAATCCCTCCTTTCCAGGCATACCTCCACCTCTCTAGATTTTCCTCCACTTGGTCTCTGCTCTCACTACAGATCACAATGTCATCTGCAAACATCATAGTCCATGGAGATTCTTGTCTAACCTCATCTGTTAGCCTGTCCATCACCATAGCAAACAAGAAGGGGCTGAGAGCTGACCCTTGATGTAGTCCCACCTCCACCTTGAACTCTTCTGTCACACCGACAGCACACCTCACCACTGTCTTACATCTATCATACATGTCCTGCACCACTCTAACATACTTCTCTGTCACTCCAGACTTCCTCATACAATACCACAGTTCTTCTCTCGGCACCCTGTCATATGCTTTCTCCAGATCCACAAAGGCACAATGCAGCTCCTTCCTGACCTTCTCTGTACTTCTATTAACATCCTCAAAGCAAACACTGCATCTGTGGTGCTCTTTCTTGGCATGAAACCAAACTGTTGTTCACAAAATGCTGACCTCTGCCCTTAGTCTTGCTTCCACTATTCTTTCCCATAGCTTCATTGTATGGCTCATCAACTTTATCCCTCTGTAGTTGCCACAACTCTGTACATCGCCCTTGTTCTTAAAAAAATGGGCACAAGCACACTTCTCCTCCATTCCTCTGGCATCTGCTCACTTTCTAAGACCTTGTTGAATATTCTTGTCAGAAAATCTACTGCTACCTCCCTAGACACTTCCATACCTCAACTGGTATGTCATCAGGCCAACTGCCTTTCCACTCTTCATCCCTCTTCAATGCCCTCCTCACTTCTCCCTTACTAATCTTTGCTACTTCCTGCTCCTCAACGGTCACCCCTTCTACTCTTTTTCTCTCTCATTTTCCTCATTCATCAGCTTTCTTCAAAGTACTCTTTCCATCTTCCCAGCACACTTCTGTCATCAGTCAATACATTTCCTCTCTGTCCTTTATCACTCTAACTTGCTGCACGCCTTTCCCATCTCTATTTCTCTGCTGTGCTAACCTGTATAGATCATTTTCTCCCTCCTTACTGTTCAACCTATCATACAAGTCATCATCGCCTCTCTGTTTGGCCTTTGACACTGCTACCTTCGCCTTTACGCTGTGTTCCCCTGTACTCCTGTTTACTCTCTCGGTCCTCTCAATGTCCCACTTCTTCTTGGCTAACCTCTCTTCTTTGTACACACTCCTGCACTTCCTCATTCCACCACCAAGTTTCTTTATCTACTTTCCTTCCAGAGGACACACCAAATACTCTCCTACCGGTCTCCCTGATCACATTGGCTGTGGTTGTCCAGTCCTCTGGAAGCACTTCCTGACTACCCAAAGCCTGTTTCAACTCCTCCTTGAAGACAACACGACACTCTTCCTTTTTCAGCTTCCACCACTTTGTCTTCTGCTCACCTTTGCCTTTTCACCTTTCTCACCATCAGTGTCATCCTGCACACCACCATCCTATGCTGTTTGGCAACACTCTCACCCACTACTACTTTGCAGTCACTTACTTCCTTCAAATTACATCGCCTACACAAGATGTAGTCTACCTGTGTGCTCTACCTCCGCTCTCATAAGTCACCCTATGCTCCTGTCTCTTCTTGAAGAAAGTCTTCACCACAGCCATTTCCATCCTTTTTGCAAAATCGATCAACATCTGTCCTTCTGTGTTCCTGTCCTGGATACCAACCTGCCCATCACTTCGCCGTCCCTCTGTTGCCTGCACCAACATGTCCATTGAAGTCTGCTCAAAAAAAAAAAAAAAAAAAAAAAAAAAAATAATAATAACAACAATAATAATAATAATAATAACAATAATAATCATAATAATAATAATAATAATAATAGTAATAATAATAATAATAATAATAATGCATGTACATTAACATCAATCTTCTTCTTCTTCTTTTCCTTTCGACTTTTCCCTTCATGGGTCGCCGCAGCGAATCATCTGCCTCCATCTCACCCTATCCTTTGCATCTTCTTCTCTTACACCAACGACCTTCATGTCCTCCTTCACCACATCCATGAATCGTCTCTTTGGTGTACATTAACATCAATAATAATTAATATTAAAGAATAAACAATAAGTCAACTAACCCTTCCGATCATCAACTGTGGCAAAGATGTCACCTGGGCAGCAGGCATGAGATGGTGTGTAACAGAGAAGGAGGGGGAGAATTTTGTGCATGTGCACGCTACGAATGCCAGCGAGGAAAGACTCATGGTGAGCTCCCACAATGCCAGTGCTTCTCAAATAGTATGGAGCGCCCCCCCCTTGGGCGATGCCGAGGGGGGGGGTGTATATGACCCTAAGGAACATGCTTGTTTGCCATACTGTATAGAATTAAGTGTAATTGCGCCTCCACTACAGTAGTTGGCAGTGGTGCTCTCACTGTGTTCCCTATGGTGTAGGGAAGAAGCACCGAGCAAACCATATGAAGTGCTGTAAACACTATTTTTAGTCGTGCTGGGGGGGGGGGGGTATTTTTTCTTCCTATAGGGAGCGTCACAGAAAATAATTGAGAAGCACTGCACATGGCGTTCTCGGAGAGCAGAGGAAAACATGCGGAAGAATACTAGGCTAATTGTCCCGGAAAAGCTATTTCGAGGAGAGCTCATAAATCAAAATTTTTCTGGTTGGATGGGGCATATTTTTGGTGGGATCGACACTTGTATTATGGAAAATTCATTATAAAGACACTCGTATACATACTTTTCATTAAGTGCCGGCGGCCGGCAGAAGCGCCGACTACTATTAGCTTAGCAACAGTTATATTTTATAATGGTAAATAATAACATTTAATATAATAATAATCTTTAATAAAAACATTTTCATGGCTTTGTTAAGCTATGTACTTGACAACACGATCACTTGTTTTGATCATTTCTCAATCGGTTCACTTCCGATATCCCATGATATTGACTGATGGTACCTCAAGAGCCTGTAACAGTGAATTTCTCCATTGTGAGATGAATAAAGCTGTATCTATCTGTATCTATCTATGATGCACTATGCTGTCTCATTCAAGCGCGCGGCACTTTTTATATACGTGTCACCATTTGCCTGTGCTCCCGTGTAAATTTAGATTGTGACGGGTCGTACAAACCCGGGTAAAATATAGTCCAAACTCATGTGAGTCATACCGACAAGCATGGCGCCGAAGCGAAGTACAGTAAAACCTCCGCTGACGAACGCTTAAGCTCATGAACTTTTCGCCTCAAGAACATTAAATTTGCGAGCATATAGTCTCTGCTGACGAACTAGTTTTCGGCGGACGAATCAAACCACGCGGTCGAACAGCGCCACGGTGGCGGCCACGAGAAGCTGACGCACGCTCATGGTGTCACAGTTTGTCACACCCCTTTCTTTGAATGCGGAAGTGGTTTGTGTTTGCTAGACATTTTGGACCATATTGAGTGTACTTTTGCTATTATGGGACCGATAAAGACCCTACGACAGGTGGAGATCGTTGAAAAACACGAACGAGGTGTGCGTTTGTGTGACTCAGTGTCCCAGTACCAGTACGCTAAGTCTACCATTGCTCCCATCCTTAAGAACAAGGAAGCTATTAAGGGTGCGTGTGTGGCTAAGGGTGTTTCCAAACAGTAGGCGTTTCCAAACACTCCTTCCAAACAGTAAGTCCCTCCCTCCCTCCTCCTCCCACTCCATTCCATCAAGCCATCAACTACCATCACAAAGGTAAATAAAACGACTTTATTATACAGTACAGTTTATTTCTTTAATTACAATACAATAGCACATTTATTATACATAAAATAAGGTATATTTTTGTGTAGTTTTAAGGCTTATTTAGTAGAAAATTATGTTTTATGGGGACCTGGGAATGGATTATTCTCATTTTAATGGTTTCTTATGGGAAATAAATGTTCGGAAGACGAACTTTTCGCCTTACACACACTTTCTGGGAACCAATTATGTTCGTGAGCAGAGGTATCACTGTAGATCTAAACAACCAACATTAAATACGTTGTGGAAGCGACTCAAGACCGATGATTCCACCATTTCGGAAACATCCGTATCTCATGAAATAGGTAAAAAAGTTTTATGTCATGTCCGAACACAAATGCAGCCATGAGGTGGGGGGGCACTAACCAGTGTCTCTCCCCCTCATGCCGGTCCCAAGCCCGGAGAAATGCAGAGGGTTGTGTCAGGAAGGGCATCCGACGTAAAACCAATGCCAATTATTTATGATGCAAATCAAAAGTATTACCTCCATACCGGATCGGTCGAGGCCTGGGTTAACAACGACCGCCATCAGTGCTGTCAATCAACAGGGTGCTGATGGAAATTGGACTACTGTTGGTCGAAGAAGGAGAGGTGAGAGGCGTGTCCGTAGGCAGAGAGAGAAGAGGAAAGGCATGAGTCTAGGACTGAGAGTGGGGACTTTGAATGTTGGAACTATGCACAGAAAAGGTAGCGAGCTGGTTGACATGATGCAGAGGAGGAAGGTGGACATACTGTGTGTTCAGGAGACCAGGTGGAAAGGTAGCAAAGCTAAAAGCTTAGGAGCAGGGTTTAAGCTATTTTATCACGGTGTGGATGGGAAGAGAAATGGAGTCGGAGTCATCTTGAAGGAGGAGTTTGTCAGGAATGTTCTAAAAGTGAAAAGAGTGTCAGACAGAGTGATGAGTCTCAAGTTAGAAATTGAAGGTGTAATGCTCAATGTTGTTAGTGCTTATGCCCCACAGGCAGGATGTGATCTAGAAGAGAAGGAGAGATTCTGGAGTGACTTAGATGAAGTGATGCAGAGTACCACCAGAGGTGAAAGAGTGGTCATTGGTGCAGACTTCAATGGACATGTTGGTGCAGGGGGGACGAGGAAGTGATGGGCAGGTTTGGTATCCAGGACAGGAACGCAGAAGGACAGATGTTGATAGATTTTGCAAAAAGGATGGAAATGGCTGTGGTGAATACTTTCTTTGAGAAGAAACAGGAGCATAGGGTGACTTATAAAAGCGGAGGTAGGAGCACACAGGTAGACTACATCTTGTGTAGGCGATGTAATTTGAAGGAAGTCAGTGACTGCAAAGTCATCGTGGGTGAGAGTGTTGCCAAACAGCATAGGATGGTGGTGTGCAGGATGACTCTGATGGTGAGAAAGGTGAAAAAGGCAAAGGCAGAGCAGAAGACAAAGTGGTGGAAGCTGAAAGAGGAAGAGTGTCGTGTTGTCTTCAAGGAGGAGTTGAAACAGGCTTTGGGTGGCCAGGAAGTGCTTCCAAATGACTGGACAACCACAGCAAATGTGATCAGGGACACAGGTAGGAGAGTACTTGGTGTGTCCTCTGGAAGGAAAGTAGATAAGGAGACTTGGTGGTGGAATGAGGAAGTGCAGGAGTGTGTACAAAGGAAGAGGTTAGCCAAGAAGAAGTGGGACATTGAGAGGACCGAAGAGAGTAAACAGGAGTACAGGGAGACACAGCGTAAGGCAAAAGTAGCAGTGGCTAAGGCCAAACAGAGGGCGTATGATGACTTGTATGATAGGTTGGATAGTAAAGAGGGAGAAAATGATCTATACAGGTTGGCACAGCAGAGAAATAGAGATGGGAAGGACGTGCAGCAAGTTAGATTGATAAAGGACAGAGAGGGAACTGTATTGACTAACGACAGAAGTGTGCTGGGAAGATGGAAAGAGTACTTTGAAGAGCTGATGAATGAGGAAAATGAGAGAGAAAAAAGAGTAGAAGAGGTAACCATTGAGGAGCAGGATGTAGCAAAGATCAGTAAGGGTGAAGTGAGAAGGGCATTGAAGAGGATGAAGAATGGAAAGGCAGTTGGTCCTGATGATATACCTGTGGAGGTATGGAAGTGTCTAGGAGAGGTAGCAGTCGATTTTCTGACAAGAACATTCAACAAGGTACTAGAGAGTGAGCAGATACCGGAGGAGTGGAGGAGATGTGTGCTGGTGCCCATTTTTAAGAACAAGGGAGACGTGCAGAGTTGCAGCAACTACAGAGGGATAAAGTTGATGAGCCATACGATGAAGTTATGGGAAAGAATAGTGGAAGCTAGACTAAGGGCAGAGGTCAGCATTTGTGAACAACAGTTTGGTTTCATGCCAAGAAAGAGCACCACAGATGCAATGTTTGCCTTGAGGATGTTAATAGAGAAGTACAGAGAAGGTCAGAGGGAGCTACATTGTGCCTTTGTGGATCTGGAAAAAGCATATGACAGGGTGCCAAGAGAAGAACTGTGGTATTGCATGAGGAAGTCTGGAGTGAAAGAGAAGTATGTTAGAGTGGTGCAGGACATGTATGAGAGGTGTAAGACAGTGGTGAGGTGTGCTGTCGGTGTGACCGACGAATTCAAGGTGGAGGTGGGACTGCATCAAGGGTCAGCTCTGAGCCCCTTCTTGTTTGCTATGGTGATGGACAGGCTGACAGACGAGGTGAGACAAGAATCTCCATGGACTATGATGTTTGCAGATGACATCGTGATCTGTAGTGAGAGCAGAGAACAAGTGCAGGAAAATCTAGAGAGGTAGAGGTATGCCATGGAAAGGAGAGGAATGAAGGTTAGCCTCAGAAAATCAGAATACATGTGTGTGAATGAGAAGGACCCAGGAGGAACGGTGATGTTACAGGGAGCAGAGATAACGAAGGTGGAGGATTTTAAGTACTTAAGCTCAACAATCCAGAACAATGGAGAGTGTGGAAAAGAGGTGAAGAAGCGTGTGCAGGCAGGCTGGAATGGTTGGAGAAAAGTATCCGGTGTGATGTGCGATAGGAGAGTGTCAGCAAGAATGAAGGGAAAAGTGTACAAGATGGTGTTGAGGCCAGCGATGTTGTATGGCTTAGAAACAGTGGCGCTGAGGAAAAGGCAGGAGGCAGAGCTGGAGGTAGCGGAGATGAAAATGTTGAGGTTCTCCCTGGGAGTAACGAGGATGGATAGGATCAGAAATGAGTATATCAGAGGGACAGCCCACGTAAGATGTTTTGGAGACAAAGTCAGAGAGGCTAGATTGAGATGGTTTGGACATGTACAGAGGAGGGATAGTGAGTATATTGGCAGTAGGATGCTGAGGTTGTAACTACCAGGCAGAAGGCCTCGAGGAAGACCGAAGAAGAGATTTATGGATGTGGTGAAGGAAGACATGAAGGTCGTTGGAGTCAGAAAAGAAGATGCGGAGGACAGGGTGAGGTGGAGGCGGATGATTTGCTGTGGCGACCCCTGAAGGGAGCAGCCGAAAGTAAAAGAAGAAGAAAAGAAGAAGTCCGAACACAAATTATTTCTTGATTGCACTGAGCGATAATAGTGAAAACTAACCCCAACTAAACTAGCCTAGTCTTATTCTAATAGCCGAATCTTATTCATTCTAAAATGATATTACAGAAACAGTTTCGACATATTAGGGTAGCAGTTTGATTTACAATGTTCTATATTAGTAAGGTAACTGTTAGATTTTTCAAATAAGAAGTTTTATGTACTTTACTTCTTAAAGGAAAGTACATAAAACTTCTTATTTGAAAAATACTATTTTTTATAATATAAACTTTTAGTTTTATTTGCTTCAGCTTATCTGATTTTCTCACAAATATGTGTCCAGAATGCACCACAGAGCACATGAATTTTAAAAATTTTCTGGGGGTGGCCCCCCAAACTCCCCTTGCGCGAGGGGACACCACCATCCCCATGCTTGCCTCAAACAATTTCCACCCCCAACTTATCAATATCCTCCTTCTACATTTTAGTTTTGTAAATATTTCTTTAATGGTTATGAGGTTGGATTAAAAACTATTTATTCAGGGGAAGCACGGTTGGGGGGTGGAGCAGTGACATAGTGGTTAACATGCCCACTTCACAGCTAGCATAGGACTGGGTTTAAGTCTTTGTAGACCCTGTGCTCGTGTGAGTAACCTCCAGGTACTCTGGTTTTCTCCCACAGGTTAACTTGCTGTTCTAGGTGTGAGTGTGAATATATGTGTGTGAGCTGTTCAGGATGTTCCATGCTTTCACCCAGAGTTGGCTGAAATAAGCTCCAGCTTCCCCACGAACGACTTATTAACTGTGTGAGGTCTATGCTAAGGACCTCAGGCTGAGATTTCTCTGTACAGCCCGAGCAAATGAGGTTAATAAGTACAGTAGTTCATTCTATGGCATTTGTAATTCACCCCTGATCCTGAATTGTTCTTTGAGGGGCTAATAAATGGAGTATGTCTGTAAATGTAATATAAATGCTGCGATTCTCGGATAATGGGAAAAAAATGTTACGTTGAAATTGTCATGATATGGCTGGAACAAAAAGAAATACAGGAATAATAAAAATTGGAGCCTATTTTTCTTTTTTGTTTGGGCAGGGTGCACTAGTGTGTGATGGCATACTGGGCCTTCTGAATAGCAGGTGGTGTCTCTACCCGTCCCAGTCTGCCTCCCAGAACACTGAAAGTAAAGGTGACTCTTTTGAGAAAGTTGATCAATCAGAAACACCCGAGCCCAGGACTCGAATGCAGCGCCTTCCTGCTTTGGGGCCGACATGCGAACGATTAAACCAACCTGATGCAAAATGTGAATCTGTAGAAGATTCAAAAATCAAGCGGCTCATTTTCCTCTGGTGAGCTGATCGTTTCGCACCGAAGTAGGTTTGGTGAATCCAGTATTTGGTCAAAGCTTAGTGTAGACGATGTGAAATGTATTAACGCTATGAGGCTTTGTATATTATTATTAATAGTTTTCCAAGCAAGAAAAACGAATTATAACTGCATAAAAATAGCATGAATTTTGGTAACAGTTTCCCTATGAAACAGGGGTCGATTGCACATCAGGGGTCAGGCCACGCTGCGTAGTGGAATGATTACCCAGCACTCTGGGGTTGATTGTCTACTTAATCTTTCTGCGCTGTGACAAAGATCAGTGCCGGTGCCAAGTCAACGCTCGGGAGCGACTGGGGCGAGAGAAACGGAGCGTCACGAGGAAGGACACGACCACAACTCTGCCGTCACTGACCTTGGGCCAGAGACCATTTGAATAAGGAAATACCTGCTGCATGACGCAGAATATCAATTAGGGTACTATTATGGGGTGGATGGAGAGGGAAAGACGGGGCACTGTGGCCAATTTTGGTTTGCATAATACACTGAAATACACGGGCAGGTACTTATTCAGGGGAGAGCTGGTATTATGAGGATGGTGTAAACCCTGGAGGGACTTTAAATCATTATTTTCAAGCAGGAGTAACAATTGTAGTTTCATGAAAACATTTCGGAGATGGGATTCAGCGCCGCTCTATTCCCATACCGCGGAAATGTTCTCCTAGCGACAGAACGTGTCCTATATTGCATTGCTCCTGCTGTTGCTATGTCTGCATTGTGCTGAAGGTAATGTATGGACTCCGACAGGATGGACGGACACTATTTAATCTACCGTGGTAATTTCCCTGGCGGAGCAAATTAAGAACCTTTTCACACACATGAAGGTGACCCTGTCCACCAAACCTGCCGTTTGCACATGCACCCCCCCTCCCCTCCCCCCTTCTTTTTCCCCCCTTTCTCCTTACCAAGTGACTTAATCACACTTGATATAGACAATCACTTAACAGCCATGAAGAAAAAAAATCATTAATTAAGAGACCCAGGACAAATTAGAGAAGGCAGAAAGGTCAACGGAAGAGAGAGGTGGTCAAAGAAACACATTAGGACAGGGCCAGATTACTCACCCCGAAATTTTTTCTGCTTTTCCACTGGGAGGTGTGACATTGCTCGGCAAATTACCAATGACCCAATATTTAAAAACTTGTTGTTCTAGAACATTAATATACCTAAAGCCTAATACATTCATTCATTGACTGAACTGCTTCATCCTATCAGGGTTGCAGAGAGGCTGGAAGATGTCTTTACCGACTCCAGGCAAAGGCAGGGTACACTTTAAACAGCTCACCAGTCCATCCCAGAGCCGACACACACAAAACTGTTCCCAGTCACACCCCAGGGGCAGTTTTGAAAAAAACAGTTTGCCTAATGTCGGTGTTTTAGGACTGTGGGAGGAAACCAGTGTACCCAGAGGAACCCTTTTGCAAACATGGTGATTACAAATTGCAAACCCCTCGCAGTAGCTCCCTTGCTGATCCTGGGATTCAGATCCAGGACCTTTTTGCTGTGAGTCAGATGTGCTTAATACTACACTACACAAAGGCTTATTTAGTTAAACACCACATTTTGATTCCTATCCAAAAAAAAAAACAAAAAAAACGCCACAGTTCTTCAGCATGCTGCTTCCCCACCTCCCTCTGAATAATGATTTCGAGTGGATGATCTGTTTGGCTTCCTCATCCCATTTATGCTCTTTCGATATCTGTACCTACTCTGCTCTGAATGGTCACCTTTCTAAAGTAAGCCATCTTTACTTTTAGTGTACTGGGAGACAGACCAGGATGGGTCGAGATATTCTTGTGCATAGGGGTCAATAAGAGACAACCAGCCAGGAGTCCCCAGCATCCCATGATATGCACTAGTGTACTCCAAAACATTACAAATCTGAACATCTTGTGTTTATAACCAGTTCATTCAGTCTACAGGAAAAACCTAATCATGTTCTCACCTTGTTTTTAGACACCATACCATGGCATCATGTAGCGTTGCTATTCAACACATATGGAACAATATTTATGCGTCCAGCAAGTAACAAGGGTCAAAAGTGTTATAGGATGACCTGAAACAGCTGAAAAATAGAAAGCAAGCGCCGAAGTGCACCACCATCATATCGTATCGTACATATCACACAGACCTTTTCTAAAGCCGCCACACTAATAGCACTGACTATTAACTGTGATTTACTGTTTGTGTGCCTTCCTTCAGTTAATCGTTTTTATTCACTGTCTTGCTCACCCGGCCTGCACAGTAATGTTTGTGTGTGCTAATGGCAGCACTTTATACATGAAAAGGTTAAACTCATCATGAACCATGAACTGACTCATTGTCTATGCAAAAGATGACCTATCCGATTAGTAAATCTTTTCCACACAGCCACCGGCTGTTGCGCACACACACACACACACACACACACACACACACACACACACACACACACACACACACACACACACACACACACACACACACACACACAACCGAGACCAGTTAGTTCCTGACTCAGCAGGGACTAAATATAGTTTATGTTGCATTGTTTCAGCTATTCGTTTTAAACTAGGCCGAATGTGACCGAGTTCTTCAAATGTATTGAATCTGACAAGTTTATGCTGCAAACACACACAAAAACACTGACTTTTCATTTCTCGCATGTCTCCTGTGGATCGAGTGATGAGAGGCTCACTTCATTAGCAGTGTAATCAGGTTCATTAGTGCCTCAGAGACACTCAGGTACCAAACCGGCTGGGATCAATCACAGAGTGTGTGTGAGGAGGAGTTATCTCACCAAGACAGGCTCTTATGTGTGTGTGTGTGTGTACACTTGCTATACATTGAGGACCAACGTATGCTTTGAACCCACTGAGTGAGGACATTTTTTTTGGAAGTGAGAACATTTTTGGTTGGTCGCCACTTCTTGAAATCTTGATGATTAAAACATGGTATTAGGGTTGAGGTTAGAATTAGGTTAAGGCCATCACAGGGCCAACGACACAACTGTATTGCACATTTTTTTTTTGGACTGTGGGAGTAAACCAGAGTATCTGGAGGAAACCCACACAAGCACGAGAAGAACATGCAAACTCCACATAGAAACACTCAAGCTGGGAATCGAACCCAGGACCTTATTGCTGTGAGACAGATGTGCTAACCTCCATGCCACCTTGCCGCCTCGTAACAAGCGATGGAATGAATAATAATGCCCCCACAAAGATAGAAGTACAATGGTGACTGCTGTTTAGATCATTTCAACAGTACCATCAGTTCCAGATATCCTGAGCCCAACAAATCCACATGGAATATGTTCAGTTTATATGATACATAGCAATCAAACACACATCTTTATGCTGTACCTTTATAACGTTTCCCCACTCTCATTTCATTTGCACCACTCTATTTTTAGTCTTCCATCAAATAAATGTAGCTACAACCTCAGGATACCAGCATCCCAGTTGCCCCCAGGTCCCTTCTCACCTTGCTCCTCATGTTCCTGGTGTTCTTGAATGAGCTGGTGTATATTTTAACATCTGCTATGTGTGCACTGACTGTGAGTCTCATTTTATATTAAATATTAATTCTTGAAGTTTTAATTATTAAACCACGACAGAGACTCTCTTGTATCGGCCAATCAGGTTGCACTTTTATTATGAATATTAACCGGTCGTCCACTGTCAGAGAATATTTAACTTATGTGTGATGAAAAAAAAAAAAATGCAATTGCAAATGTAATGTTTCTACATATAACCTGTTTTACTGGGGGGTATATATATGTATATATGTAAATATATATATATATATGTATATATGTAAATATATATATATATATATATATATATATATATATATATATATATATATCTTCCTTTTGGCTTTTTCCCTTTTACTCGGGAGTCGCCACAACGAATCATCTGATTCGCACGTTTGAATTGGCAGAGGTTTTTACGTCGGATGCCCTTCCTGTCACAACCCTTTTTAGCAAGGGACAGAAACACGCTGACAATCCAAAGGTTGGGAGTTCAAACCCCACTCTCCACAAGGCTGTCACTGTCCCCCCCCAGTGCATCTAACTGGGTTATCAAAGGCCAGCCATGTCTCGCACTGTCTGTGGTGTGAGGCATGTAAAAGAACCATTGCTGACTTTCGACAAGAGTAGCTGCAATGCCGTCGGCGTGTTTCCACCCTGCGACGGCCTGGCGAGCTGTCCAGGGTGTACCCTGCCCTCGCCCGAAGTTGGCTGGGATGGGCACCAGCCTCCCCGCGACCCAAACTAGGATTAAGCGGGTACAGAAAATGAACTGAACTGAACCCCTGCTCCACTAAGAAGTGCCCTCAATAAAGTCTGAATGTGTGCTGTACACTATCTGGTGCATTAGTCTATTACACGGGTGCAAATGTGTACTTTTGCCCACATTGCATTGTAAGTAGACTTGTTTAGAATCATCAGCATTTTGATTGGTAATTATAATTACATTTTTCTTGGTAACTGTAATGGGTTGCGATTAATTAAAAAATTCCGTTACATGCATCTAGTTCCGATGCGCCTCTAAGTGTCGTTTTGGAAGGAAACCTCGTTAATGGAGCTAGAAAGAGGAAAATCTTACTTAGTGTTATTTTTCAAAGCTCCAGGGAGAAGTCTTAACTGCAGTTGGATGTTCTTATCCTTGCTTGCCGCAGGCTTTAGTTCTTGTCCCATGATAACACACCTAGCTGTAATATTCAGAAGCTCCCCGGGGTTTTGATTAAATGGATCAGGAGTGTTAGATTAGGGATGGAGCTTTGCAGGATGGTAGACTTGTAGTCATCCCTCAGGCAGAGTTTAAAATTATAATGATGTGGGTTCTGCACGCCACTCCTGCTGGGTTTATCAGCTTTCATACATATTTGTGTTTTTTGGATTCACTGATAATGCTGTTCTTGAAAAAGCTAAACAACTTGACAATTTGCGATTAGGCATCCAACAAGGTTCTCGCTCTCTTTTTTTTTAATCAATGCACTGAATCCTGAGTGTATGATGTACAATTTATTTCTGCTTTTAGATGAAACACACACACACACACACACACACACGCGCGCACACAATTACAGGCTGACAAAAAAGCAAAACTGTCAGAGAGAGAATGAGACGAGAACCTCAGTGGAACAAAAGCTCTTCAGGATTAATTAGGCGTTAGATTGGTTGGAGGCGAATAGGAGCTGGCTGAGCGCAGACCGTCCCAGTGGCAAGATCTGTTCATATTTCAGCCTAACTGGGGGGCAAAATTACACCCCACACTGGGACATTCTATTAGAAGGACACATATGCAATCTGCACCCAATCCTTAATCCACAGCTCCTGGTATCCTAGGGAGATTTCCTTTCATATTCATCATCATGTTTTGCTTTGCATATTTAAATTTTAAAATATATTGTAATGTAATATTAACTCATACTTACCACTTTGTTTTTTTTTTTTTTTTTTTTTTTTTTTTTTTTTTTTTTTAATTATTATATTGTACGATATTTATATAGAGAGATTGAATGTGTTTATAATTGACTTAAGTATCTATTCATTCATTTTTTTAAACTGCTTCATCTTAATTAGGGTCGCTGGAAGGCTGGTGCCCATCTCAGCCGGCTTTAGGTGAGAGTGAGTAACACCCTGGACCGCTCACAGGCCATCGCAGAGCTAAACAAGTCATTCATTGATTCATTTTCTGAACTGCTTAATCCTAATCAGGTTCACGGGGAGGCTGGTGCCCATCTCAGCCGACTCTAGGAGAGGGCACAGTACACACTGGACAGTTTGCCAGGCCATCACAGGGCAGAAACATGCTGACTGCTGACTGCTATGCAGCCACTCTTGACGAAAGTCAGCAATGGTTCTTTTACATGAACCTCTCAGCACACATAGTGAGACATGGCCGGCCTTTGATAACCTAGTTACCTGCACCGGAGGGACAACAGTGACAACCCGTTGATAGACGGGCTTGAACCTCTGACCTTGGGATCGGTAATCCAGCACTTTACTACCAGGCCACCACTGCAGTGCTTAACAAGTATCTAACATAGCTTTAAAAATGTATATATTAAATAAGGTAGTAATTGCATTTCAGAACCATGCATGGGGCGTGGCACAGTGATGTCGTGGTTAACACGGTCCCCTCACAAGGCGCAAGAAGGTCCTAGGTTTGATTCTCACTCTCGAGGCGTTTCTGGGTAGAGTTTGGATGTCCTCCCCGTTCATGTGTGGGTTTCCTTCAGGTAGTCTGGTTTCCTACCACACTCCAAAAACATGCACAGTAGGCTGATTGGCGGTTTCAAATTTCTCTGAGTTCTGAGTGTTAATGGATGTGCGTGTGTTAGCCCTGCAATGGCCTGGCAAGCTGTTTAGGGTGTACCCAGCTGAGGTGTAATATAAATAATACCGGGATCCTTCAATTTCCGCAGTTAATGGGCACTGGGACCCCCCTACGACCACCGATTTCCGCGAAGTAGGATAGACAGCCCCCCCCACCACCACCACCACCACCACCACCACCCACCCCCGACTGACATATACGTACATGTATATGTGTAATATCAATAAATACACATTCAACGCTATAAATGCTTATAATAACAATTAAACATTCAGAAATAATGCATAAGATGTAATTAAAATATACACATACATGTAGACATGCACGCATACACACACACACACACACACACACACACACACACACACACACACACAGATGCGCACCTCACATACAAAGGTAAGTGGTTTTGTGTTGTTGTTGTTTTTTCTCATAATCAGCCTTGTTTTGCAGCATTTTCTTTAACTTTTTCCCTATTTTTTCTGAATTTTTCGATAAGACAAGATAAGATCCAGCTTTATTAATCTCACAATGGAGAAATTCACTGTTACAGGCTCTTGAGGTACCATCAGTAGGGGGTGCAAAAATAGATACAAATACAAACATACGCACATACATATATATTATATAAGTAAATAAATAAATAGATACATAAATAGTATAAATTAATAAACAATAAAAGAAAAGAAGGGAACAACTTTGTAGACTGGCCTATATTCATGATGAACATTTTTGAAAAACCCATGATGCACTGAAGCAGCGAGGGATCACTGTATTACAAACACTGTATTACAGTAGCAGCAGGGTCAAGGTAAAGTCTGTCGGGCTTTTTACACCCGAGCCTGGTGGCTCATCAGGCCGGTGCTTATCCCCGGTTTCCATAGCGTGAAGCGACTAGGAGTTCAACTCCTCCTGGATAGGACGCTACTCCATCGGCGGTTACCTTCCCAGTATATTTTTTACTGGCACCAATTTATACTGCTGGGTGAACAGAGGCACACTTGTGGTTAAGACCTTGCTCAGGGATTCTCTAACTGGGATTCGAACCTACAACCTCCCGATCATGAGCCCAGCACCCTAACCACTACACCATTGGTCCCACTAGCAGTAGTAGTCGTCGTGCAGTTAATTTTTCACGGCTTGCTGAACTACCTGTGGTCGTACGGCCATCCGTATGTTTTATGTACGTCCGTCCGTATGCACCATGATTCTGATTGGCTGTTTGCTCTTTGGGGGCTCTTGATAGTCAATGTTTCAGTATTTCATCTACTGGTCAAAGACTAGCACGTTCGTTAGTTTTGGTTAGTAAAAGTATTAGTTCTTGCATGAGTTTCCTCATGGCTTTTATTTTCGCAAAGTTTTATTTTGTTCATTTTAAAGTCAGCCGTTACCACATACACGGTGGATGTTAATGAGTGCGCATTCACACTGACACCCAAGCTGAGTCCCAAAAGAGCCTTTGACCTCCTTCCATTGTTTTTTAGCAGTTTTTCTGATGTACACTTCAATGTCATGGCCTTGATAATGAGTCAGATTTCAGAGGGCAGGAGTCATGTATCAAAACCCACCATATCAAGGGTCACCTGATGACCTTTTCATTATGTCATTTCCTTGGGCACAGGAACTGCTTATCCTTGCATGCAGATGAGCTGATATATAACACTGTCTGTTTATGTCTTTAATCTCTCTGCCTGAGGATGAATACTGCTGTATAACTTAGGAGGAAATCAGGTTGGTGACCTGAATATCGCAGCACTAGAGATTAGGTACTAATTGTTGTAATTATGTGTGAAATTGATGAAAGCTCACATATTACTGGGCGTGAAAGTGTAACAGCAGCAGAAAACACTTTTTTCAACTATTTAGTTTTCCCAAGATGAAAATATCATCATGTCTGCTTCACAAACACATTTTAATCTATGAGTGACAGTCAGTATCATGATGTGCAGGTCTGATCAAATATTTCCCAGAATTTTCTGCATTAATACATGATAATTATGTATTTACACTTTGAATAAATTAAACAAGTTAAAAATAGCAAGTCTGGTTTAAAAAATGCTGTTAAAAATGATTATTTATTTATTTTTTAAATGTAATCTAGTGAATAATGTACTATTACTGCTACCACTTACTCACTCATAATTGAACTGCTTAATCCTGCACGGGCCGTGGGGAGACTGAAGCCCATTTCATTGGATAGGGTGTGAAGGCAGGGTACACCCTGAACAGCAGACTATCGTAAGGCCAATACACACACACACACACACACACACACACACACACACACACACACACACACACACACACTACTACACACTACAAAACCACAACTAGCTTACACTCACACAAAGGTCCAGTTTGGAACAGGCAATTAGACAGATGTTCATGTTTTTGTACTGTGAGACCCACACAAGCACAGGGAGCTCATGCAAACCCCATACAAAAATGCCCTTACTGAAACTGGGACTCAAACCCAGGACCTTATTGCGGCGACGTGGACGTGCTCAGTACGCTGCTATGCCATCACTACTTTTACGATGACTACTACAACTACTACTAATAATAATGATAATTATAATAATAATTATTATTATTATCATTACAGTATTATTAGTCCCTTGCCTAGAGTCGGCTGAGACGTGCACCAGCCTCCCCGTGACCATAATTAGGATAATAATTCTGCTTAATCCTAATTAGGGTCGCATTGAGGCTGGTGCCCATCTCAGCTGACTCTGGGCGAGAACAGAAATGCACTGATAGCTATGCAGATGTTCTTGATGAAAGTCAGAAATGGTTCTTTTACATGAACCGCTCAGCACAGACAGTGAGACACATGGCTACACTGGGGGGACAACAGTGACAGCCCATTGACAGTGAGGCTTGAAACCCCCAACCTTGGGATCAATAGTCCAGCACCCTAACATTGGGCCACCACTGCCTCGAATGAATTATTATTATTATTATTATTATTATTATTATTATTATTATTATTATTATTACGATATTTATGCTACTTCAGAAAATATCCCTTCTCTTCTCAAAATGTCCAAAAAAAAAAAAAAACTGATGTATGAACCCAAATCAATTTACAGAGGTGTGTAAATATTTTCATAAGCAAACATGAAGTAGCTAATAGAAGTTTAAAATCATTAGCAGGATGACTGAAAAAATCTGTCTCGATTTTCATATGTTGAAGACCTGGTTAGATTTTGAAGAGGATCCAGATCATATTCCAAGAGTTTATTGAAAGGATTGTTTAACATTTGAAGACAGAAAGATTTTTTGGCAAGTGTCATATTAGAGCAGGTCCAGCAGGAGGTGCTGTGTACTTTCTGTCATTTTATTGCAGCTTGGCGGAAAGTTGTTCTCTGAGCTCTGAATGCTTTTCTTTCTTTCTTTTTTTTTTGTGCTTATTGGACAGATTCATAACAAACATCACAGGAAAACTTCAACTGCTAAACAATACAGCTTGGATTTGTAATGCATGTCAGAAGGAAACAGTGGGTCGTCCTCTGTTCTCATGCATTCCTGCCAGCATCTCTTCAGACATCTAAGGCATCTGATCTTTAAAAATGAAAAAGAATCGTTCATTCTGTGGAGACAATTAAATTAAATTCTTTTAATTACTATTATTTGTTTTGCTTGAATTTTTCACAATGAATCTGATTTAGAATCTCGGAGATGCTACGTTTTCTTTAAAGGTTCTAAGGTTGATATCAGTGGACTTGTTCTTATACATTATAGTTTAAGTGGTAACAAACAATGTGCATAAAACATGTACATGAAGAATGGATGTACAGTGTTGACAGGTGGCAGGTTTATTTAGTATCACTGAAGGGACTCTCCAGTGAGAGAGCTTTTGGATTTCCAGGGAGACGCTAATAGCTAAATTGGGCAATACCCAAAAGCAGAGCTTCCAATAGATGCATCTGAATAGGGGTGTTGTGTTTGTTTTTCTTCACAGTGCTAGTTGATTTCCAGTTTTACTTTTATAACCTGGTGATAAATTAAATATCCGTTTAACGAGTTCATGTTCCGTGAAGCCTCTGATTGCTCTGTTTGAATAATGAACATTTATTTGCCTGTACAGCTGTCTGACTCCCTGGGATTCCTTCTGACCTGCTTGGTCTGAGGTCAGGGCGTGGGTGCAGGGTCATAACCACTACCTGAGAATAATTGTGTAATTTTAATTCAGTGCAACTCTGGGTGGTGATGTTCGAACCTCTACTCTGTTCGTCCATCTGTCCACAGTGGTATTCCATGCTCTAACTTAAAAATGGCATCACAGATCATCACTATTTTTGGTGTGGACTTTGGGACAATGTAACTACACAATCCTATTGGCATTTGTTGTGATCCAATGTTCAGTATGGGCACTTCAACTGCCATCTTGAATTTTAATTTTGTGCACTAGCTCAAAAAAATGGCATCACCAATCATCGCCATTTTTGGCGTGGATGTTGGGGCTATGTGACTATCAATTTTCATCATTGTAAAATATCCAATATGGCTGTCGCAGCTGTCATTTTGAATTTATATTGTGCACACTAGTTTATAAACACCATCACTGATCTTCAAAACGTTTGATGTGGGTGTTCAGATTTTTGTTATGATTCCATATTCAGTACGACCACCCAGTTACCATCTTAAATTTGCATGATATTAAGTAATTTAAAAAAAGCAGCGATTTAAAAAAAAATGGTGTCTATTTTGGGAGTGTTTAGGCTTAGTTAGACCAAAATTGTGCTAAGAGTTCTGGGCGAGATCTTAACCACGAGTGTGCTTCTGCTCACCCAGTAGTATAAAGGGGTACCAATAAAAATACTGGGAAGGTAAATTGTGATGGCCCCTGGGCTCCGATGAGTACTAGACATAGGTATAAAATGCCCAGGACACTGACCTATTTTGGGACTGGGCATACGTTTTTTTGTTTGTTTGTTTTTTTATTGGTGCATAGGCTTAAGACTGTTGTTCACTTTACAGGAACCACCACACATTCATTCATTTTCTGAACCACTTAATCCTAATTAGGATCACAGGGAGGCTGGCGCCTATCTCAACCGACTCTGGGTCAGGGTGGGATACACTGGACAGCTCGTCAGGTCATCACAGAGCCAACACTAACACAACCATTCATACTCACACTCAAACCTAGGGGCAATTTGGAACAGCCAATTAACCTACTGTGCATGTTTTTGGAGTGTGGGAGGAAATCGGAGTACCTGGAGGAAACCCACACAAGCACGAGGAGAACATGCAACCTCTACACTAACACGCGCAAGCTGGGAATCGAACCCCGGATCGTCTTGTTGTGCGGAATACATGCTATCCAGTACACCACCATGCCACCCAGGAATCACCAACAAGACCATATCCCATTATTCTTGTGCTCCTCCACCTGGTTCTCTTCTCTTATTAATGCATACGTGACATTATTGATTTAATAATCAAAGGTTTTTCTGAGTAAATGTTCATCTTTCTTCAAATTCCTCAGTAAAGGGCTCTTTATGAATTATTGAATTTAAATCTAAAGGAGGGCACACTTTATTCTACAAGGCTGTAATGCAGCAATGCAGCAGTCCTGGAAAATGTCCTGAAAAAAAATCATGTTTGTGATCATTGTGCACGTGTTCATAATTCTATTAATAATACTGCAGCCTGGAATAAGTATCCCAGCTTTACCTGCTTTTTCCAAAGCTTTCATTTACCATTCATTCATTCATTTTCTGAACCGTTTATTCCTCATTAGGGTCAAGGGGAGCGCCCATTTCAGCCGACTCTGGGCGAGAGCAGAGTACACCATGGACAGCTCACTTTAGCTCACCATGTAACTTAAAGTACTGTTTTAAGAAGAACACAATGAAAGCTTTTATAGGAACAGGAAGTGAACACAAAGAACTGGCATTTCCTGTACCTTGGCTGCTGTTGCATTAATCATCAACCACAATCCATTGGCAAGCACATCAGCATAAAACCTGACTGACAAGAGTCGGGGGTATGTCCAGATTGGTGTCTTGTCCATATCAGCCTTTAGCACCCTCTTGTGGAGCTTCCGTTGACTCACCTTGAACTTGTACTAGTATAAGGTTGTAACCTAAAACTGAACCGGGTTCATTTGGATGTCATGAATCTACATAAAACAGCTCATATCCTTTTTCTGCACATGGGGAGAAAATCCACTACGATTTGTAAATATTTGCTAAAAAGCATGTTATTTTTTTCTTTGTTTGTTTTTTTTGTTTTTTTGTTATTTATATTTTACTGTCAGAAGTCACATGAGCTATCACAGTACATCTGGGATAAAGTCCTGGTAAAGTGTCAATCAACATTTGGTAAAGTTCATTTCCTGTAACTGCTTAGTCCTAATTAGGGTCACGGGGAGGCTGGCGCCCATCCCAGCCAACTCTGGCCAAGGGCAAAGTGCACCCTGGACAGCTCACCAGGCCATCGCAGGGCAGAAACATGCTGATGGCTATGCAGCTCCTATTGTCGAAAGTCAGCAATGGTTCTTTTACATGAACTTCTCACCATAGACAGTGAAAGACATGGCCGGCCTTTGATAACCCGGTGCAGCTAACTAACTAACAAAAAGTTGATGTTCTATCCCATACATGTCTGGGTTTAGTCAGGGTTCTCTATTTTCCTTCTTCAGTCCAACGACATGCATATTAGTTCTACCGGTTACTCGAAATTACCCATGAGTGTGAATGTAAGCTGTTTGTTTTTGCGTTAGCCCTGTTATAGCCCTGCTGTGATTGGCTTTTTTGGAGGACATTGAAGGACTGGCAAACATTGAACATATACCACTAAGGGTACTCCGGTTTCCCCTCACAGTCCAAAAACATGCACAGTAGACTTACTGGCTGTTCCAAATTTCCCCTAGATGGCAGTGTGAATGCGAATTGTATGTGTATATTGGCGACACACTGGCCTGACAAGCTGTACAGGGTGTACTTGTCTTCTCCAATAGTTGACTGAAATAGGCTCCGGTCTTCTCAGGACCCTGATTGGGATTAAGTGGTTTCGAAAATTAACAAATAGGTTATTATGGATACCATTTCTTCAATTATGTCAGTATGCTAATCTGACTGTTGCTCACTGGGACACCATTTCCAGCACACATGTTCCTAGTCTTATCCCTCTTACCAGCCGCTTGAAATCATTACCCAGCCACTACATTTACAGAGCACAGGCGTTTAAATCAGTGAACATGAGTAAACATCAGCGATTCAATCCGTCGGAGCCATAAGACAAACCTCCAGAACACTAAATCACACACAAAAGTGCCTTATGAGGTCAGCGTACATCAGCAACAAGTGATGAGCTAATAATTGTCTGATTTTAATGATATTTTGCAGAGGGTGTGAGGTCAGGTATTGAAGTAAGGTCTTCATAAACAGCTATGAACGTATTAGGATACGTACCACTTGCTAACTATTAGCTGTGTGCTTAAATATATGTTTAAAAGGAGTTATGTATCCTGTTTTCTTTGTCCTTCAGTGTCTGTATGAATTGCGTCATCGATATCTAACGGTCTGCAACTTCTCATTCATCTACGATATCTGTCAGCGCTTCATTATCTGGTGTACCAGAGAATGAGAGTGAGAGACATAGAAAAAGCGGAGGAGAAAGCGAATGCGTGAAAATGATTAGTTGCTTCTTACACGTCCTTTCCGGTCTGGCATTCTACTTAGTCAGCATTCTTTTAGTGATGAATTATGGGTACATGTTTTAACAACAAGGGCAGGGCTGTTAATATGCGTCCTTTACGTAAGCCGTATAATTTATCTCTGTATAATCAGGCTGCCATACATACCGTCTTAGAAAAACAAATGGAAGTAACATGGTGATAATCTTGTAACATTTCCCTGAGCACTGCCTTGTTACGATCCATTATAATTATAATTCTTCTTTTTGGAGTGTACATGGATCCTGATTGATGGAGCTTGAATTTGGTGTTGTTTAAATGGGAGCAAATAGAAAAGGGAAACATGCTAGTGTGGTGGTTAGCAGTGTTGCCTTACAAGAACAAGGGTCACGGTTCAAACCTCTTGGCTGACTGGGACCTTTCTCTGTGGAGTTTTCAAGTTTTACATTTCCTGAACATCCTCAGTGTCTCTGGTTTCCTTCCAAATCCAAAATCAAACAGATTGCATATACCTCATCTAGCCAGTGTCCCTTATAATACGTTTTCCATGAAACAAGCTTCGAACCCACCAAAAATCTGCTCCATCCAACAAGCAAAAATTCACTTTATGAGCTCTCCTCGAAATGGCTTTTCCAGGCCAATTAGCCTCGTATTATTCCGTGCGAATTCCTCTGCACTCCGAGAATGACATGTGCAGTGCTTCTCAAATATTTTCTGTGACACCCCCTTTAGGAAGAAACCCCCCCCCCAGTGCTCCGTGCTCGACTATAAATTGTATTTAATGCACTTCATATCATTTGATTGGTGCTTTTTCCCTACACCATAGAGAACACAGTAAGTGTGCCACTGACACCTACTGTAGTGGATGCACAATTACACTTAATACTAGTACAGTATGGTAAAAAAGCATGTTCCCCAGGCTCACATGCGCAAACCCCCCCCCCGGCATCAAACCGTGCCCCACTATTTGAGAAGCACTGGCCATGAGGGAGCTCACCACGATCCTTTCCTCGCTGGCATTCATAGCGTGCACATGCAGTCTCTTTCATGGACCAACACCTTGCCACGGTGAAAGAGCTTGCGTACTTCAATGACACCCCCCTCCCCTCCCCAAGAACTATGATGGTTGGAGCTTAAGCTTCTGGGCGGGCCACCCATGCCACACAGGTCGACAGGTAGAAGCCAGACAAAGAGCAATCCACTGGTCCTCCAGGTTAGGGGTTGGGCACAGGGCTAACAATCCTGTCCCTTAAAAAAAAGCTTGCTACAGAAACCTACAGTAGAGTATCCAACATTGATGGCGATGGTAATGAGGCACACCAGGTGACTGGACTGATGACGGACGACAGCCAAACCCGGGAGCTAGTGCCCCGATGGTGGATTTATTGAAGCCAAAACAGAAGATGAGGGTGGGATGCTGGAATGTCCAAACCCTGTACCAGACTGGTAAGATGCCCCAGCTAGTCAAAGAGTTTGACAACTACAACTTGGACATCTTGGGGATCAGCGAGATTAGGTGGACCGGCACTGGACAGAGGAGACTGGCTTCTGGACACGCCATTATCTTCTCGGTAAGATCAGATGACCAACAGTCAGAAGGAGTAGCACTACTCCTCAAAAGAAAGACCGAAAAGGCATTGACAGAATGGAAACCTTTTAGACCAAAGACTTTTGAAAGCAAGATTCCACTCCAAGTACACCAAGCTGACAGTGCTAGTCTGCTATGCACCAAATGAGGACACAGATGCAGAAGTCAAGGACACATTTTATGATCAGCTCCAAACAGCCATGGAGTGCATCCCCACACATGACATGGTAATCATCCTCAGAGACTTGAAGGTGGGCAGTGACAACACCAGAAGAGAGCATGTTATGGGCAGGCATGGAATTGGTACCATCAACGATAATGGAGAGAAACTAGTAGACTTCTGTGAAGAGAACAACCTGTTGATAGGAGGCACCCACTTCCCACACAAACACATTCACAAAACAACGTGGATGTCACCAGACAGGACCACCAAAAATCAGATAGATCATATCATCATTAATCAAAGATGGAAAAGCTTTCTTCAGGATGTCAGAGCATACAGAGGTGTGGACGTCTCTAGTGACCACACCCTTCTGTTGGCCATCATTTCCATAAAGTTGCATCGATCACAAAGAAGTCAGGCAAGGCAGCAGAGGTTAGACTCTGACAGGCTGAATGAGACGCTCACAAAACAAGCCTTTGCAGTGGAAGTGAAGAACAGATTTCAGGCACTAGGGGAAAAACAGGAGACGACAATAGACAATAGACTTCAATCAGGCCCTTTGTGAAGCAGGAGAAAAAGTACTAGGCTTTTGACGAAAAAAAGAAGGAAGAGTGGCTTGAACAAGAAACCTGGAAAAAGATAGATGAGAGAAAGTCAACCACACAGAAGATCAACAACACCAGATCAGAACGCCTGAAAGAGCAGCACAGAAGAAGATATATAGAACTTAACAAAGAGATTAAGAAAATGACAAGATCTGACAAGGACTACATCGAGAAACTGGCAGATGAGGCAGAAGAGGCAATAGGTAGAAATGATCTAAAGATGCTGTACAAGATCAACAAGCAGCTGAACAATGGGTTCAAAAACAACGATGTGCGAGTGAAAGATAAGAATGGAAAGGCCGTTAACGGAGAGGCGGAAAAACTTCTGGGCTGGAGGGAACATTTCCAGGCAGTTTTGAACAGACCGGACCCCCCTCAGCTAGCAGACATCCAGCCGGCAGATATAGTTCCAGACATCTGCACTGATCCACCGAGCCTGGAAGCCGTAAAACCAGCAATGAAAAGCAGCAAAGCACCAGGGGCAGATGGGCTAACAGCAGAGATGTTGAAGGCAGATGTAAATGTGACAGTTCCCATTCTGACAGAGATCTTCGTTCAGGTTTGGATAGTAGGTCAGGTCCCTGAAGCGTGGAAAACTGATCTCATCTTTAAGTTGCTGAAAAAGGGAGATCTTGGAGATTCCAACAACTGGAGGGGCATAACATTTCTTTCTCTCACCAGCACAATCTTTAGTGAGATTGTGCTGACAAGACTGATGACAGTTCATGAGAAAGACCACAACAAACAGGTTATCGCCCTGGGCGATCATGCCTGGAGCACATCTTTACACTGTGCCAGATTCTAGAATGGATCAATGAGTGGAACATGCCACTGTACATCAATTTCATTGACTTGGAAAAGACGTTTGACAGCATTCACCAAGAGTCCTTATGGAAGATTCTGGGGCATTATGGAGTCCCTGCAAAACGTGTCCAGGTTGTTGAAATGCTATACAGTGACAGTGAGCTCACACACCATCAATGTCAGCATGGGAGTGAAGCAGGGCTGCATCCTAACGCCGTTCCTCTTCATCCTGGCCATGGACTGGATTATGACAAATTCCACACATAGGAAGAGGAGAGGAATCAAATGGACTATGACAATGACTTTGCCCTGCTGTCACACCACCACCAAGACATGCAGGAGAAAAGAGATTCCATGGCAAAAAACAGCTGAAAACCTTGGTTTGAAGGTCAGCACCAAGAAGAACAAGAGCATGAAAATGAATGCAAGAGTCAAAGATAGCATCCAACTGAACAGGGATGAGATCGAGGAAGTAAATGATTTCACCTATCTTGGATACAAGATGTCAAACACAGGAGATGGGGAGGTAGTGATCCGGGCTCGACTTGCAAAAGCCAGCCAGGTCTTCACCTCACTCAGGAGCACATGGAGTTCAGGGAACATTCACCTGAAGTCCACGTTAAAAATTTTGAAATCAAATGTGAGTAGCATCCTCCTTTATGGATCAGAGTCATGGAAGATGACCAAAACCATCAAAAATAAACTTGACGTCTTCCAAAACAATTTCCTTAGACGTATTCTATGCATCTATTAGTCAAATACAATTACTAATGAAAAAGTCCACCGAAGAACAGAAACCGAACCCATCTCCACACAAGTTAAACGAAGACGTTGGCGATGGCTAGGACATGTGTTCCACCAGCAGAAAACAGCCCATTCCAGAATTGCCCTACGATGGACTCCAGACGGCCGAAGAAACAAAGGCCGCCCCAAGGAGACTTGGAGGAGAACAGTTTAGAGGGAGATAAAGGAGAAGGATTTGATATGGGGCCATCTGAAACGTGTCTCAGCCGACCGGCATAAATGGCAGGCTACCTAAGCACAAATAGAACTATGAGTACATGCACAAAATTCAACTTCTCCTTTTCTATTACGCACCAGCTTGTGCCTGCCCGTGTGCTTTTTGCATAATCATTCTAGCAAACACACAAAGAAAGAAACAAACAAACGAAAATATGTTAAAAACGGAGCCTGTTTGGCAAAGGTAACAACTATTAACACTCGCATTACCACCTTAGAGTATTTTAGAGTAAACAGTCAAATTACTCCACATACCTTTGGACTCTTTGATGAAACTGGTCTATAATGTGGAAGCCATACAAATATAGGAAGAACGTGAAAACAAAGTCCTGAATTGACAATCAGGCCAAAAATCCATCCATTCATCCATCTTTTGACCCACTTAACCCTAAATAGGGTAATTGGGCGCTAGAGGCAGTGGTGGCCTGGCGGTAAAGGGCGCTGGATCACCAATCCTAAACTTGGGGGTTCGAGTCCCACTTTTCACAAGGTTGTCACTGTCCTTCGCCCCAGTGCAGCGAACTGGGTTATCAAAGGCCATCCATGTCTCTCACTGTCTATGGTGTGAGGTTCATGTAAAAGAACCATTGCTGACTTTTGCAAAGAGTAGCTGCATAGCCGTCAGCGTATTTCTGCCCCTTGCTAAAGGTTTATGTCAGGAAGGGCATCTGATGTAATGAAAAAAAGAAAAAAAATATATATGTCAAATCAAATATTCGAATCAGATGATTCGCTGTGTCAATTCCTGAGAAAAAAACAGGGAAAGCCAAAAGGGAAAGAAAGATTAATGGGAAGCTGGCACTCATTTCAGCCGACTCTGGGCAACATCAGAGTACACCCTGGATAACTCACCAAACTAATGCAGGGCAGAAACACACTGATGGCAATCCAGTTTCTTCCTCATTATGAATGACAGCACTGGTTCTTTTACATGAATCTCTTACCACAGACAGTGAGAAACATGGCCGACCTTTGATGGGGGGGGGGCATTGTGACAACATAATGTGGCTTGATCTTCTAACCCTGGGATCACTACCACCATTGCACTAGGCCAAAATTCAGATCATGTGAGAAATAATAATATTATGCATTATGTCGAATAATGTCTGTCTGTCTGTCTTCTTTTTGGCTTTTTTCCCTTTTACTCGGGAGTCGCCACAGTGAATCATCTGATTCGCACATTTGATTTGGCAGATGTTTTTACGCCGGATGCCCTTCCTGTCACAACCCTTTTTTAGCAAGGGACAGAAACACGCTGACGACTTTGCAGCTACTCTTTACGAAAGTCAGCAATGGTTCTTTTACATGAACCTCTCACCATAGACAGTGATAGACATGGCCCGCCTTTGATAACCCAGTTAGCTGCACTGGGGGGGACAGTGACAACCTTGTGGAGAGTGGGACTCGAACCCCCAACCTTTGGATCAGCACCCTATACCACTAGACCACCACTGCCCACATTATGTCAAATAATATCCCACGTTTAATTAAAAAGAAGTCAAATTGTTCATTTTAAACTGCTTTCCACTGACCAACCTTAAAAAAAAAAAAAAAAACAATCTGCTTCTTTCACTCTCTTTTGCGCAAGTCAGTACATAAAAGTAAGTTTTGGAGCCTGACTCTGTTTTTCCACCAGGCCACACAAAGCTCCTCTGACATTTTCCCTTGATCCCTTGTTGACTGCCAAAATTAAAAAGGAACACCTTAAGCTATGAATCAAATGCCAGGTGTGGCAGTGTGCTCGAACCATATCAATATTTCACGCTATATTGCTACCTGCAGGGCTTTTGTGTGTGTGTGTGTGTGTGTGTGTGTGTGTGTGTGTGTGTGTGTGTGTGTGTGTGTGTAAGGTGTGTGTATGTGTGTATGCTAGGACCAGCTCTCATGACATTGGCAGTATATGGTCTGCTTAGCCAAGCATGTGGAGAAGGGCAAGCCATGAAAAGGTCCACTAGCTCTGCTAACATGACTTGTTTATTTCTCGCAAACAACCAGCCAGTGCTTCAAGCTAAGCATACTCCTGATATGACTGTACTGGCTCTCATTCCAGTCTGTGGTTAAAAATATAGGCAGGGCATAATTAAAAACAAAACCAGTAGTGTGTGATTTAATGGGGGTGTTGGCAATAAGGGGCCGCATGGTGGTGTATTGGTTTAACACGTCTGCCCCTACAGCAAGTAGATCCTGGGTTTGAGTCCTGGGCTTGGCAAGCATGTTTCTAATGGAGAGTTTGCATGTTTGCTCTGGTGTTGCGTGGGTTTCCTCCAGGTATCCCAGTTTCCTCCAACAGTTCAAAAAAATATGCCAGTTAGGATAACTGGCTGTTTCATCTTGCCCCAAGCTGTGACTGCGAATGTGTTGGACCGGCCATGGGCTGGTGAAACAAGAGTCAGCAAACCCCTCATAGGATCTCACAGCTTGGCAAATGAATGAATGAATATTGATAGTGAGGTTCTGATCTGCTCCTGACTGCAGGAATGTGATGGATAATAATAATAATGATGATAATAACATAAGAGAGGCCCCGCAATGGCCTCTTGAGCTGTCCAGGGTGGACTCTGCCTTGAGATGGGCACCAGCCTCCCCGCGACTCTAATAGGATTAAGCAGTTCAGTAAACGAACTAGTGAATGTCAGAGAGCAGATTGGGCACAGAGCTTTGAACTGACTCTGGACTTGACGCAAAGGATAGCATAGCTGAGCAGGATAATACACATACTCAAAATAAATAAACAAACAAACACAACCTTATGTTTCTTCCCAATCAATATCCATGGGATCTAACGAAGGCTGAAAACCTAACCTTTTCGGCAGTACTTAGATTACCACTATGTTTCACACACACACACACACACACACACACACACACAGACACACAAAAAAAAAAAAAAAAAAAACACTACCCTCACAATACCCATTGAGTTTGCTAGTATATTTGTGAGGCACTTCACCGAATGTAGGCGCTTGTGAGACAAAGCACGGCTTATTCGGACTTATGATCTTTCAAATGAGCAAGTGCACATTGAATACTTGTTTAGTACTCAACCTTCACTTGCTCACTTGAAAGATCGGAAGTTCGGATAAGCCACGCTTTGTCTCACAAGCATCATACATCACTTGCGACAAGCGCCTACATTCGGTGGAGTGCCTTGCATTTAGTCACTGATAGAGACGGAAGTCATTCTGGATAAGAGCTTCTGCTGTCTGTCTTTCGGCTTTTTTCCCTTTTACTCGGGAGTCGCCACAGCGAATCATCTGATTCACACGTTTGATTTGGCAGAGGTTTTTTTTTCCGTCGGATGCCCTTCCTGTCACAACCCTTTTTAGCAAGGGACAGAAACACGCTGAGGACTTTGCAGCTACTCTTTACGAAAGTCAGCAATGGTTCTGTTACATGCCTCTCACCATAGACAGTGAGAGACATGGCCCGCCTTTGATAACCCAGTTAGCTGCACTGGGGGGGGGGGGGGGGCAGTGACAACCTTGTGGAGAGTGGGACTCGAACCCCAAACCTTTGGATCAGCGATCCAGCACCCTATACCACTAGACCATCACTGCCCCCAGATAAGAGCTTCTGCTAAAGGTTGTTAATGTAAATGTAATTCGTTAGCTTAGCCTTATTTATCAGAAGTTTCAGTTTTTCAGGGTTTTTTTTTTTTTTTTTTTTTTTGCTTGTTTGTTTGTTTATTTGTTTGTTTGTTATTAGGTCACTGCCTACATCAGCTTGTTGTGTATATTTATAAAATGTGATCTCCATCCACTTTAGAAAGCACTGAAGAGATGCAGGGTGCAAGTGCATTGTCAAAACATGGCAATTAGCATACTCCCAGTAACCATAGTCACGGTTTCTGGCTGGAGTCCAAGCTGAGGAAAGTACTGAGAGATAATTCATTCTAATAAACATGAGGTCAAAATCTCAATAGAGAGGAGGGGGATCACTTTTGGAATTGATAGGAGAAATACTTCATGGAAATACACTTAAAGATGCTCCTTCATTATGAATAGCCTATGTGTTGCAGGGTCAGGTCATGGGGTCAGCAGCCTAAGCTGCTGTTCCACTCCCCAGCCACTTTCTCCAGCTCTTCCAGGGGAACTCTGAGACGTACCCAGATCAGCCAAGAGGCATAGTCTCTCCAGCATGTTTTGGGTCGACCCTGGGGTGTCTTCTCGGTTGAACATTCCCGAAACACTTATGTATGGTACCTTTCATTATTAACCCCCAAATCGCCTCAGGTCACATGCTTAGTATGTCCTGTTCAACTCTTTCACCACATTTACACTCACATCCATACCATTGGCAGTGGTGGCCTAGTGGTATAGGGCGCTGGATCGCTGATCCTAAGGTTGGGCGTTTGAGTCCCACTCTCCACAAGGTTGTCACTGCCCTCCCCAGTGCAGCTAACTGGGTTATCAAAGGCCGCCATGTCTCTCACTGTCTATGGTGAGAGGCATGTAAAAGAACCATTACTCTGCCCTTGTCCGGAGTCAGCTGGGATGGGCACCAGCCTCCCCGCGACCATAATTAGGATTAAGTGGTTACAGAAAATGAACTGAATCCATACCAATGGTCAATTTTGAAACAGCCAGTTAGCCTAACATGAATGTCTTTGAACTGTGGGTGGGGACAATCGAAAATAGAAATGGGGCAATCTGGAGTCAGATGCTTTAAGTTTGATTTCATAAAAAGCAACAGCAGTGTTTATGGATGGTCTACCAGCTCAGATGATGTTGACCGGTCATGATTTAAATGTGAGAAGGTGTAGTCCTTTGCTTTGAATTCTCTATTTCGTATGTAGGGGGGTAGTGAATGAGTGAGCGATTTCGGACATAGGGAGTGAGGCCGAGTGACATGGAATCTTGCGCTTGGTGAAGCACCACTGTATGGTCTGTCCATTACATAATAAAACATTCACGAAATTGTGTTGCTGGAAAAAAATGTTGACCGGTTGACTGCGATGTCACTGCACATTGGTTTATATCTTCTTCTTTTCCTTTCGGCTGTTCCCTTCAGGGGTCGCCACAGCGAATCATCTGCCTCCATCTCACCCTATCCTCTGCATCTTCTTCTCTTACATCAACTACCTTCATGTCCTCTTTCACCACATCCATAAAACTCCTCTTTGGTCTTCCTGTAGGCCTTCAGCCTGGTAGTTCCAACCTCAGCATCCTACTACCAATGTCTGTCTTCCTTTCGGCTTTTTCCCTTTTACTCGGGAGTCGCCACAGTGAATCATCTGATTCACACGTCTGATTTGGCAGAGGTTTTTACGTCGGATGCCCTTCCTGTCACAACCCTTTTTATCAAGGGACAGAAACACGCTGACGGCTTTGCAGCCTACTCTTTTTACGAAAGTCAGCAATGGTTCTTTTACATGAACCTCTCACCATAGACAGTGACAGACATGGCCCACCTTTGATAACCCAGTTAGCTGCACTGGGGGGGGACAGTGACAGCCTTGTGGAGAGTGGGACTCGAACCCCCAACCTTTGGATCAGCGATCCAGCGCCCTATAACCACTAGACTACCACTGCCCCCTCCTACTACCAATGTATTCACTGCATATTCATATACCGTATATTCATATTAATATTCTATATTCATATGCACATTGATCTACATCATCACCCCAATATTACATAATCCTGCTCTGGGGTGTTGAATCAGGCTGATGGGGTTCATTTCACAATAAACAATAATAATAATAATAACAATAATTTATTAAACAATAATAAACAAGTCGCTGCATGACTACATAGTAAACTAAATAAGAATATGGAAACACAAAATTTTAATTGAAAATTGATTAGCATGTTTCCGCCAACAGTGTAGTCCATAGCAACAGTGTGTTAGCAATAGCAACGGTCTGCTATACAGAAATAACTTACCACAAAATTCCATAATTAAATCTGCCAATTGGGGGATGGAGGAGGATCTGAAAAATGCTTTTTGTCTCTGAACAGTTCTGCGTTTTTCTATGGCGTTAGTTTGTTGAGTGGTGCTGAAATGGCGGCGTTGCACAGAGCAGTCATTAAAGCCGTGCCCTCTATAATCACAAGAGGATTAATGAACGATGTGTGAACAGTCCTCACAGCCTGAGAAGAGCCTACCTCTGACACTCATTAAAATCACATCACAAGCGTCTTTCTCACATCCTGTTTCCCTCTGGCTCCTGCCTCTTTTTTTTGTGTGTGTGTTCTTTTGAGTATGAAGATATCGTTTGTCTCTCTGTCTTTGTATATCCTCTCATCTTCTGTCATAACCCCCAGATATGGTCTAACTCTTTTTTTTTTTTTTTTTTTTTTCCTCGCAGGGCCAGGTCACATTATTCTTCTGAAGGAGCCACTTGTCCACCCTCTTTATTTCATGCATTATGTAGGAAAGCACTTGTGGGTGTTTTAAAGCCTCTTTTGCCTTATTAAGCCATTATCTCTGCATGTTTTATTATCTCGATTGGGGTTAATCAAGTAGGATTGGCGCTGTGCCATTTAGATGTGTTCCTAACACCTGAGGCGGCGTGTACTTCAGCGCCTATTTGCTTTGACCTGGAGCCATTTGAACCCATGTGCATGTAATGTGTCATGTGACATTTCAGACTGAGGCTCAGGTCATCGTCGTGACTGTGTAACAAGAGCGAGCCTTGAGCGTGCATTGTTGTGGAAGCAGTGCTCTGGTCAGGCTGGATCACCCATAGGAAACATAACCGTGCAAAACTGGGCCATGATGGCGGGTTAACAGAGATTTGGCTACAGATGGTGCTGATTCCAAAAGCTGATATCGAGTCTGCTTTTTTGGGGGCATCTGTTTGATCAGATGGCCGTAATGGATTGGGTTCAGATGTGGGTTCAAATGCACACATGCACACAAATACACACACACACACAGTATTCAATTGCAAAAGACATCTGTTTAATATCAGCTGAAGAAATGCAGTATGTGTAACAGTTCAACTGCCAACCACTATGCAGATTTGTATAGTAGTCATGGTGACCTTTCAAACAGTAAGACGCAAACAATCAAAATGTTACTTTAGGTGAATTAAGTGATTTTCATTTGTCATTGTTCATGCGGTGGACGTAGTGGAGGCACAGTGGTAGGGTGCTAGATTACTGATAATAGGTGTGTGTGTGTGTGGGGGGGGGGGGGTTCAAGTCTCACTATAACCAGGTTGTCACTGCTGTCCAAGCAAAGGTCGGCCATGTCTCTCACTGTCTATGGTGAGAAATTCATGTAAAACAACCATTGCTGACTTTCGGCAAGAGTAGCTGCATAGCCATCAGTGCGTTTCTGCCCCACGATGGCCTGGCGAGCTGTCCACGGTGTACGCTCCCTCGCCTGGAGTCGGCTGGGATGGGCGCCAGCCTTCCTGCAACCCTAGTTAGCATTAAGCGGTTCAGAAAATGACTGAATGAATAAATTAATGAATATTCATAGAGTATAATGAGACCAGCAATTTACTATCATTCAATCCAAGTTGCCTTTAAAAGAATCTGAACAGCACAGGCGCATAGTGGAGTAGTGGTTAGCACGTCCACATTATAGCATGAAGGGCCAGAGTTCAAGTCCCAGGCTCTGCAAGGATGTCTCAATATGAAGTCTGCATATTTTCCTGTGCTTTTGGTGGTTTCCTCCAAGTTCTTCAGGTTCCTCCCACAGTGTAAACACATTGGCTTATCCAAATTGTCCCTTGGTGTGAATGGTTATGTGTGTTGTCTGGTCAGCTGTTCAGGGTGTTCTTTTTTTTTTTTTTTTTTTTTTTTTTATATATATATATATTTATAGTCTGCTGAGATGGGATCCAACCCCTGTTAGCTTAGTGCTGTAGGCCAATGAATGAAAAATATTTTTTTAGGTTATCCTAGTCCTTGAAGCTCCATAGCCAGAAGTGAATTGATTCGTATCGATTAAAAAAAAAAAAAAAAAAAGATGCTGCCAAGCTCAAACTTACATTCCCGGGTTGCATGGCCTACTGTTCGTTTATTCTGTCTTACGAAGAGGTCTCATACTGTTTTCCATGTTTTTTTATTCAATGCTGCTTAAAACAACTTGGCGGTCAATGTGTTTAATTTTATTTCATGAGTGTGTATGTGGGCAGTGGTGGCCTGGTGGTAAAGGTGCTGGATCACTGATCCCAAGGTTGGGGGCTCAAATCCCACTCTCCATGTGTTGCTGCTGTCCCCACCCCCAAGGGCCCAGTTAACTGGGTTATCAAAGGTCGGTCATGTCTCTCACTGTCTATGGAGTGAGGTTCATGTAAAAGAACCATTGCTGACCTTCGACAAGAGAAGCTGCAAAGCTGTCAATGTGTTTGCACCCTGCGATGGCCTGGTGAGCTGTCCAGGGTGTACTCTTCCCTTGCACGGAGACGGCTGGGATGGGTCCTAGCCTCCTCATGATCCTAGTTAGGATTAAGTGGTTACAGAAAATGAATGACTTGTGTGTTTTACTGCAGTAATTCCTTAAGATGACAAAATTATTCACTGGAGCTCATTGTATTCGCCTTATGGTTTGTTCATGACCAAATGTGGCTTCTGTGTTCTTAAGATAGGGGTATCTAGTCTGTCGTACAATGAGTTAGTGGGTTACTGAACGATTCAGTGAGTTATCGGTTGACAGGATGACTCAACGAGTTACCAGTTTGCGATTGATTTGGCGAGTTAGTGATTCGTAAATGATTCAGTGACACAGCCGACTTGGTCACTCAAGGATTCGGCGGTTTACTGTGTACAGACAGATCCGAGATCTAGCCGTAGAGACTGCCTGCGTCACAGCGCGTCCGTCTCCACCAATTCTGAGACTGATTAAGTGATTCCAACTACTTTATGTGATAATAGACAGGTATATTAACGAGGCGCTGGTGAATCGATTCAGTTGTGTTTGCAAATTCATTCAATCCATTCACCTAAATGAATCATTTCTTTTAAATGATTCATTGGCGAATCAAACATCACGGTCAAGAAATATCTTGGCTCTGACTGGTGTCTTCTAGGTCTAGATTGGCACCTTGAAAGCCAGGAAGACTGACCAAGCATAAAAAGAGAAAGGAGTGTGGATAAAGCATCTCATCTATGGAAATGTTAATCATCTCAGAGACTTGGAGCAGTGGTGGCTTAGTGGTTCAGGTGATGGGCCACTGACCTGACGTTCAGAAGTTCAATCACCACTGCTCTGACCTTGAGCAAGGCCTTTAATGCTCAGTTGTATAAAAAAATGATACTTGAAAGGTGCTCTGGATAAGAATATCTGCCAAATAGTGTCACTGTAAATAATAGTGGGACATTCAACAAGCTCTTTTGAATCTTTGTGTTCAATAGCATTATAAACACAGGAACAGGAAGTTTCAGTGGAGCTCAGGAAATTTAGTAGCTAAATCAGGTCTGGGAAATATGAGGCTAGGTGGGTACTGTGCATAAAGTGAACGGCAGGAAAAAGCAGGACAGACTCAGGCACTAAAACAAACTAGCAAATCTGAATTATATATGCATTATATACTAGTATGTATATAAGTTAGTGCTTCTCGATTATTTTCTTTGGCGCCCCCCCTAGGAAAAAAAAAAATTCAACATTTCGAACCCCCCTCCACCATCACCACCACCACCACCGCCACCGCCGCCCAGTGAGAGACTGTAAATAGTATTATTTGTCTATAAAATTGTTATTAGTACATCTCTGCAAAACATTGAATATTTATTAACATTAAAAACAAAAAAGTAAGAAATATAGTTCAACTTACAATAAAAACTTCATTAACATTGTTTTTTTAATCTGTAACAGAAAATATTTAAAGTGCACCAATGTGCCTGAAATTTAAAAAAAAAAAAAATCCTTATTTAAACTCATGTATGTCTTGATATCTCCATCTCTCTCCACGTTCCTGTGAGAAATTTTTCTGTGTTCTTTTCATGTAGAGTTGTTTACTGCACTTCGTATTGCTTGTCTGTCTTCCTTTCACTCGGGAGTCGCCACAGCGAATCATCTGATTCACACATTTGATTTGGCAGAGGTTTTTACGTTGGATGCCCTTCCTGTCACAACCCTTTAAGCAAGGGAGAGAAACACACTGACAGCTTTGCAGCTACTCTTTACGAAAGTCAACAATGGTTCTTTTACATGCCTCACACCATAGACAGTGACAGACATGGCCCGCCTTTGATAACCCAGTTAGCCGCACTGGAGAGGGGGGGGGGGGACAGTGGCCACCTTGTGGAGAGTGGGACTCGAACCCCCAACCTTTGGATCAGCGATCCAGTGCCCTGTACAACTAGACCACCACTGCCCTGCTTGCTCGTGCGAAAAACTACTACACCATAAAGCGACAATGAGAGCACCACTGCCAACTAGTTGAGTGGAGGTGCAATGACACTTAATTCTCATACACAATTCCAGAAAAGCATGTTCCCCAGGATCATACACGCCACCCCCCGGCATCACACCGCTCCCCCTTGCATCTTATTGGCGTGCCCCACTATTTGAGAAGCACTGATATAAGTGTAAGTATACTGTATGTATTTTATGAAAGACTATATTTTATGAATTTTATTCAATTATTCATTCTGAATTATCCCTCCACTGTTGGGTCTCAGCTGACACTGGGCAATAACAGTGTGTACCCGGAACAGCTAACCAGTCCCGTACAGGGCTAACACACACAACCATTGGCAAATTCACAGCTAGTGGCAATTTGGCACAGTTGATGATCCTAATGTACATGTCTTTAGACCAGGGTAAGAAACCAGCCAATACAGAAGAATCAAATACAAACATGGGAAGAACAAGCAATCTTAACATAGAAATACCCTCACCAAGCATGGAATTGGTACTTAGTACCTTATTGGTGTGATGCAGATGTGCTAACCACTATGTCACCGTGCCGTCCCTTATTTTATAAGAGCTCATGTTCTTTATTGTATAGTTTTTCAAGTAAAACCCTGGGTGTATGATCACCCTGAGGCACCACATGGTGCTAACCTGGGCATGAGGCTCGGTGGAATTTGAAAGAGGCTGAATGGAGGCCTACGGGGCGATGAACTTGCTGGACAGGACCCTGTGGCGGTCGAGGTATCTGAGCAGGCGGATGAAAGCCCGAGTCTTTCGCTCCCTTGTGCTCCCTGTCTTGCGCTACTCGAGCGAGACATGGACGTTCACGGTTGAGCTTGAACGACGACTGGACTCCTTCGTTACGACTTCCCTTTGCCGCATCTTTGGATACAGCTGGCGGGACTTTGTTACCAACTGGAAGGTGCTCAGGGATGCGGGGATGGTAAGAGTAACCTGCTTGATCCGCGACCGTCAGCTGTGCTACTACGGGCACTTGCCGTGTTTCCCGCCTTCGGACCCAGCACACCGGATCCTGTCCATTTGGGATCCATCGGGGCTGGAGTCGATCACGGGGACGATGTGGTTGTCACAGCTGAGGGCTGCCCTACCAGTGGGTATGGGCCTTGCGCAGGCCTGGTCGATCCCCAGGAGACGGCCGGGTGAGTGGAGGCGGCTGGTGGACGCAGAGAAGTGCCGTCCCGGGGCATGTCCTCATACCTGAACTAACCTGACCTGACTTGAAATTCGAGGATGCTAAATTAAACCGAGAGGAGTTGTGTTGTTTGGGATATAGGATCTGCTAAGAGCAACTGAAAGGACACCCAGTGGTCAACTAAGAAGTTTGAGGCTTATGGGGTAGATTAGGTTCCAGAGAGAACTTACATCGGTTAAGCTAAAAAAAAAAAAAAAAGTGATATAGGTGGCATGATGTGGGTACTCAGAGGAGGTTGAAATCGAAGTTGAAAGTAGTGAATGGGATTAGGCAGGAATCATGGGTTCCCCAAAAGGAGTTGGAGGTAGACTGAGTTGGAGAATGGTACAAGGTTGAAGGGGGTTTTAATGATTGAAAGAGAGCTTAGAAAATGCTATAGGGAGGCATGGTAGACATGGATGGGAGTTTCAAGGAGTCTGGTGAATAATAGTGGAAGCTGAATGAGAGGACTAGATGTGGGATGGAACAAGACTTAATGGAGCATGGAAGAAGAAGAAGAAGAGAGACTGAATGGATGCTGCAGGGAATTTGGGGGAGTCTGAATTGCGTATTATCTCAAGGCTTTGAGTTTGATGTTTTGAATGAGGTGAGGCTGATGGGATATGTACCAGTGAAATAGAAGATAGCTAAATATTGACTGCAGTGTGGCGCGTGGCTGAAAGCCCTGTGCTTTGAATTATAAAGAGTCTGAATGGTTACCACATACATCTCACAGCAAGAAGGTCCTGGCCTCAAGTCCCAGTTTGGTGAGGGCATTTCTGTGTGAACTTTGCACGTTTGTTTTGGTTTCTTCTGGGAACTGTGTTTTCATCACCCAATCCAAAGACTGCACATTAGACTGACCTAAGTGAGTGTGAATAGGTGTGGGTGTGTGGGTGTGTGTTTCCTGGAAATAGACTAAAGAATTGTTCTCTGTGTACACTGCCTTTGCCCGGGGTTGGCTGAGATAGGTTCCGCACTCCATGCAACCCTAATAGGATCATCCTGTTCAGCAAAAGGATGAACGAATGAATGAATTAGTGGCTAAACAGGGTTATAAGAAGGTTGAATTGACGGCTAAGAGGAGTTGTAGGTGCCCTGAATTGATCGACTTGGTTCGAGGCTGAATTGTTGGCTGAGAGGAATTGTACGGAAGCTAACTTGTTGGCAGAGCAGAGTTGAAGCAGTGCTGAATTGGTGGTTGAGAGGAATTGTAGGGGTGTTGAATTGGTTGTAGGACAATTGAATTGGTGACTAAGAGAAGCAGTAGGATTGTTAAACCGGTTGTTGAGATGAGTTGTAGGAAGATTGACTTAGTAGCTTAAAGAATTGAAGGCATTTTGGGGCAGCAATATATTTTTGTGTTAGTGCTGGCCCAGTAGGTTGTTCTGACTGACAGCTCCCTGCTGATGGGACTAAAAGCATGGCTGACTGAAAATCTGTCTTGCAGGCTGCAGGGCCATCTGGACCTTGCGCACAGTGAAAGGTTGGACACTGTTTGAGGCGACATTATAAAGCTGTGCACCGTTCGTCTTGCAGGGAGGGGCTTTGTCAGCAAGAGTTGTGTTTTGTTAGCAAGACAAAGGCCAACTTGCTGTAAAAGCAGGGCAAGGGGGAGAAACAAAGTGCAGGTCCTTCATGCCTCACAGACCTTCATGCCAAGAGAGAGAGGTAGAAAGGAAGAGGAAGACAAAAACTAATAATGTCACATACCGGGTGAAAAGAAGAGAATCAAAAAATGCGAAGACACAGATATGCGAAGGAAGCTTTAATAAACCAGATTTCTCAAAACAAACAAGTGAAATGACGGGGTCTGTGTCCTGCACTGTGAGATTTTCCCAGACTCCCTTGGATAGGTTTTACCATATGAATGGATATCCACATTAATAAGGTTCTCCCATGGTGGCAGGCACGGGGATGGTACAGCGCCCCTGAGACACTATAAAAACTTACTGACTGAATTGTTAAATACCTCTATAAAGAAATATAAGACAGGGTTTCATGTTTTTTTTTTTTTTTTATTCCTATAGTCATAGTTGCTCTGCAAGACTCTGATAAGGTACAGAGAGAGAGTGAGGGTGGAGAGAAAGTGCTTTTCACACACAACAGTATGATTGGATTCTCAGAAGTGCAGACAACCGTCATTGCTGTGCAGCCGATAATGCATGTTAGTACAATGACAGGAGTTAATTATATGTGTATTCAAACATTAACACCACCAGCGTTGCTGCAGCAGAAATTCAGTTGCATCTACTTAAGATTTCTTAACACGGTACATTTACATGAAGGCAAACTGCTCAGTCCATAATCAAAAATCCTTTAAAGTCTCAATAACACAGTAGGTTTTTTGTTTGTTTGTTTGTTTGTTTGTTTGTTTGTTTGTTTGTTTGTTTTTCCACCCTTATGCATAGTTGTAATATCCAGAGAGTCATTAATTAACATCCTGGACATGCTGCCATGTGAAATTCTTTATTGCAGATTTGCTTAATTTGCATGGACCATTTCTGTCCCACCGTGTTTAAGCAAAAATCTTCAAGAACTTAGTTTCCCCAATGTTCGATTGCTTCGAGGACAACAATGTTATATAATGAATAATTTGGCTTTAGAACAAACCTCACGACTTCATGTGCAGCATTTTCTCTGTACAGTATTTTATTATTCCCCATTTTCTACCTAATTTTAATCATATTCATATCCAATTCCCATTCATCAATGAATGAAAGCATGCACACACCCCTTTCATGACATGCATGCTAGCCTCCTGCCTCTTTTTGAACTGTGGTGCACGTATATTTAAGTGCAGTGTATCACACTCAGAGTATCCGCCCTCTCATACGAATAAGTTCACAGAAGCCCATGATTGGATTGTGATTGCTATGAGTGACAGGGACGGGAGCGCTTGGCCGATTAACTCTCATGGACTTCATGGATATCTGTGGCATTAAGAAAATTACAGTTTGATCATGTCAAAAGAGTTAGCAAAAGGTTTTGATGTGGTTAATCATGACATTTTATTTTCTAAATTACAGCAATGTTTTTTTTTTTGTTTTTTTTTTTTTTTTTACGGAATAGCAAACAAATGGCTTCATATACACTTCAATGGAAAATTATATGTTTTATTTAATGGAGTAATTTCAGATGGTATGTATCATGCCATTGATTAATTTTAGATGGCATGCCCCAGGGCACTATACTTGGACCAATATTATTATTTATATAAATGACATAAGTAAAGTCAGTAGCCTGCTTAATATTTGTTATTATTTACTGATGACACACGTATTGCATATTCTTTTGAAAATGTTGACAATATTTTTGAAATCATCATCATCATCATCATCATCATCATCATCATCATCTTCTGCTAAGTCCAGGGTCAGGTTGCGGGGGCCGCAACCTAAGCAAAGAGACGTCCCTCTGCCCAGCCACTTCCCAGCCATTTCCTCCAACTCTCCCAGGGGAATACCGAGGCGGTATTTTTGAAATCAAGGCTGCTAAAATGTGAAGGTTATTCCATTCACAAAGTTTTGAAATTACCATTGAATTAAGTTACCATCTTCTGTCTGAATAATTCACTAAATATCTTTGTTCAAAGCAAAACTTAAGGATTACTTTACAGAGAGCTAACATGGTTTCACAGCAACATATGCAGTACTTTGTATATGTTCCAGCAATAGCTGTGTCTTCCATCTGTACACCTACATATTGCCGGCCTATAAAGATAGAACAAGCCATTTGGCTTTATTCCCAATAAGTTAGATCTGTGAAAACTATTTACATGTACATTATATGGAGTGAATAAATAAATAAATCAAATCAAATCAAATCTTTGCAATTCTAAGCCATTTGCCTTGATCCTTGCACGTCATAACCATGTATTTAAGGGGGTCATGAAGACATTAGTAATGATGCAGCTCCCAAAAAAAAAAGGCAGATACTGTCTAGCAAATGTACTCATCACTTACTCATTTGACAAACTCCTCAATATTACTTGGTCACAGGAAGGCCAGCGCCTATCTCAGCCAATGCTAAGGCAGGGTACACCAATGGCTTGCCAGTATTGATGAGCAGCACTCACATAACCATTCACAATCAAACTCATGTCTAGAGGCTATTTGGAATAGCCAATTATCCTGATGTTAATGTCCTTGGACTGTGGGAGAAAACCGGAGTACTCAGGGGAAACCCACACATGCACCGGGAGATCTAAATAAAAGCTCAAAGTGGGGACTCTAACCCAGGACCCTGTCGCTGTAACGTCAATGTACTAACCACTATGCCACTCTTAGCAAATTTAGACTAGCTTGTAATTTTAACCACCGATTCAGGGAGAAGAGACTGTGCTGCTCCATGATTGCACAACATCAGCAGAAACAACTGGATTACACACTGGCCTGCCAAAAAAAAAAAAAAAAAAAAAAGATCATGCACTCTAATATATTGGTTGAACTGCCTTTAGCCTTGAGCACAGCGTGTAATCATTGTATTGTTTTGAGAGACATAAGCAATATCAGAGTATTTATTTACATCCAGAGTCGGGTTTATTTTTTCACCAACATCCTGAATTGGTGATGGAAAAATTGAACCACTCCATAGTCTTCTTTGGTACATCTCAAAGACTTTCAGTGGTATTAAGGTGAGAACACTGTACTGCCAGTGTGGGGCTGGTGCCGTAGTGGTTAGGGTGCTGCCCTCATGATCGGGAGGTTGTGAGTTCGAATCCCACTGAGATCCTCACTGTGCTAAGACTCCTGGGCAAGGTCTCAACCATAATTGTGTCTCTGTTCACCCAGCAGTATAAATGGGTAGCAGTAAAAATATACTGGGAAGGTAACCTGCGATGGACTAGCGTCCCATCCAGGGGGAGTTGAACTCCTGGTTGCTTCATGCTATGGAAACCGGGGATAAGCACCGGCCTGATGAGCCACGAGGCTCGGGTGTAAAAACCCAACAGACTTAAAAACTGTACTGCCAGTACATATGGGGAAATGATTCTCTTTCATTATTTGAGCTTCAATTTTTTATCAGTACAATCAGAGAAGCGAACGTTTATTGATGTGATAACCTGCTCATTCAGTACATTTAGTTCATTAGCGGCGTCCCAGCCACTACGAGTCTCCAATGTCATGTGTGGTAGTACCTCTCTACGAACGCATGTGAAGACTGAAACCGTCTGATTGTGAGGAAGAAACCACCAAACTGGTTCAACGGACAAGAAGGCGGACCCAGCAACGCATCATGGAGCGCAACTAGGACACAGTGAGACACACAGGAACTGCTGGTCATCCACTGCATCCTGACCTATCTCCAGCCATCTTGACTATGTCGTACCACGGGACTCAGATAGATCGGGACGAGAACGTGAGGCTGACAATCTGCGCAATGCTCCCTCACTTAAATCCAAGCCAAGCGCAAGTCATGACTTCACCCATACCGCAGATCGATCTGATACGAAGTCATGGTCATCTTCGACCTCAAACGACAAACAACATCATCGGCACTCCAACAAAGTATTAGATTTTGTGACCTTTTGGAGTGTATAGTATATCAAGAAAATAGTATTTTTTAAATTAACATAAAGAAAAGTAAGTAGTATTCCTGTGAAATGCAAAATTTATGAAGTTGTTGAATAACAGATATGCATGCCTCACTTGCCACCATGTAAGAGCCGCCACCAGTCCTCGATCCCTTTTGTTTCTAGTGTTTCACCAGTAGTCCCCTTGGTTACATACATTAATATTGGATCATAACTGTGCTCATAGTTTTTGGACATGAGAGCAAAATAAACATATCTGGATTTCTCTGGCTCCATATATTGTACAAAGCAAGACAATACTTGTTAAAAAGTCTCTGAAGACTTTTAATACAATTATCCAGCCAGCCTTCCTGTATCTGCCAAATGTTGGCGTCTAAAACTGTCCCTGCGGAATCCTAATCATCCAAGAACTCCTTTCAATGCAGAGACCTTCGAGTGACCTCAGCTCCCAGACGCTAGCCTTCTGGGTCAGGGAGCAGTGGAGAGAATTTGCCAGCTGACATTTGTGTTCCTGGTACAATATTGACTTCTGATGGGAGAAGGCAACGTCATTGCAGCTGACATTTTGCATTAGCTGGAACATAAATGTGGTGGCCACTGATAGGGAGAGCTGTAGTAGAGCTGTCCTTTTCAAATGGTGTTGTAATACAGCAGCAATTCCTGGCCAAACAGATTATTAGTTGGTTGCGTGTGGTAATATATTCAACTCCGTCGACCACAGGCTTATTGCAGTGTACCGTTATTTAGAAATGTTCCAGGTTTAAAAACAGCTACTATACCCCATCCATTAAATTCCCCACTCATCCATTATATGTACTAATCTATACACCATTATACAGGGTGATCCAATAAAACCTCAAACACTGAAAATGTACATTTAAAAAATGTTAATGATAATTCTTCAATATTTTTTTTTAAATGACTTAATCCTAGTTAGAGTCACATGAAGACTGGCGCCAATCTCAGCTAACTCTGGGCAAGGGTGGAGTACACCCTGGGCATCTCACCAGGCCATTGCAAGGCCATCACTCATACAACCATTGTCACTCACACTTAGGGGTTTTTGGAACAGTCAATCAGCCTACTGTGCATGTCTATGAACTGTGTCAAAAAAACAGAGTACTTGGAGGAAACCCATACAAACACAGGGAGACCATTCAGAATCTACACAGAAACGCCCGAGCTGGGAAACACCACTATGCCACCGTGCCACCATTCATGATAATTGAATTATTTCCTCACATGAAACTTCAATCACTATTTTTTTGTATGGATAGAAATGGTGGTCTTTTAGATTGAGATGGTTTAGACATGTACTGAGGAGGGATAGTGAATATATTCGTAGTAGGATGCTGAGGTTGGTATATTGGTAATAGGATGCTGAGGCTGGAACTACCAGGCAAAAGGCCTAGAGGAAGACCAAAGAGACGATTCATGGATGTGGTAAAGGAGGACCTGAAGGTCGTTGGTGTAAGAGAAGAAGATGCAAAGGATAGGGTGAGATGGAGGCAGATGATTCGCTGTGGCGACCCCTGAAGGGACAAGCCGAAAGGAAAAGAAGAAGAAGAAGAGGATGCTGAGCTTGGAACTATCAGGCAGAAAGTCTAGAGGAAGACCAAAGACGAGATTTATGGATGTGGTGAAGGAAGACAGAACGGTAGGTGATGTAAGAGAAGAAGACGCAGAGGATAGGGGGAGATGGAGGCAGATGATTCGCTGTGGCGATCCATGAAGTGAACAGCCGAAAGGAAAAGAAGAAGAAGAAGTGGCGGTCTTTGGGTAAGATTCTCATTGAACTTTCCCTGAAAGTCCCGTCAGCTGAAGCGTACTTCTGCACAGAACGGTCTGAGGCTGCACAAAAAAATCACCGCAATGCTTCAATACTCTTCAATACGTTTGAGCACTCCGAGGTTGACTATCTATTTGCTTTTCAAATCTGAGCCTGTTGATCTGAAATTCTGAAATTTTTAACTCAGTGCAGGATGTTCTTCCAATCGGGAACGTTTCTGGTTCTGGCACTCATGAGGCAATTGTTTGTGAAGAATGTTTAGACCAAGAATACACAATGTGCTCCTGACCAAGTTGACCATGTTGATGAACAAGGATTGTTGTGATTGGGTTTCCCAAGACCTTTGTACCGCCTCCCCTGTCTCATTAAGTTCCATGTGTGCAAAAAAAAAAAAAAAAAAAACATAATTTGATTACCTTTATCCTTTTCTTCATCACCTTTGAAGCATAGTAGATGTTTGGGTCACCATGTACTTGTCACTTAGCCTTCAGGGTTGAAAACATTTAAAGGTTTTAACTAATTCACTCACACACTCATCTGTCCAATTGCTTAATCAAATCACGGGGAGGCTAGATCCTGTCTCACCCAATACTGAGGGAGCAAAGGGTAAAACTGAACGGCTTGTCATACCATCTCAGGGCCAGTACACAGACAATTCAGCATACTCATCCAAATTTCCCTTTGGTGTGGAAGCATGAATTAGCCTAATGTACATGTCTTCAACTATTGGAGGCAAGCACAGGGAGGACATGTAAGTTCCACAGAAATGCCCAAAATCGAGACTCAAATTCAGGACCTTCTTGCTGTGAAGTGGGTGTGTTTACCACTATTCCAAAATGGCGAGCCCCAAAATAGAGATACAAATATATATTTTTTAACATGAAAGATCTATGAGAATATAAAGACAGGCAGCATGGTGGCATAGTGGATATCATGTCTACCTCACAGCAAGAAGGTCTCCCCGTGCTTATGTAGATCCCCCCACAGTCCAAAAAACATGCACAGTAGGTTAATTGGCTGTTCCAAATCATCCATAGGTGTGAGTATGAATGGTTTTATGATTGTTGGCTCTGCAATGGCCTGGCAAGCTGTCCAGGGTGTACCAGACCGTTGGCTGAGATGGGTGCCAGCCTCCATGTGAGTGTAATTAGGATTAGGCGGTTCGGAAAATGAACTCAACATAATATCGCCTCCTCTCTATATGCTCTGGTGGCATGATGGTGTAGTGATTAGTACAGCAAGAAAGACCTGGGTTTGAGTCCTGGACTCAGATGTTTATGTGAAGTTTGTCAGTCCAGACATGCACATTAGGCTAATTGTCTGTTTCAATATGCCTCTAGGTGTGAATGTGAAATGTTGTGTCTGTGTTGGCCTTATGATGGTCTAGCAAGTTGTTCAGGGTGGACCCTGCCCTTGCCCAATGTTGACTGATATGAGCACAACCTGCTCATGACCTTAGTGGTTAGATTCAGCAAATGAGTGTGTGAGTGAGACAGAGTAGATGGTGGCATAACAGGTAGCACAGCCACCTCACAACAAGAAGGTTGTGGGTTCATTTCCCAGGCTTGGGTATTTCTGTTCGGAGTTTACTGTTCGGGCCCTACTGGATACTCATTGTAAGATAATTGTCACAGAAGTTCAGATTCTTAGGGATATAAGCTGGAAGTTGCTTCTAAACTGGTTTTTAAAAGAAAAACCAGTCTCTGCTCTTCGTGTCTCTGCTCACATCGTCCCATCACAGCAAATTATCCCAGACCTTTTCTGATTTCACACACCCCATCACAGCTGTGTTTGTCATTACACACTCTCTCACTGTAGCTGTTTCATTTTTCCTTTACACTGTTGTGCTTTAGAATACCTTTTTGATTGCTCTAAACATGCCAGGCCTGCCATTTCAGACCATTACTTTTTTTTTTTTTCATTCCTAAATGAGCAGAAGATATCACCCTATTCATGTCTGATGAATACAGATTTTGAGGGAAATTATTTGGTTTTCACTGCATAATTTCAGGAGGCATCAACTGCTTTGCATGCAACTAATAAGTCTGTAATCGTGGAGACGTGATTTCGAGAGATTTCAGTGATTATTATGGCCAGTTAAGGAAAAGCGTATTATATTAGAAAGGGGGTTTGAGTCTGGGGATAATTTGAATGTTTGGATATGAGCGTTAAAAGAAATCTCCAACATTTTTAGGAAATCTCAACATGGCCTCATTCACTGTGGAGGGTTTGGAAAGGAGGATTGGAGAGGTAGAAGGGAAAGTGTTTTGGATTGTTTCTGGCTTAAAATAGAAAAGATTTGCATCTCGCTCGCTGTTGCTCCTACATCTGGCTCTGTTTCAAGTGTCACTTCAGTTTCATTTAAGTGGCATTTGTGTTGTGACACAAGTGAGGCGGCCACGTTGGAACCAAACACTCAACAAAGGGACATTATATTATTGACTTCACTGAATATTGAAAAAACTCATCGAAGTTATTTTTGCAATCACTGTGTGTATCTCTCTCTCTCTCTCTCTCTCTCTCTCTCTCTCTCTCTCTCTCTCTCTCTCACACACACACACACACACACTTTTCACTATCTCTTTCTTTCTCTCTCCCTCTCTATGTCTCTCTTGCTTATTGCTCCCTTTCTTCCTCTCGTTCTCTTCCTTTCTCTCTATTTTCCTCTCTATATCTGTCTTGCTCCCTCTCTTCCCCTTCACGTTTCCCTCTCTCTTTCTCTCACTCTCTTTCTCTCTCTCACTTTGCATATCTCTCTCAATCCCTCTTTTCCCCTCTCACCGCCCCCCTTTCTCTCTTTCTTTCTCGCTCTCCTCTCTATATCTCTCTGGCTCCCTCTCTTCCCCATATATATATATATATTGTGTGTGTGTGTGTGTGTGTGTGTGTGTGTGTGTGTGCGTGTGCAGCCATCTTCCGCTTCTCTCTTTTCTCTCTCTCTCTCTCTCACTCTCCCTCCATCCCTCTCTCTTTATTTCTCTTGATCTCTATATCTCTATATCCTTCTCCGCCATCTCTCTCTTTCCTCTTTAGCTTCTGCATTTTCTTCTCCTCCCCTACATCTTTCTCTCATTTCTTGCTCTCTTGTTTTTCTCTCTTCTCTTATTTATGCTCCCTTTGTGTATCTTTCTCGCTCTTTTCTCTCTCTCTCTCTCTCTCTCTCTCTCTCTCTCTCTCTCTCTCTCTCTCTCTCTCTCGCTCCCTCCCTCCCCCTCTCTCTCTCTGTCTCTCTCTCTCTCTCTCTCTCTCTCTCTCTCTCTCTCTCTCTCTCCAACTCTCTCTCTCTCTCTCTCTCTCTCTCTCTCTCTCTCTCTCTCTCTCTCTCTCTCTCCTCTCTCTCTCTCTCTCTCTCTCTCTCTCTCTCTCTCTCTCTCTCTCTCTCTCTCTCTCTCTCTCTCTCTCTCTCTCTCTCTCTCTCTCTCTCTCTCTCTCTCTCTCTCTCTCTCTCTCTCTCTCTCTCTCTCTCTCTCTCTCTCTCTCTCTCTCTCTCTCTCTCTCTCTCTCTCTCTCTCTCTCTCTCTCTCTCTCTCTCTCTCTCTCTCTCTCTCTCTCTCTCTCTCTCTCTCTCTCTCTCTCTCTCTCTCTCTCTCTCTCTCTCTCTCTCTCTCTCTCTCTCTCTCTCTCTCTCTCTCTCTCTCTCTCTCTCTCTCTCTCTCTCTCTCTCTCTCTCTCTCTCTCTCACCCTCTCTCTCTCTCTCTCTCTCTCGCTCTCTCTCTCTCTCTCTCGCCCTCTCTGTGAGAGGCATCTCTAGTGATTGGTGTATTGTACTCCCACACGGAATCTCTCCTGCCATCCAACTCAAGTGTGCCCTGCATCTTTCCAGTACAGGTTGGATCTTCTCAAGCTGATTCTGGGCCTCAAGCCAGAGATATCAATCACTTTCCCTTTATAAAGAGCATCAGTGTTTAGCCTTTTTCTTAATCTGTTTAATGTCACCAAAAAAGGTTTACTGTTTAATTAGGCCTGAAAGGTATTTAAAAAAAAAAAAAAAAAAAGGAGGAAGAATCTTCTGGTATGTGCGGACCACTCGGATTGAATCTGTCGACTCGTCTGTTTTATAGGGTGATGGGACGGTAACCTGTTGCATACACTACAGGTTTCAAAGTTGTAGAACACCCACATTTTTGTAGGATGTTCCCTGATGATGGAAGCCCAGTAGCAATGCTGTACTGGGGATCTGTCTCAGAGACTGTATGTCACTAATCACAGAGCTGAATGAAATGAAACCCCTGTAAACCTTGTTTGTTAGGTACTTCTGTCAGCATGGACCAGTAGGTGGGCCGGTCTTAGACTTCAGAGCATGGTGGCTATACTAATGCATTTAAATTCATTGTCATTGTTCTGTTATTGTTCCAGTCTGTCACGTGACATACACAATCGATGACATCATGTATTTATTTGTCAATTTGTTTAAGCTCACCCAGTTCACAGGGAGCCTCTTTCAGCCTTTTGAGCCGAATCTTGAAATTTAAGCCTAGAAATTTAAGTCTAGTGCATCGGTTAAAAAGTAAGGATGCAAAGCAATTAACGAGTGCTATACACATGAAGACACCTGCATCAGTGTTGGGAAGAACTTCCAGAACAGTATTTGATTTCCATCGTCAAGGGATGCCATGATTGCGCAGAGCTGGAATGTTTATAAAACATATTGTAAATATATGTCGGCTTGAAAATACGCCTGAAATTGCATTCAGGTAAGAGTCGATGGCGTTCCTTCGACATGCTGTTCCTTTCAGAGCCTGACCGTGATGCAAGCTCATATTGAACATGAACGAATGTGTAGTGAACTTTTCCTCATTACATTTGACTCATGTTATTGTTTAACTCAAATAAATAGTCTAATCATACAGTACACTGAGAAAGACTGATGCTCATAGAGAACTGTACTAGCTAACTTGGCTAATGATCCGTCTAGACATTGCATGCCCGCACAAATGAGCATCTGTTCATGAATTATGTTAAACTGAAAATAACTCATCTAATCTACTCATTTTCCAAACCGCTGTGGGTGATGGCACGGTACACCCTGAATAATTCACCAAGCCATTCCATAGCAAACACTTGCACAAAAAACGTCCACCCTTACACATAAGGGCAATTTAGAACAGTTAATTATGTTTGGACTGTGGGAGGAAACCAACACAAGAGCAGGGAGAACATGCAAACTTCACAGAGAAACAGCCAAGTCAAACCCAGGACATGAACCCAGGACCTCCTTACCGAGAGGTAAACATATTATCAATAGCACCACCATGATGCCTAATATAAGTCATAGTATTTTACATGCACTCAAGTTGTTCCTCAGGAATTAATGTAGTTGCTGGAGAACATGGAATCCTTTGGCCTTTTAGTTGCATGTCATGACAAAAATTTTGGGGTGAGATCATCTTCAAAGAGGTTCCACCCATCAGGATGGAAAGGGTTCATCAGAAGATTAAAATGATCATTCATTCATTTTCTGTAACCAATTAATCCTAATTAGAGTCACGGGGAGGCTGGCGCCCATCCCAGCCAACTCCAGACAAGGGCAAAGTGCACCCTGGACATCTCGTCAGCCCATCTTAGTCCAGAAACGTGCTGACGGCTATGCAGCTCCTCTTGTCAAATGTCAGTAATTGTTCTTTTACATGAACCTCACACCATAGACAGTGAGAGACATGGCGGCCTTTGAGGCCCAGTTGGCTGCACTGGGGGTGGGGGCAATGACAACCCGTTGAGAATGGGGCTTGGAACCCCCCCCCCCCCTCCCCCCATACCTTTGGATCAGTGATCCAGAACCTTTACCACCAGGCCACCACTGCCCCATGTCCAAGGTGGGTCGCAGCCTCGCGGCACACCCGGGTGAAGCGGGGCTCGCGCTTTTGTTCAGGCTCGGGGACATTAAAATGATCACTCGGATGAATTTTGTATTGATTCCCAGTGATGCGTCTCTTTAACAGCATAAGTGGAGCCAAACACGGCGTCACAGAGACATTGATTTTCTTTCATCATACAGAAATTCTCATATTTTTACGTTTATACGTCTCTGCATATAGCTGAAGTGATTAATATCAGTACTACTGTATATAATCTTCACTTGGTATTGGACTGCTTACTTATGCCACTTGGTACTTGTGTAACCTTTAAATCATGTGGAATTTTCCACAGTGTCATCAGTTTCAGAGTTTTAGGCAAGTCACTGAATGGTTCTTATCACTCTCAAGTCTTCTTACTCTCAGCCGTGACCCGTGAACGTCCTCTATGGAAATAATCACAAAACTGACATGGAGGCAGACATCAAGATTATACGACAGGAGGGACGTCATCGGAAAATTCTCCGTAATGTCAAGTTCTTTTCCAACAATGCTCTGTTTAGAGTAGTCAGTGCTAAAGGGTGAAGTTGGGCCACGCCTTGCCAGCGCCAGTGCCAGTGAGAAAACAGAGCACCCGTCTTGTTTTAAATTGTACTTTGTCATGCTAGATTAGCAGCTAGCATAGAATCAGGATATTCATCTGCCTCTCAACTAGTATATTGTTGGATCCATATCTGTTTGCATTAGATGAAGGCGTAATAATGGACATCTTAAGTTTTGTTATGAGCTACTGTTAGCTAATGATTGGCAATGCTACATGTATTGGCAATACTTCATGAGCGCGTAGTGGTTCACACAGTAAGACAGCCTTGGGTTCAGTTCCCGGGCTTGGGCGTTTACGTGTGGACTTTGCATGTTATCTCTGTGCTTCCATGGGTCATTTGGATAATCTTTTCTTTTGTTTTGTCTTCATAAGATGCAGCCCCGCCCCCCCAGTGGAGCTAACTGGGTTATCAAAGGCCGGCCATGTCTCTCACTGTCTATGGTGTGAGGCATGTAAAAGAACCATTGCTGATTTTCGACGAGAGTAGGCTGCAAAGCCGTCAGCGTGTTTCCGCCCTGCGATGGCCTGGTGAGCTGTCCAGGGTGTACTCTGTCCTCGCCCGAAGTTGGCTGGGATGGGCACCAGCCTCCCCGCGACCCAATTTAGGATTAAGCGGGTAGAGAAAATGATGAAGATGCAGCCGAATGCTCTGTTATACCCCCATTTCACTGGAGCATGGCAGACTTACGGAAGGAAAAATATTGTCATCTGCAAACGTTTCACAATTATTCCCTTATCTACCGTGTCATTCCGAGTGATTCCATAGTTATTCCTCAAGTCTTCCTCCACTTTGGTATGCTTTCGGCAGGCCAAAATATTCTGTGAACGTGCTTTTGAACATGTTCAAAAGAAAAAAGAAAAAAAAATCCGTGCAGCGTTCCGTGGAGTCACTTTGGCGTATTTTGCCATACCAGTTCCGCACATGCTGTGAACGTTCCAAGAGTGTAAGAATTTCTACTTTTCCGTAGAATTTTCACTCATTTTTCGTGTAAAAATGCCGAAGCTCTTCTGTAGACTGTGTTCCGCGCCTTTCCGCTACACGATCCTTGCATGCCGTAGTACAGTGAAATGGGGGTTTAAGAATTTCCACTTTTTCGTAGGATTTTCACCCATTTTTCGTGTAAAAATGTCGAAGCTTCTCCGTAGATTGCGTTCTGCACCTTTCCGCTATGATCCTAGCGTGCCCTTGTCCAGGGAAATGGGGGTATTAGCTATGACTGTTTTTGTAGCTTGCTAAAAGGCTAAAGGTCATTCACAAACAAAGGGGACACATTATATAATTCTTCCACGGGTGCACATTAGTATTTTGTCCCACTCTAAATTGCTACCCGAATAAAGTCATTTGGAGCGCCACTGCAGGGTATTAATTGCAATATCCACCTCACAGCAAGAAGGTTCTGTGTTCGAGTTCTGGGCTTGGTGAGGCTCCTTCTGTGTGGATTTTGCACGTGCTGAACATGCTTGTTTGGGTTTTCTTGGGATACTCCAGTTTTCTCCCATATCTCAAATACATTCACATTACACTAAGTGGCTGTTTCAGATTGCCCCGAGATGTGAGTATGAATGTTTTCTGTGCGTATTGGTCCTGCGATAGTCTTGCGAGATGTCCATGGTGTACCTGGTCTTTGCCCAGAGATGGCTGAGAGCCATCAGCCGCTCAGCAACACTAATAGGATTAAGTAGTATTACCTCGCCACTCCACTGTAAGTTTTGTCGAAGCAGCTGATGTTGTGTACTGTACCAGCTGCTTGGTTAATGCCCAGGGCTCCTGCTATTCCATAATCTTTATTAGTTATAGTGTATATGTATTTATATGCATCAATGTCCCCACTGGGCTCCAAGCTGCTAATTGCTACACATAATAGCACATTTTTTAACTAGATGCTGAGTGTGGTGTGTGTGTGTGTGTGTGTGTGTGTGTGTGTGTGTGTGTGTGTGTGTGTGTGTGTGTGTGTGTGTGTGTGTGTGTGTGGTCATGCAGGTTGGCTGAACATCTGTCCAGCAGCCTGGACTGGTTTGAGTCACACCCATTTTGTAAATTCAGGGACAGAGGCCAGATTATTTTTCAGACGGCTGGTCTTTTCCAGTGGTTGCTACTCACACCTGCCCCCTCTCTCTCTCTACACACACACACACACACACACACACACACACACACACACACACACACACACACACACACACACACACTGAGCAGTCAACAGATGGTACATCTAACAGGATGCTTACATCTTGCTGAATAAATCACTTGGTTTCATTAGTGGAAGTGATTTAGACAAAGATGTGTCCATAAGCCTGTGTTTTCCAGTGCAAATTAATACAAAATTGAATCTGACTCTATGATAATGGGAGAATCACCCAGGGCTAGATTCTGATATGACCCTGACTTGATTGTGAATAACAAAATTATTCTTAACGCTAATGAATGCATTATGGATTGTGTGTTACAGGACTTTGCAGACGCCATGTTTCATTTGGTGAGAGAGAAATACAGTGAGCTGACTGGCTGCTCCACCCTCATGCATGCATGTCACAAAGGCCTGGCGGGTTTCGTCATGACCAGAGGTAGGCCGCACGTCTCTAATACAGGAGCAGAAATGTTTGATAAAAGTTTGATATGTCCGATATAGGGGGATGAATGTCTGATGTAGAAGCACTAATGTATGAGGATTCTGTAGAAATATTCAATTCAGTTTTCGATTCAGTTTTATTTGTATTGCGCTTTTTACAGTTAACATTGTCACGAAGAAGGTTTACAAGGTAAAACAGTAAAAGTTGGAGCTTATAAAGTATAAAAGAATTTAAACATTTCCTATAACCCCTACACATCCCTAATAAGCATCGCCCATGTTGACGGTGGCAAGGACAAACTCCTTCAGTAGATGCAAGGAAGAAACATTGAGAGGAACCAGGTCCAAACGGTGGCCTCATGTGAGTGGAACCATAAGGATACAGACTATATATGTGACGCGCTCCACCGATAATAGGTGCTTGTCGCAAGTGACGCACGGCGCTTGTGAGACATAGCACGGCTTATCCAAACTTCCGATCTTTCCAAGTGAGCAAGTGCGCAAGAACACTTTCAACCATCACGTGCTCACTTGAAAGATCGGAAGATTGAGAGATTATCTTTTATTATAATACTATAAGCACCTATTATTGGTGGAGCGCGTCTCATATGAAGAAAATTTATTACAGTCCAAAATGTTCTCAGGTTGGTTGTACAACTCTAAATAATTGTGGGGAAGAGAGTTAATAGAGTAAGTAGATCATATAAATAGATAAACAGATAAGATAAAGATAGGAATGTCTGATGGAGAGGTAGGAATGTCTGATGCTGAGGAAGAAATGTCTGATGCTGAGGTTGGAATGTCTGATACTACAGTCGGAATGTCTGCTGCTGAGGTAGGAATGTCTGCTGCTGAGGGGGGAATGTCAGACCCTGATGTAGGAATGTCTGATGCTGAGGTTGGAATGTCTGATGTTGATTAAGGAATGTCTGATGCTGAGGTTGGAATGTCTGATGTTGATTAAGGAATGTCTGATGCTGAGGTAGAAATGCCTGATACTAATTTAGGAATGTCAGATGCTGAGAAAGGAATGTCTGATGCTGAAGTAGGAATGTCTGATGCTGAGTAAGGAACATCCGATGCTGAGGAATGAATGTCTGTTGCTGATTTAGGAATGTCCGATGTTGAGGTAAGAATGTCTGATGCTGAGGCAGGAATGTCTCATTCTGAGGTAGGAATATCTGATGCTGACTTAGCAATATCTGATGCTGAGGTAGGAATGTCTGATACTGAGTAAGGAATGCCTGATGCTGAAGAAGGAATATCAGATGCTGAGATAAAAATGCCATGCTGATTTTGGAATGTCTGATGCTGAGGAAGG
>CM045728.1:11279849-11302349 GCA_024760905.1 Plotosus lineatus | reverse complement strand
CCGGGGCAATTTGGAACCACCAGTCAACCTACTGGGCAAGTTGTTGGACTCGTGGAATTAAACCGGTGTACCTGGAGGAAACCCACGCAAGCACGGGGAGAACATGCAAACTACACACAGTAACGCCCAGAGGCCGTCTTGCTGTGAGGCAAACGTGCTGACCACTACGCCACCATGTCACCCTGATTGGTCTTATTTTGGTCGTCTTTTCTTCTAATAGTGGTTGTGGCTACATGGCAATTTATTTATTTATTTATTTATTTATTTATTTAGTATTGCATACACTTACTTATACATTACGTTACTCACACATTATACAGCAAATGAAAGGGCAGAGATAATGCATGTGAGCATGTAGTTGTTGCTATGGTGACGTGAAGCTGATACTCACTCGTTTGCTGAAACGTATACTTCAACTAGGGTCATGGGGAGGCTGGAGCCTGCCTCAGTCAACACTGAATGAAGGCAGGTTACACCCTGAATAGTGTTCTAGGCCATGGCAGGGTGACACACACCATACGCACTCATGCCCAGGGGCAATTTGGAACATCCAATTACCCTAATGTTCCTCCACTATGGAAGGAAACCAGGGTAGCTGGATGAAACCTACAGAGAGAGAACACGGATAATCTACACAGAAACGCCCAGAACTTAAACCCTGGACCTTCATGCTTTGAGGTCGATCCGCTACGAAACACTAAGGAGACATCAATTAAATATTGATATAAGGAGTCTCCAGTGTCAGAGAGTTATAAAACTCGAACATTATTATCACAATAGAGGTCATGGAGCTGTCCAGGGTGTAACCTTCCCTCACCCAGAGTAAGCTAAGAAGGGCGCTAGCCTCTCTGCGACCCTAATTAGGATTAAGCGGTTCAGAAAATGAATGAATGAATAGAGGTCATGGGAAAATTTTCAGGACAAATAAGTTTATACATTATGATTTCCCCACTTCACCCAGTACATCTTTCTAGTAATGGGTGGTTGTTTTTGTTTGTCTGTTTGTTTGTTTTTTTTCTTTTTACAGCTCATCAGCAAATATTTTAATTCTTACACATAGTACAAATGTTTAATGAGATCAGGTATGAAAGTGTGAAGCAATCAGCCATGATATCACAAGCACTGAAAGGTGAAATGAAAACACTGGATAATATATACTGCATGGGAGTGGTGCGGCCTCAGGATTAAAAGCAATTATACCCAGTGGATATTGCGTAAATGAATTATACCCAGTGGATATTGCGTAAATGAATTATACCCAGTGGATATTGCTTAAATGAAAACAACGGACACTCACAGTTTGCCCACTTGCAGCAGGAGTGAAAATGAAAAAATAAATGAGAAAAATCTAATTCTATTGTGTGTGTGTGTGTGTGGGGGGGGGGGGGTTGCTTCTGCATATTATATATAAAAACTCCTGTAGACGGTGTAGTTTGCCCTGATTTCCAACAAAGTCGGCTAAATGGATGTTGTTATCTAAAAGGTCAGAACTCACCTGTCCTGCCTTTGGCATGATTACACTATAAAAAGATAAACCATAAAATTCTCATTTAAGTCTCATTCATTCATTCTTTTTCTGTAACTGCTTAATCCTAATTAGGGTCGCGGGGAGGCCGGCACATATCCCAGTCAACTCCGGGCGAGGGCAGAGTACACCCTGGACAGCTCACCAGACCATCGCAGAGTGGAAACACGCTGACGGCTATGTATGTTATGTTATGTAGTAAATTTATATTGCTCTTTATCCGTACTGAATATTATGCTCAAAGCGCACTGGGGAGTGTTCAGGTAATGATGATAACTCTTTATTGTCAAAATACATTACATACATGATTTTTTTTTTTTTTTTTTTTTGTGTGCTCTGGGCACCTGTCGCCACTGTGCAGCTCCAGTTATTGCGTTGTTCTATTCTTTGATGCTGAGCGCCAAGCAGAAAGCAACAACTGCCAAATTTTAATGTCTTATGGTATGACGGATTCGAACTCTGACCTTCTAGAGGATAAAGCAGACAATCTACCAACTGAGCAAAATCCCCACTAGCTACTCTTGTCGAAAGTCAGCATTGGTTCTTTTGCCTGAAGCTCACACCATGGACAGTGAGACACATGGCTGGGCTTTGATAACCCAGTTAGCTGCACTGGGGGCTCATTTTAGTTTATTTTTCTTTACGTTTCTATGTAAGATAAAATCCGCTGGGATTTTTACACCCGAGGAAAGTGGTTTATCAGGCCGGTGTTTATCCACAGTTTCCATGGCATGAAGTAACTAGGAGTTCATCTCCTTCTGGATGGGATGCTAGTCCATCGCAGGTTACCTTCCCAGTATATTTTTATTGGTACCCATTCATACTGCTGGGTGAACAGAGGCACACTTGTGGTTAACACCTTGCCCAGGGTTCTTAGAACAGGGGAGGTCTAACTGAGATTCAAGCACACAACCTCCTGATCATGAGCTCCTCCCCACCCATTACACCACCGGCCTCATGTTTCTATGTAGTATGCACTAAAATAAACTTTTAGAGTGAAAGGGGTGCTTTTACACAGCTCTCCTGCACCTGCTAACACATGCACTCTCAGCTAACCTTTTTTTTTCTTTTTTTTTCTTTTTTTTTAATATTCACAAAATAAACCATAATAATCTCATTTTTTGCCTTTCAGGCTATATGGGAATATATATATATATATATGGTAGGCCTCCGTCAGTCCCGAAGGACTATGGCTGCGCTCTGGCTGGTATCCCGGCTGGTGATACTCCCCAGTGCGCAGAGCCTGGGTAGGGAGTAATGAGGGACAGGCTGTTACCTAAGCAGCAAGTCCCCTGTCTCGGCGCCACCGGAAGGATCCAATGGAAAGGCAAGTGCCGATACGACTGGGTTCCGGTGCCGTTGCAGGAGAGAATCTACAGTCAATTTAGAACGGCCAATTAACCTACAGTGCACGTCTTTGGATTGCGGGAGGAAACCGGAGCACCCGGAGGAAACCCGCACAAGCACGGGGAGAACATGCAAACTCCACACAGAAACGCCCAGGCCGGGAATCGAACCCAGGCCTTCTTGCTGTATATATATATATATATATATATATATATATATATATATATATATACATATATACATATATATATACATACACACACACATATATCTTCTTTTCCTTTTGGCTGTTCCCTTCAGGGGTCGCCACAGCGAATCATCTGCCTCCATCTCACCCTATCCTCTGCATCTTCTACTCTTATACCAACTACCTTCATGTCCTCCTTCACCACATCAATAAATCTTTTCTTTGGTCTTCCTCTCAGCCTTCTGGCTGGTAGTTCCAACCTCAGCATCCTACTACCAATATACTCACTATCCCTCCTCTGTACATGTCCAAACCATCTCAATCTAGCTTCTCTGACTTTGTCCCAAGAACATCTTACATGTGCTGTCCCTCTAATGTACTCAGGTTCAGTGGATGTCATTAAATGTAATTGTTTATTATTATAGACTATTCAGCAACATCCCCCTTCAGCAAAGCCACCCTGCAGTGGAACCCTCCAAGGGCGAAGTGTATTAAGTAGAAGGTGAACAGTCAGTTCTCGAGATTTGTTGGAAGCAATAAAAATGTCCAAGAACAAGGAGCTCATTGTGATGGTTAATCGGCTGGGTTTGTTCATCTCGCAATACTCCAGGACTTGTGGGATGTTCCTGGTTTGTGGTGGTAAGTACCCGCCAAAGATGGTCCAAGGAAGGACAATTAATGACCAGGTAGCAGGGTCAAGGGTACCTAAGGGTAACTGATGTATGTGAAAAATAAAGGTACTGGCAGTCGCAGAAATGTGTTGGTAAATACAATTTCCTAATGTTCCTGGTGATCGTCATCAAGATTAGGACCTTATTTCATTTTAATACATTTAGTAGTGCAGGAGCAGCTTAGTAAGGATCAGTTCATCATCCTCTTTTTGTATAATAGGATGAAAAGCGTTTCAAATCTGCTGACCTTTACCTTTCACTTAACTCTTAAAGCAAACAGGTCTCGTGTTAATTATTTTCTGGTATTATATTTGTCCATTTTGGCAGATATAACTGTTGTCTCTCATATCAGGATCTTATAAAGACATACACACAATATAACTGGGAATAAATATGATGACATATCCCCGTATGAGAACTGTGGGGTCTTAAGCAGGTAGAATAGAGACCTCGCCAAACCGAGCAACACTGTGTCGACTCGAGGCGAGGGCAGAGCACACCCTGAACAGCTCACCAGGTCATCGCACGGCAGAAACACACTGGTGGCTATGTTAATCTTAACGAAACTTCAGCAAATGATTCTTTTACATGCCTCCCAGCACAGAGAGAGATGACCACATGGACGACCCCTGATAACCACGTTAGCTGCACTGGTGGGACAGGAGTGACAACCTGTTGACAGTGGGGCTTGAACCCCCAATCTTGGGATCAGTAATCCACTGCCTTACCAGTGGGCCACCACTGCCCACATTGTATACAGAACAAATGAATTTACATCCTAATTTAAATCAAGTATATATAAAAGAGCAGCATGTTGGGGTAATGGTTAGCATGTCTGTCTCACAGTGGGAAGGTCCGAGTTGAAGGTTCGAGTCCTGGGATTGGTCGTCTCTGTGTGGAGTTTGCATGTGCTCCCTTTGCTTGCGTGAGCTTTTGCTGGGTATTCTGGTTTCCTCCTGCAGTCCAAAGGCGGACACATTCAGCTAATTGGCTGTACCAACTTGCCTATAGTACATTTATGAAATAGCCTAGTACAGTTACAACATTGGGACAGAATAAATGTGTGTGAACGACAATGACCCAGGAGGAACGGTGAGGTTACAGGGAGCAGAGATAACGAAGGTGGAGGATTTTAAGTACTTAGACTCAACAATCCAGAGCAATGGAGAGTGTGGAAAATTGGTGAAGTGTGTGCAGGCAGGTTAGAATGGTTGGAGAAAAGTGTCCTGTGTGATGTGTGATAGGAAGGTATCGTCAAGAATGAAGGGAAAAGTGTACAAGACGGTGTTGAGGCCAGCGATGTTGTATGGTTTAGAGACAGTGGCACGGGGGAAAAGACAGGAGGCAGAGTTGGAGGTAGCAGAGATGAAAATGTTGAGGTTCTCTTTGGGAGTAACGAGGATGGATAGGATCAGAAATGAGCACATCAGAGGGACAGCACATGTAAGACGTTTTGGAGACAAAGTCAGAGAGGCTAGATTGAGATGGTTTGGACATGTACAGAGGAGGGATAGTGAGTATATTGGTAGTAGGATGCTGAGGTTGGAACTACCAGGCAGAAGGCCCAGAGGAAGACCAAAGAAGAGATTTATGGATGTGGTGAAGGTGGACATGAAGGTAGCTGGAGTAAGAGTAGAGGATGCACAGGATAGGGTGAGATGGAGGCAGATGATTAGCTGTGGCGACCCCTGAAGGGAACAACCGAAAGGAAAAGAAGAAGAAGAGTTACAGCAATTGACAGATGCCCTTATCCAGAGCAACTTAAATGTATTACATACAACCAAGCAATTAAGGGTTAAGGGTCTTGCCTAAGGGCCCAACGGTTTCATGGATCAGTAACCCAGAGCATTAACCACTGAGTCACCACTGTTTCCTGTGTGTGGATGAGAGTAGGAATGGCTGTGTGTATGACCTTGCGATGGTCTAGCAATCTATTTGTGGTGTACCTTATTTTCACCCAGAGGTCAAGAGAGGCACAGCCTCCGTATGTCCCTAGTACTAAGAATGGAGTGGTTCATCCAATGAGTGAGTGACAAAGATAAATAGATGCACTTGTTGACACAGACAGAAACTTTCAGACCAAAGCGAGCTAAATGTTTCCATACGATTGATTTGTCTCGTGAAACGTGCGACTCATTCAGGAACAGTGTGCACAATTGGGCTAATTAAGCTCAACCAAGATAGGAAATTTCCCCTGGTAGATCTCTCGTAGTCAGAATAGATTGCAGAAATGGTATTTTCTCTGCCTCTGGTGGATTATTACTCCACTTATTCCACAGAATAGGAGCTTCTAACAATAATATTGGACTTGTTAAAGCTGAGAGTACTGGAAATTTATTTTACTATATGAGGATGAGTCAGCTCAACCCAGGGCAGTGGAAAAGGCTCAGTGGTTAAGACGCTGGGTGGCATCAGGAGGTTGGGATTTTCAAGCCTGAATAATATCATGCTGCCCTTGATTAAGGATCACCTTAAGTGCTCACTTATATTATAATACAGGGATTCCTTGCGACTTCGTGCTTCAATTCATGTGGCTTCAGTGCATCGCGGTTTTAAAAAATAAATAAATAAATAAATATCCATCGAATTAAAAAATAAGGAAATTAAGGAAGAATAGGGAAAAATGTTCAGGAAAATGCCATAAAAACAAGGCCAATTATGCAAAAAAAAAAAAAAAAAAAAAATCCAAAACAAAACAAAACAAAAAAAAACAACCCAAAACTCACATCAAAACTACTTAAATTGTTGCATCTGTGCGTGCACTCGTATCTGTGCGTGTGCATGCGTGCGCGTATGTATGTGTGTCGCCTTCTCATTATATTATATTTACATATTATGCATTATTTTTAAATGTTTAATTGTTATTATAAGCATTTATAGCATTGAATATGTGTTTATTGATATTATATACACATATACATGTACGTATATGTCAGTCGAGGGGGGGTTGGGGGTGATCCTACTTCACGAATTTTGATCTCGGTCTCCATTAACCGTGTAAAGTGAAGGATCCCTGTAATAATATTTAAGTTGCCCTTGATGAGGATATATGCCATATGTGCAACATGTTGAAGAATTTAAAAATTTTAAGGGTATCTGGACTGTCGTTAAATAAAGGTGCACCGGCGGTAGAGATTGTGTTAAAAAAATCATCGAACATTTATAACGGCACGACTGCTCAAAGCAATAAGCACTGACTCGCCATTGTCAATTCTTTTGTATCTATCAGTTCTTTAGAGTCACTGTTGAGAAACGTATCTGTCCAGGGCCACAAGAGGAGCTGTGACTAATCCCAGCTGAGGTTGGGTACACCCTGAGCAGAATGAATTCACACTCACATTCACAGCAATGAGCAATTTAGAGTAGAGAGTAGAATATTCAACAAGGTCTGAGAGTGAGCAGATGCCGGCGGAATGGAGGAGAAGTGTGCTGGTGCCCATTTTTAAGAACAAGGGAGATATACAGAGTTGTGGCAACTACAGAGGGATAAATTTGATGAGCCATATGATGAAGTTATGGGAAAGAATAGTGGAAGCTAGACTAAGGGCAGAGGTCAGCATTTGTGAGCAACAGTTTGGGTTCATGCCAAGAAAGAGCACCACAGATGCAGTGTTTGCCTTGAGGATGTTAATAGAGAAGTACAGAGAAGGTCAGAGGGAGCCGCATTGTGCCTTTGTGGATCTGGAGAAAGCATATGACAGGGTGCCATGAGAAGAAGTGTGGTATTGCATGAGGAAGTCTGGGGTGGCAGAGAAGTATGTTAGAGTGGTGCAGGACATGTATGAGAGATGTAAGACAGTGGTGAGGTGTGCTGTCGGCGTGACCGACGAATTCAAGGTGGAGGTGGGACTGCATCAAGGGTCAGCTCTGAGCCCCTTCTTGTTTGCTATGGTGATGGACAGGCTGACAGACGAGGTTAGACAAGAATCTCCATGGACTATGATGTTTGCAGATGACATCGTGATCTGCAGTGAGAGCAGAGAACAAGTGCAGGAAAATCTAGAGAGGTGGAGGTATGCCCTGGAAAGGAGGGGAATGAAGGTTGGCCTCAGAAAATCAGAATACATGTGTGTGAATGAGAAGGACCCTGGAGGAACGGTGATGTTACAGGGAGCAGAGATAATGAAGGTGGGGGATTTTAAGCACTTAGGCTCAACAATCCAGAGCAATGGAGAGTGTGGAAAAGAGGTGAAGAAGCGTGTGCAGGCAGGCTGGAATGGTTGGAGAAAATTGTCTGGAGTGATGTGCGATAGGAGAGTGTCAGCAAGAATGAAGGGAAAAGTGTACAAGACGGTGGTGAGGCCAGCGGTGTTGTATGGTTTAGAAACAGTGGCCCTGGGGAAAAGACAGGAGGCAGAGCTGGAGGTAGCAGAGATGAAAATGTTGAGGTTCTTTTTGGGAGTAATGAGGATGGATAGGATCAGGAATGAGTACATCAGAGGGGCAGCACATGTAAGATGTTTTGGAGACAAAGTCAGAGAGGATAGATTGAGATGGTTTGGACATGTACAGAGGAGGGATAGTGAATATATTGGCAGTAGGATGCTGAGGTTGGAACTACCAGGCAGAAGGCCTAGAGGAAGACCAAAGAAGAGATTTATGGATGTGGTGAAGGAAGACATGAAGGTCGTTGGAGTAAGAGAAGAAGATACAGAGGACAGGGTGAGATGGAGGCAGATGATTTGCTGTGGCGACCCCTGAAGGGAACAGCCGAAAGGAAAAGAAGTTGACCGAATCTGCATGTCTTTGACCCATGGGAGGAGCTAGGAGAATCTAGAGGAAACGCCTACATCGGCACACTTGAACCCAGAAGCTTCTTGCTTTGAGGTGGCACTGGTAACCACTACACCACTGTGCCCATGTTGAGAAGTGTGGTGCAGGGAGGCTGGAGCATATTCACTCCCTGAACAGCATATCCTGAAAAGCACACCTTGAACAGCACACCAGACTATCACAGGGCCAACACACTCAACCATTCATACTGACCCATAGGGGTATCTGAGAAGATCCATTAAAGCTAATTTGTATGTCTTTGGATTGTGGGAGGAACCCAGATTACCCACAGGTAGCCCATGCAGTCATGAGGAGAACATGCAAACTCCACCAAAATAAAAAAAAAAAAAAATGTTTGAGTGCAGGGCTCAAACCCGAGACTTTCTTTATGTGAGGTGAACCTGCTAACCATATACACCACCATGCCACCCAACTATAATAATCTCAGTCTTAAAACTTAAAATACCATGAAATAGAAACTAAAGCATTAATTATCTGTTATAACATGTTTATTACACAAACTCGACTGTAATAAGTGTGTAACTGAACTTTCCTTCTGTACTCAGTGTACCTGGAATAATCTCTGGTCCTGCCATGACCCTGATCAGGATAAAGCACTTCTAAATATAAATGAAGGAAGGAAGGAAATTCCACACCTCATAAATTTTACAGATAATAATGACTGCATGTTTCTAATTCTTATGGGATCTGTGCAATTTAAGCATTTTTTCCACATTGTTTTGCATTTCAAACTGAGCAAAGTGTGCCTGCTAAACTGAGATAAACAGGGTTTACGAGTTTGTTTACCTGGAAACACAAGCCAAGTTCACACAGGGGGCGCTCCATTCATAATGCTCATTATACTCAGTGTACTTTGTTAAACACACACACAAACACACACACACACACACACACACACACACACACACACACACACACCACATGTGGTTCTGGAACTTTAGGGTACAAACGGAGAGGGTGCCTGTGCTGAATTAAAGAAAGCTCGAAAGGAAACATCAGAGATTTCTTTTCTATATAAATTCTAATCGTATCCCAACATTACCCAAACCTAACCCGAACCTAACCCGACTCTAACCTTACCCTAACCTTAACCTAAACCTAACCTTACTCTAACTTTACCCTAAGCCTAACTTTACCCTAACCTTACCCTAGCCCAATTCTCACCTAACGCTAATCTTACCCTAACCTAATTTTGACCTGACCCTAAAGCTAACCTTACTCTAAAATTAACCTTACTCTTACCTGACCCTGAGCCTACCCTAACTCTAACCTACCCTTGATCTTACCCCACACGCATTCACACACACACACACACACACACACACACACACACACACACACACACACACACACACACACACACACACACACACCACTCCACACACACACACACACACACACACACACACACACACACACACACACACACACACACACACACACACACACACACACACACACACACACACACATGCACACACACACACACACACACACACACACACACACACACACACACACACACACACACACACACACACACACACACACACACACACACACACACACACACACACACACACACACACACACACACACACACACACACACATGCACACACACACACACACACACACACACACACACACACACACACACACACACACACACACACACACACACACACACACACACACACACACACACACACACACACACACACACACACACACACACACACACACACACGCACACATATGCATGCACACCCACACACACATACATGAACACACACACAACACACACACACACACACTCATGCATGTACATGCCACACGCACACACACACACACACACACACACACACACACACACACATCCATGCACACCCACACACTCACACTCTCGCATGTACATGCCACACACACACACACACACACACACACACACACACACACACACACACACACATACACATGCATGCATGCATGCACACCCACACACATATACATGCACACCCACACAAACATACACACACACACACACACACACACACACACACACACACATGCATGTATACACCACACGCATACACACACACACACATACACATGCATGCATGCATGCACACCCACACACATACATGCACAACCACACACACACACACACACACACACACACACACACAGAGTATAAGGTGACTTACAGGTAAATAAGGCCAGCGTGCTGTTCACCTTTGTGGCAGCTTCACTAAAGTCACATGTTCTCATAACGTATAATGATTTCACTTCTAAAAACAGAAAAGCCTGCGGGCTTGTACACATCATGAAGGAACCTTTACAACGATTTCATGCTGACACTGAAGGAAAATTAGCACACAAGCCTTTTCTCGCAGCAGCAAAGTGATCTAAACAACAGCGTGAGGAAAGAGGCAAGCGACGCAGGCCGTTTAACTTGTTTTATTTCCAGCAGTATTACTTCTTGGAATCTGTGGAAACTATTTTCTGGATTTCAGTTTGGGCAAAGATGAGGGTATTGTGTCCTCGCGTTTATCTTTAGGAGGAAGCGAGAGCCAGGTTTGGCTTCTTGGGACCAATTGTGGAGGCTTAGCAATACGGCGGCGTGCATGATGGATAGTGTAGACAGAAAACATAGTGGTGTATGTGTGTACATGAGAGCGAGCGAGCGAGAGCGAGTGAGAGCGAGAGCGAGAGAGAGAGAGAGAGAGAGAGAGAGAGAGAGCACAAATGAGCATAATTCATCCCATTGGCTTTCTGTCTCTTTGGCCCTTTTTTCACCCACAGATACTTAGTCACCCTCGTAGATTTGTCTTTAGCACTTATTTAATTCATTTATTGATTGATGTTGTAGCCGAGTCTCTCGTGGATCATATTGCAGTTTTTCCTCACAGAAATAGAGTCACGGTGCACAGGCTGCAAGCTGTACTCCATAAATAATGAATGAATAAATACTACATGATTCCAGCATTATCTGGCATCAAGGAGTGCTCGTAGCAATCGTACCAAATGGAAATATGTAAAGTTGTAATCACTTAATACATCATCAAATGCAAAGGGTAGTGGTGGCTCCGTGGATAAAGTTCTGAGTTGCTACTATTTGGGTGGGGGTTCAAGCTCCAGGACCACCAAGCTGCCACTGTTGGGCCCTTGAGAAATGCCCTTCAATCCCAATTGCTTAGTTGTATAAATCAGGACAAGGTTGTCTTTCGAAATGTTAATTCTGAGGTTTATTAAGCAATCAGAGAGTACAAACCTCCACCACACCAATTAATCCCACATATGAACCAAAATGTCAATAACAACCTCACATTATTATAGAATCCTTTAAAAAAGGCCCTGAATTCAGAATGCGACTCAGATTATCACCCTTACCACCCTTTGGAAAAATTTCATGAGAATCCACTCATATCTTTGCACGTTATACGTGACTGTGGTAACAAATAAACACAAACTGAGACATTAAACATCTCTTGATCTGTCTGTGCTTGCATGGGTTTTATTTGAGCATTCCAGTTTCCTCCCACAATCCAGGCACATATATTAGGCTAATTGGTTGTTCCAATTTGCTCCTAAGTGTAAGTGTGAATGGTTGTGATTGTGTTGGTTTTGTGATGGTCTGGCAAGCTATACCCTGAATACCTGAATCTCACTTTAGCCAAAACCATGACAGCTTGGTGGTACTGGGACCTAATTCCCTGACCTCCTGATTATTAACCCAGAGACTCACAGATGTACATAATTGGCGAGTTTTCGTGTGATTGACAGCGATGGAAGCATATGTCAGTCTTCCCTTATAGAATTGCCTGGCTTCATCAGGATTTGAACCAATGATCTACAGATTAGAAGGCCAATGCTTTTCTGACACTCAGGAGCCTGGATTATTGCCAATTAGGGAAATACAAGATTGTGTACCTGCTGTACCAGGAAAGAGTTGATATATTAAATGTTTTTCATGTTTTAATAACATAGATTATTTATTGACCATTCTTGACATTAAAACTTTTTTTCACAATATATTATTCATCCTGTTATAGCAGTAAATAATTGTTTCTACCACCAGGGGATCATGTTTTCACCTGTATTGGTGTGTAAATTGATTTGTTTGTCTGCAGTAAATCTCGGGGTTATGCACGGATTTTTTTTTTTTTCTTGAGTAGGGTGTGGTACAAGTAAAAAACATTTAATGTTGGAAGGGATCCATGCATGGGATCATGTTGAAAAAAATTCCAGACGTCCAGAAAAATCCCTGATTGATAAGAAGTGACAAAAAGTTCATCAATCAACCACAAGGGGTAGACATTTCGTTTTAACTTTACCAAGTTATAATAATCCACTTGTGTCTGGTAGAGGTACCTTGCAGTGTATATAACATTAAATCTTTAAATTATAAAATTTTATCTTATTATAACTATAGATATTTCATGTTATAGCAAGATAATTAACAGTCCGCCAAAGGTGAGATGGAAGTCGCTGAATAGTCCCAAAGATTGAACGAATTTTTTTTTATGTTTATTTACATTTTCAGCATTTGACAGATGCTGTTATACAGAGTGGCTTACAATTATCATTTCATGCAACTGAGCGATTTTGGGTTAAGGGCCTAAATCAAGGGCCCAACAGTAGTCATAGTGTGGATTGAACCACTGACCTTCGAATCATTAAGCTGTCTCCTTAACCTCTAAACTTTTGTTTTAACACTGCTTATGTTTTCATTAATGTTGTTTTCTTCAGCTCTCATTCATTCATTCGTTCATTTTCTGAATGGCTTAATCCTAATTAGAGTCACCGGGAGGCTGGCGCCCATCTCAACCGACTCGTTCTGAATGCGGGGTATACCCTGGACAGCTCGCAAGTCTATTGCAGGCTAAATCTCACACAACCATTCACACTGACACCTCAGGGTGATTTGGAACAGCCAATTAACCTACTGTGCATGTTTTTGGACTGTGGGATCAAACCCGAGTCCCCGAAGGAAACCCACGCAGCACAGGGAGAACATGCAAACTCCACACAGAAACACCTGAGCTGGGAATCAAACCCAGCATCTTCCTACTGTGAGGCAGACGTGGTAACCACTATGCCACCATGCCGCCCTCTTCAGCTCTCAGGGGTCATAATGTTTTTTCAAAGTCATGGTTGATTGGGATCTGTTTTAATCTCGGCATACACAAAGAAAAGTCTGCACAGTGTTGATAAAATTCCACATTTTCTGTGTTTCTTGTTTCTGTTTTTTTGTTATTGTGGTTTGGCTTTTGCCTTGCCTGTCTGTTTTTTTTCCTTCACGATCTATCTATCTATCTACCTATCTATCTATCTATCTATCTATCTATCTATCTATCTATCTGTGGTTAGTGGTGGCCTGGTGCTAAAAAGGTGCTGAATCACTGATCCTAAGGTTGGGGGGTTTGAATCCCTCTCTCCACAAGGTTGTCACTGTCTCCCTAGTGCAGCTAACTGACTTATCAAAGTATGGCCATGTCCCTCACTGTCTATGGTGAGAAGTTCATGTAAAAGAACCATTGCTGACTTTCTTAAAGAGTAGATGCATAGCAGTCAGTGTGTTTCTGTCCCTTGCTAAAGGGTTGTGTCAGGAAGGGCATCCGACGTAAAAACCTATGCCGAATCAAACATGCAAATCATTAATATGACTTCCATGTAGATGGAGGCAGATGATTCGCTGTGGCAACCCCTGAAGGGAACAGCCAAAAGAAGAAGAAGACTATCGATCTAGACTCTTCTTCTTCTTCTTCTTCTTTTACTTTCGGCTGCTCCCTTCAGGGGTCGCCACAGCAAATCATCCGCCTCCACCTCACCCTGTCCTCCGCATCTTCTTTTCTGACTCCAACGACCTTCATGTCTTCCTTCACCACATCCATAAATCTCTTCTTCGGTCTTCCTCGAGGCCTTCTGCCTGGTAGTTCCAACCTCAGCATCCTACTGCCAATATACTCACTATCCCTCCTCTGTACATGTCCAAACCATCTCAATCTAGCCTCTCTGACTTTGTCTCCAAAACATCTTACGTGGGCTGTCCCTCTGATATACTCATTTCTGATCCAATGCAAATCAAAAAGACTATCGATCTAGACTATATATAAATATATATACAGTAAAACCTCCGCTGACGAACGCTTAAGCTCACGAACTTTTCGCCTCAAGAACATTAAATTTGCGAGCATGTAGTCTCTGCTGACGAACTAGTTTTCGGCGGACGAATCAAACCACGCGGTCGAACAGCGCCACGGTGGCGGCCACGAGAAGCTGACGCACGCTCACGGCGTCACAGTTCGTCACCCCCTTTCTTTGAGTGCGGAAGTGGTTTGTGTTTGATAGACATTTTGGACCATATTGAGTGTACTTTTGCTATTATGGGACCGAAAAAGACCCCACCACAGGCGGAGATCATTGAAAAACACGAACGAGGTGTGCGTTTGTGTGACTCAGCGTCCCAGTACCAGTACGCTAAGTCTAGTCTACCATTGCTCCCATCCTTAAGAACAAGGAAGCTATTAAGGGTGCGTGTGTGGCTAAGAGTGTTTCCAAACAGTAGGCGTTTCCAAACACTCCTTCCAAACAGTAAGTCCCTCCCTCCCTCCTCCTCCCACTCCATTCCATCAAGCCATCAACTACCATCACAAAGGAAAATAAAACGACTTTATTATACAGTACAGTTTATTTCTTTAATTACAATACAATAGCACATTTATTATACATAAAATAAGGTATATTTTTGTGTAGTTTTAAGGCTTATTTAGTAGAAAATTATGTTTTATAGGGACCTGGGAACGGATTATTCTCATTTTAATGGTTTCTTATGGGAAATAAATGTTCGGAAGACGAACTTTTCGCCTTACACACACTTTCTGGGAACCAATTATGTTCGTGAGCTGAGGTATGACTGTACATACAGTGGTACCTCACTTTCCGAAATTAATCTGTTCCAGAGCTATTTTCGTAACCTGCATTTTTTTGTAAGTTGAATCGCATTTTACATGTAAAACACGTGATTCGTTCCAAGGCTCCCAATACTACCCTCTAAGACCTTTAAAAATCATAAAAGCTTCAATATCATACCGATTGTAGACGGGTTTGGCCATACTGTATTCCTTTGTGATATCACTCGAGCCGTTTCTACTTCTCACTCGCACCAGAAATCACACGTGCGCACGTGTGTGTGTGTGTGTGTGTGTGTGTGTGTGTGTGTGTGTGTGTGTGTGTGTGTGTGTGTGTGTGTGTGTGTGTGTGTGTGTGTGTGTGTGTGTGTGTGTGCGCGCGCGTGTTGACCATGTCTTCTTAGCAGAGTTGTAATCTTATAAATGCTTATGGAAGCTAAAAAGCCTGGTTTGGACATGTACAGAGCAGGGATAGTGAGTATATTGGTAGTAGGATGGGCAGAAGGCCTAGAGGAAGACCAAAGAAGAGATTCATGGATGTGGTGAAGGAAAACATGAAGGTCGTTGGCGAAAGAGTAGAAGATGCAGAGGACAGGGTGAGATGGTGGCAGATGATTTGCTGTGGTGACCCCTGAAGGGAACAGCTGAAAGGAAAAGAAGAAATGCCTGAGTCAAGAAATAAAGCATAAAACAACAGTAACTCTGTCCTTTACATGAAAAACATCATGGTGGATTCAGCTCTATATTAGACAATGGGAGGTAGTTTCTTCATTCCTCTTAGGCAATGGGATCCCTGTCCAAGATGGCGTCAGGTGGACCTGTCCAAGATAGCGCTTGAGTGAAGGCGACATGAATGACAGCTCAGTTGTTAGCCAATGGGAGGCCAGTGGGGCAGGATGTTTGAACGTCATTGATGGGAGAGCAGCTCGTGCATTGTTTGAATGTTTGAAAGGCGGTTTTTAATGTTTGAATGGCGCGTTTGAATTTTTAAGATGGCGCTTTCGTAACATGAATTTGTTTCTTATCCTGAGGCAAGAATTTTAGGAAAATGCTTTTCGTAACCTGAATTTTTCGTTTGGTGAGACTTTTGTAAGGTGAGGTACCACTGTATTCTCTGTCTTCCTTTCGGCTTTCTTCCCTTTTACTCAGGAGTCGCCACAGCGAGTCATCTGATTCGCACTTTTGATTTGGCAGAGGTTTTTATGTCGGATGCCCTTCCTGTCACAACCCTTTTAGCAAGGGACAGAAACACACTGACGACTTTGCAGCCTACTCTTTACGAAAGTCAGCAATGGTTCTTTTACATGCCTCGCACCATAGACAGTGAGAGACATGGCCTGCCTTTGATAACCCAGTTAGCCGCACTGGAGGGACAGTGACAACCCTGTGGAGAGTGGGACTCGAACCCCCAACCTTTAGATCAGCGATCCAGCGCCCTATGCCACTAGACCGCCACTGCCCCCTACTGTATATATATATATATATATATACGAGACGTACGGGCAGAAGACAGCATTTGTGAACAACAGTTTGGTTTCATGCCAAGAAAGAGCACCACAGATGCAGTGTTTGCCTTGAGGATGTTAATGGAGAAGTACAGAGAAGGTCAGAGGAAGCTGCATTGTGCCTTTGTGGATCTGGAGAAAGCATATGACAGGGTGCCGAGAGAAGAACTGTGGTATTGCATGAGGAAGTCTGGAGTGGCAGAGAAGTATGTTAGAGTGGTGCAGGACATGTATGAGAGATGTAAGACAGTGGTGAGGTGTGCAGTCGGTGTGACAGAAGAGTTCAAGGTGGAGGTGGGACTGCATCAAGGGTCAGCTCTCAGCCCCTTCTTGTTTGCTATGGTGATGGACAGGCTGACAGACGAGGTTAGACAAGATTCCCCATGGACTATGATGTTTGCAGATGACATTGTGATCTGTAGTGAGAGCAGAGAACAAGTGCGGGAAAATCTCGAGAGGTGGAGGTATGCCCTGGAAAGGAGGGGAATGAAGATTAGCCTCAGTAAGACAGAATACATGTTCATGAATGACAAGGACCAAAGAGGAACGGTGAGATTACAGGGAGCAGAGATAAGGAAGGTGGAGGATTTTAAGTACTTAGGCTCAACAATCCAGAGCAATGGAGAGTGTGGAAAAGAGGTCAAGAAGCGTGTGCAGGCAGGTTGGAATGGTTGGAGAAAAGTGTCCGGTGTGATGTGTGATAGGAGGGTATCGGCAAGAATGAAAGGAAAAGTGTACAAGACGGTGTTGAGGCCAGCGATGTTGTATGGTTTAGAAACAGTGGCCCTGGGGAAAAGACAGGAGGCAGAGTTGGAGGTAGCAGAGATGAAAATGTTGAGGTTCTCTTTGGGAGTAACGAGGATGGATAGGATTAGGAATGAGCATATCAGAGGGACAGCACATGTAAGACCTTTTGGAGACAAAGTCAGAGAGGCTAGATTGAGATGGTTTGGACATGTACAGAGGAGGGATCGTGAGTATATTGGTAATAGGATGCTGAGGCTGGAACTACCAGGCAAAAGGCCTAGAGGAAGACCAAAGAGACGATTCATGGATGTGGTGAAGGAGGACATGAAGGTCGTTGGTGTAAAAGAAGAAGATGCAAAGGATAGGGTGAGATGGAGGCAGATGATTCGCTGTGGCGACCCCTGAAGGGAACAACCGAAAGGAAAAGAAGAAGATATACGAGACGTACCTACATAGTATGCTGATGTAATACGCTACTTCCACATGAAGCTGCGTCCATTGTTTACAAACAACAGACTGAACGTGCCCTCCTTCTTCCCAGTTCACCACGTGTTACCCTTGTGTTAAGACGTTGTCTCTGTGATCTTTGTGTTTACACTGTTTTGCAGACTTTTGTAACCCTAAACAAATATGGTTAGTCAGAAGCGTAAGCCTACTAATGATAGCGGTAATCAGAAAAAGCGGCAAGCCTTCGAGTTAGAAACGAAGATGGCTATTAACAAGAAAATTGATGCTGGTGATAAACATGTGAATGTTGCAAGTTTCTTCCAAATGGCTCCGTCGACCATCGGAACCATTGACAAGCAGAAAGATTTCATCGTGGATCATGTTTGATACTGTATTTCATATTTGATGAATGAATTTGATTAAAATTGATATAATTTGATATTATTTTACAATGTTATGTTTCTAATAATTGATTTAGGGGTGTTTTATGAGATACGGTAATGGTATTTATGGATGTATAGTACAGTATGAACGTCATACATCACTGGAACATACAGTAACAACTTACGTTTTTTTTTTAACCTTACGTTCGGCCAACTGGAACCGAACTAAAACATAAGTTGGGGAGCGTCTCTCCCTCGCTCTCTCTCTCTCTCTCTCTCTGTCTCTCTCTCTCTCTCTCTCTCTCTCTCTCTCTCTCTCTCTATATATATATATATATATATATATATATATATATATATATATATATATATAAGTAAAAATAAGAGGACAGGACAAAGACTTTTGAAAAACTTCATTTTTACTTATATTTGCTCTATGAAAAAGTATTGAGCACTCTCTTATGGAAGGATCTACTCAGAAAAAAAAAAAATATATATATATATATATATATATATTGAATAGAATTAGCAAAAATGCTTGGAGCTTTAATATTAATATTATATTTTTTCTGTCTCTATTCACACAGCATTATGCAGTTTTAATATTTCTAAGTGCTCTCATTGGATAAACACTTTACGCAATCCTGCTAACACCCTGTTTACTGTTCAGCTTCATTTTCATCAGCGCTGATCAGAATCAATATGAAGCTTTTTGAGTTTTCAAGCAGCCTGGATCCTTTAGACCATTTCTCCCTTCTCCTTCTTTTCTCCTTTTTTTTCGAGACAATCCAAGCTTTAACCTTAAACGCCTTTAACTTCGCCTCAATATTAGCTTTTCTTATTGTTATTGCTGGCTCCTCGTGCCAGTAGCTCAGAGGCCACGGCTTCCAATCCGGCAAAAAGCTCATATGTTGCCTCTAGCCTGCAGGTCTCAGGGAGTCAGTGAACCCTGAATTTCTGATGTGGTGGAGAGATTATTTTCTGCTTTATATTTTGAGGCGTGCGCATGCTGAGCCTGCCAATCCTATCCTGTCCTGTTTCGTTATTCCCAAATTCAGCACAAAGTCTTCCTGCTTGAGTTGTGTGAGGGGGGATTTGGGTTTGGGACCAGGTGGAGTCGCTTTTGTGCCGGTGTTGTGGGTTTGGTGTTGCTGCAGTGTGTAAAAATCGAGGAATGGAAATGCTGTGTTCACTGCAGTCACACCATCTACAGATTTTGACCAGCTGCATTCTCGGCAAACAAAAAAAACAAGCATTGGAATGATCTGCTTGTGGAGTCAGGGTTGTATGTTACCGTGAGTTACACAACAGTTGTTTTGAGTTCTTCATTCCGACTGGTATTGACTTATTTTCTAGATAACAGCAGCTCTGGCACTATAGGGCATCTGCAGATATGTAATCATGTCAATAGCTTAGAAAATTATGGGTTACACAAGACACTATGGCATAAATTTTAAAAAGATTTAATATAGTAAAGTTTTCACGAAGGAGATGTTTATTTCAGGTCTGGAAGGAGTCTCCAGTGTTAATCACATCAGACTATGTGGTAGGGGGACTGTTCGATTGAGCAACATCCACGAAGGCTCAGGAAAATAGTAGTTAAAGAAACGCAAACTAAATCAATATTTCTGGAGAATACTGTATTTTTACATGTACAGGTAGGCCAGGTAAGCTATTTCTGTTAGAAGCACCACACAAAAATGCCCAGGGCTTGAACCCAGGACCTTCTTGTTGTGAGATGGATGTGCTAACCCCTATGGCAGCATGTCACCTGCATGAATATATCAATATGCAAATTTACACACCATGCTAAATATCTAAAAATAAAAATGTAAATAAAACTCCAGCTCTGACAGGATGACTGTTGGATATAGTGACCTCCGGTTGATTTCACAGATATCTCTGTTTATGTGCTTTTTTTAGGGCTGGATATGAGACAGGCTGAAGTGGTGGCACTGGCTACAGGCACTAAGTGCATTAACGGAGAGTATCTGAGTGACCAGGGCCTGACTGTAAACGACTGTCACGCAGAAATCACAGCCAGACGAGCGTTACTGCGCTTCCTGTACTCACATCTGGAGCTTCACCTCAGGTACGTCCTCTGCTCATGTTATCATCATCTCCCACACCATGATGTCTTACTTAAGTTAAGATGAGTTCTTCAGCTTGTAATAAATTCCTTTTTTTTTTTTTTTGAAATGATATAAGACCACAATGAAGAAAAGGGAATCCAACCTTTAATTCAAAGGCATTTATTCAGTGTGGGGGGATCCAACATTAAGAAATAATTATTTTACATCAAATCATGTATGCCACAATTATTACCACCCCTGATGTTAATACATTGTAAAACTGGCTTTTAACAAAATTAAAAACAGCACCTAATCTTTTCCTATAATATTTCACAAGATGAGAGAATGCAGAAAGCGGTATCTTGGATCATTCCTTTCTGCACAGTCTCTTTAAATCATCCAGCCTCGTGGTCCTCTCCTCTACACTCTCCTATTATTTCTTTAGCCATCTTTCTCACTGTCTGTGGTGGCAAAATAACCTGTCCAGGCTTGTTTACCACTATTCCGATTGTTTTAAACTTCTTAATGGTTCCTCTGACAGTAGATATGGGTAGGTGCAGGCAAGTCACTATTTTCTTGAATCCATTGTCTGACTTCTGAAGGTCGACGTCCATCTGTTCCACCTGCCCCACCCTCCCTGACCGATGAAGACTTCGCCTGACTTCTTTGATGGGAAGATTAAACAAATTTGTGAGACATTTACTCCCATCTCATCACACAGCGTAGATTTCACTTACCCTTCCCTTGCACAGTTTTCCAATCTCACAGATGAAGACATCCAGCAAGTCATTTCATCATGCAATCTTACAACCTGTTCACTGGATATAATTCCTTCCAAAATACTCCAGACTATCTCTCAAGACTTTCTTCCATTTACATCCGCTATCATTAATAACTTGCATATCATCTGGTCAGGTACCAACAGCATTCAAAAGAGCCAGGGTTGTGCCCATCTTAAAGAAACCCTCTCTGGATCCATCGGACATCAGCAACTACAGACCGATATCACTTCTTGCTTTCCTTTCTAAAATTCTTGAATGAACAATTTGTAACCAAATGACTTTCTATTTTTATTTTTCAGAATAACCTCCTTGACTCTAATCAATCTGGCTTCAAAGCAGCACATTCCACAGAGACTGCACTATTGGATGTTACATCGAAGCTACATCCTACAACATCAGCCAAGATGTCATCAGTCCTCATCCTGTTGATCTTTCAACAGCATTTGACATGGTCAACCACAAGACTCTCTTGCCCACCCTCAGGAGTCTAGAAATTTATGGAATAGCATGGAGTGGTTTGCTTCCTACCTAAGGTCTAAGGTTGGTCATATGAGTTGACATGAAATGTATCCACATCCTCTCTGTGCCGATTTTCCACTGGTGTTCCTCAGGGCTCAGTTCTTGATTCACTTCTCTTCTCTCTTTATACTAAGTCCCTTGGTGTTGTCTTATCCTCACGTGGATTCAAATACCCACTGCTATGCAGATGACACAACCTGTTCTCTCTTTTCCTCCCTCAGATACTGATGTTTCTGCCTGGATCTATGCATGTCTGGCAAGTATCTCCTCATGGATGACAGCTCATCAGCTGAGGCTTAATCCCAGCAAGGCTGAATTGCTGTTCATCCCAGCAGACCACAAGATCTTGCGATCTCCTTGGATAATGCTGTGAGCTCTCCTCCAGGCACTGCATGAAGTCTTGGAAGAGGTAGTCTGCTGGGCTTTTTACACCCGAGCCTAGTGGCCAGTGCTTATTCCTGGTTTCCATAGTGTGAAGCTTCCAGGAGTTCCACTCCTCCTGGATGGGATGCTAGTCCATCACAGATTACCTTCCCAGTACAGTATACTTTACTGGTACCCATTTGTACTGATGGGTGAACAGAGGCACACTTGTGGTTAAGACCTTG
>CM045728.1:11239849-11269849 GCA_024760905.1 Plotosus lineatus | reverse complement strand
AGGAATGTTCTAGAAGTGAAAAGAGTGTCAGACAGAGTGATGAGTCTCAAGTTAGAAATTAAAAGCGTGATGGCAATGTTGTTAGTGCTTATGCCCCACAGGCAGGATGTGAGCTAAAAGAGAAGGAGAGATTCTGGAGTGACTTAGACAAAGTGGTGCAGAGTACCCCCAGAGGTGAAAGAGTGGTCATTGGTGCAGACTTCAATGGACATGTTGGTGCAGGAAACAGAGGGGACAAGGAAGTGATGGGCAGGTTTGGTATCCAGGACAGGAACAGAGAAGGACAGATGTTGATCGATTTTGCAAAAAAGGATGGAAATGGCTGTGGTGAATACTTACTTCAAGAAGAAACAGGAGCATAGGGTGACTTATAAAAGTGGAGGTAGGAGCACACAGGTAGACTACATCTTGTGTAAGCGATGTAATTTGAAGGAAGTCAGTGACTGCAAAGTAGTAGTGGGTGAGAGTGTTGCCAAACAGCATAGGATGGTGGTATGCAGGATGATGCTGATGGTGAGGAAGGTGAAGAAGGCAAAGGCAGAGCAGAAGACAGAGTGGTGGAAGTTGAAAAGGGAAGAGTGTAGTGTTGTCTTCAAGGAGGAATTGAAACAGGCTTTGGGTGGTCAGGAAGTGCTTCCAGATGACTGGACAACCACAGCAAATGTGATCAGGGACACAGGTAGGAGAGAACTTGGTGTGTCCTCTGGAAGGAAAGTAGATAAGGAGACTTGGTGGTGAAATGAGGAAGTGCAGGAGTGTGTACAAAGGAAGAGGTTAGCCAAGAAGAAGTGGGACATTGAGAGGACGAAGAGAGTAAACAGAAGTACAGGGAGACACAGCGTAAGGCGAACATAGCAGTGGCTAAGGCCAAACAGAGGGCGTATGATGACTTGTATGATAGGTTGGACAGTAAGGAGGAAGAAAATGATCTATACAGGCTGGCACAGCAGAGAGATAGAGATGGGAAGGACGTACAGCAAGTTACAGTGATAAAGGACAGAGAGGGAAATGAATTGACTGATGACAGAAGTGTGCTGGGAAGATGGAAAGAGTACTTTGAATAGCTGATGAATGAGGAAAATGAGAGAGAGAAAAAAGAGTAGAAGAGGTGACCATTGAGGAGCAGGATGTAGCAAAGATTCGTAAGTATGAAGTGAGGAGGGCACTGAAGAGGATGAAGAATGGAAAGGCAGTTGGTCCTGATCATATACCTGTGGAGGTATGGAAGTATCTAGGAGAGGTAGCAGTAGATTTTCTGACAAAAACATTCAACAAGGTCTTAGAGAATGTGCAGATGTCGGAGGAATGGAGGAGAAGTGTGCTGGTGCCCATTTTTAAGAACAAGGGAGACGTGCAGAGTTGCGGCAACTACAGAGGGATAAAGTTGATGAGCCATATGATGAAGTTTTGGGAAAGAATAGTGGAAGCTAGACTAAGGGCAGAGGTCAGCATTTGTGAACAACAGTTTGGTTTCATGCCAAGAAAAAGCACCACAGATGCAATGTTTGCTTTGAGGATGTTAATAGAGAAGTACAGAGAAGGTAAGATGAGGCTGCATTGTGCCTTTGTGGATCTGGAAAAAGCATATGACAGGGTGCCAAGAGAAGAAGTGTGGTATTGCATGAGGAAGACTGGGGTGGCAGAGAAGTATGTTAGAGTGGTGCAGGACATGTATGAGAGATGTAAGATAGTGGTGAGGTGTGCTGTCGGCGTGACCGATGAATTCAAGGTGGAGGTGAGACTGCATCAAGGATCAGCTCTCAGCCCCTTCCTGTTTGCTATGGTGATGGACAGGCTGACAGACGAGGTTAGGCAAGAATCTCCATGGACTATGATGTTTGCAGATGACATTGTGATCTGTAGTGAGAGCAGAGAACAAGTGCAGGAAAATCTAGAGAGGTGGCGGTATGCCCTGGAAAGGAGAGGAATGAAGGTTAGCCTCAGAAAATCAGAATACATGTATGTGAATGAGAAGAACCCAGGAGGAACGGTGATGTTACAGGGAGCAGAGATAACAAAGGTGGAGGATTTTAAGTACTTAGGCTCAACAATCCAGAGCAATGGAGAGTGTGGAAAAGAGGTGAAGAAGCGTGTGCAGGCAGGCTGGAATGGTTGGAGAAAAGTCTCTGGTGTGATGTGTGATAGGAGAGTATCAGCAAGCATGACAGGAAAAGTGTACAAGACGGTGGTGAGGCCAGCGATGTTGTATGGCTTAGAAACAGTGGCATTGAGGAAAAGGCAGGAGGCAGAGCTGGAGGTAGCAGAGATGAAAATGTTGAGGTTCTATCTGGGAGTCACGAGGATGGATAGGATCATAAATTAGTCCATCAGAGGGACAGCCCATGTAAGATGTTTTGGAGACAAAGTCAGAGGCTAGATTGAGATGGTTTGGACATGTACAGAGGAGGGATAGTGAGTATATTAGCATTAGGATGCTGAGGTTGGAACTACCAGGCTGAAGGCCTAGAGCAGGGGTCACCGACCTTTTTGAAACCGAGAGCTACTTCTTGGGTACCAATTAATGCGAAGGGCTACCAGGTCAAAACACACCTCTGAAATTACAAATTTGCTCAATTTACCTTTAATTATATGTTATCATTAATAATTAATGATATTTATCTATGTGAAGATATTGATTTGATTTAAAATATATTCAAAAAAATTAGATGCAGCTCAATGGAGAGTGGCGCTATGGAGCTGTGGGCCTGTCCTAAAACTAGCAGTGAACAGGTCCGCGGGCAACTTATAGTGTCCTTGCGGGCTACCTGGTGCCCACGGGCACCACGTTGGTGATCCCTGGCCTAGAGGAAGACCAAAGAAGAGATTTATGGATGTGGTGAAGGAAGACATGAAGGTCGTTGGAGTAAGAGAAGAAGATGCAGAGGACAGGGTGAGATTGAGGTGGATGGTTTGCTGTGGCAACCCCTAAAGGGAACAGCTGAAAGGAAAAGAAGAAGACATACAGACCACACCTCCGGACAACATCTCGAAACTTCTCTCATTCCAGCTACATGTTCACCTCTCTCGCTCTCTCTCTCTCTCTCTCTCTCTCTCTCTCTCTCTCTCTAATTCATCTCACATGTTCACACCCGTTCTGCAGACTCGTTCTGTAGACTTGATAAATGTGAGAATCACACACACACACACACACACACACACACACACACACACACACACACACACACACACACACACTCACTCACAGCTGTGTTTGCATCTATTACCATATGCTTGATTTAATTATGACCATCAGCTTCTCTCTGTTTGACTTTGTTGATGTTAGACTTCTTAAGATCTTTTTGCGCAGGAGAATCCAGCTCTGCGTGTCGAGCACAGTTCGGTTTCTGCTCAAACACATCTGATTAAACTCGTCTCATGACCAGGTTGAGTTTGTCTTATGGAACTAAAAATCTGTTGTTAATTCTTCAGAGATGCATCCGCTTTAATATACAGAAAGTTCATGTGTCTCTGTATATCGGCGTATTTATTGGTGATCACATCGACTCTGAGTGAATATTCGTAATTAGTGGTTATTAGGTCTGTCTCACAGCATGTAGGCTTTGGGTTTGAGTCCCATGTTTGGCAAGGCAGTATTGGAGACAAAGTCAGAGAGGCCAGATTGAGATGGTTTGGACATGTACAGAGGAGGGATAGTGAGTATATTGGTAATAGGATGCTGAGGTTGGAACTACCAGTTAGAAGGCCTAGAGGAAGACCAAAGAGACGATTCATGGACGTGGTGAAGGAGGACTTGAAGGCAGTTGGTGTAAGAGAAGACGATGCAGAGGACAGGGTGAGATGGAGGCAGATGATTCGCTGTGGCGACCCCTGAAGGGAAAAGCCGAAAGGAAAAGAAGAAGAAGAAGAAGAAAAAGAAGCTTGGCAAGGCTGTTTCTGTATAAAGTTTGCAAGTCTCCACAGACACATCAGTCCAAAGACACATCAAGCTAATTGGCTGAGTGTGCAGCGTTGTTTGTGGGTTGACCCCGAGATGAACTAGTGAGCTGTTCAGCGTGTGCTTTACCTTTAACCAGAGTCGACTGAGATAGTTACATTACCAAGTGCATCATATTCTCGTCTATAACTTTGATTCGTGTAGAAACTGTTGAAACTACTTTTGTTTCCTATTTTTTGTCCAAAAAGGATTTGATTGAGAAAAATTCAACTCTGAAGTGTGACAATCTTTTATAAAACATCTTCCTCTCTGTGTTATGATTCTAGTCTTTCCAGTTTTTTCAGAAGAAGAATAGTCAGAAATTACGATAGATAGTCTACACCAGGGGTCACCAATATGGTGCCCGCGGGCACCAGGTCGTCCACAAGGACAACGTGAGTCGCCAGCAAGCATGTTCACGGTTCAGGAACCTATGGCTCGCGAGCCAGACGTGGCTCTTTCGATGACTGCATCCGGCTTTAAGATAAATCAGGTGGCCTTTCTTAACAGAATAACTAATACATAATTTCGCTGTACTTTAAATAAAAATACAGAAAAAGGCCATCAAATGAAACAAAAACATAAATAAATCTCATGCATTTTAATCTATACATCTATTTTCAATGTCACTTGTCGCTGTGGCACGCAGCAGAGAGCCAATCCTTTTTGTAGTCCAGTGTGTGGGCGGGGCCGATACCTTGAAACTCTAATTTTATTGGATTATTTGCAACAGCCTGTGCGAGTTGTTTTTGGGTAAAGAGGTAAATTTCCCTCGTTTTGATCAGCTCATGTGTAAGAAGCCAAGCAGAGCTGGCAAGCAAAACACAAATGGACAGAATGAAAAAACTTCAACCCGCAGACCAGCTGATTGCCTTGGGACAAGCTTCCTGTCACATAAACACTGCAGTGTGAGTCAAGTTGTACTGACCATCTTTGGCTCCACAGGCGCATGCGAGCAGTCCTTCTCCCACCTGAACAACATCGAGACCCATTTCTGCCCTGCGATGGTCTGGAGAGCTGTCCAGGGTGTACTCTGCCCTCACCCAGAGTCAGTTGAGATGGGAGTCAGCCTCCCCGCGACCCTAATTAGGATTAAGTGGTTCAGAAAATGAATGAATTAATGAATAAAATAGTTTTGACAGCTCAGGGCTTAAGTGCTTGAATGTACGTTGTACAAAGCCGTCTGTCTTGGGGTGTAGCGTATTCATCTTATACGATCTCGCTGAAGAGGAAAACTGCTGTGCCAGTCGTGTAGTAATCATTCAACTCTTCCTCATTCATGTTAGTGACGAATATAGCAATAGAAGAATAGCAATAATTTGTTGGTGATTTTCCACCAATCAGAAACAAGAAAATATTTTGGATGAGTAATAAAAGACATTATTCTGAGTGAATAATTCGCAAATTAAAATGACAGACATGCACTCGATGCTCCCTGTGTGGCAAATGTAAGAACAGATCATAAAAAATCGTATTTTGCTTCTTCCTTTTTCTCTGTGTAGAATTTAATAAAACTGAATGAGTGCCTTGAGTGCTCATGCTCTGCTCAAGGGGTGCATGGAGGTCACCTGACCTACGTCTTCATACTTAAAATGTGTAAAATACTCTCAAAATTTTGTTGTACTTTGTGTTTTAAATGCTAAAACACTTATTCACCTCAGGACACCCTGGACAGCTCGCCAGGCCATCGCAGGGCAGAAACATGCTGACGGCTATCCAGCTCCTCCTGACAAAATTCAGCAATGGTTCTTGTTACGTATGGAATTTAGAAGATGAAATTGCCCTGTGAAAACCAGTAAAGCACATCAAACCACGACATAAACTATATACAATTTAGTAATATGAACAAAGTAAGGCAAAATAATACTCACAGCTTAGAGCTAAACAAAATACAAATTAAACAAAAAGTCCCATAGTCACCAAGCACCTGCAGCGGGGTAAATTTAGAGACGGCGTGCGTGCTGGCGGGGAAAGGCTTGGAATCCCGCGTGTCGAAAGAAACAAATGATGAACATCCTCGCATGGGCTGTGGATGAACATGGATGATGGACTTGGGTGATGGAGTCTTGAACGCCGAAACTTGGGTGACGACCATTCCATGATCTGCCTTGGATGAGATGATCCACCGCGATGAGTTTCCTTAGATCATCCGTGCGCCGAAGCGACTTAAAGAGACTCCTCAGGTGATCTGTGTTCAGCTGAAGAGACTCAAAGAGACCAACAGGTCCTTAATATACTAGTAGATTCCCCAATGTTCGGGAAAGTTCCATTCTGAAAAATTCCAGATCACCTGACCCGCCACCAGGGTGCATGCAACCAAGTCCCTTAATGGAAAATTCCAGACCCAAACAGCTGACTATTTACAGCACACTAACTGAATATAATTACACTCAATGTTTAGACATCCATTATTTTTATATTTAAATTTATACAAATATTTACATGCCCATAACATTCTTTTACATGTACCTCCACTATAGACAGTGAGAGACATGGTCGGCCTTTGATAACCCAGTCAGGTGCACTGGGGGGACAGTGACAACCCATGGAGGGTTCCTTAAGATCAGTGATCCAGCACCTTTACCACCAGGCCACCACTGCCGGCCAACAAACAGCTAAAACTTTTCTAGGTTGTTTTTTTTTTTTTTTTTTTTTTCTCAGTTTGATTTTGTCAATTAAAGCTGGCCAGCTCACAGAATGAAAACAATGAAGGAAGAGGGAAAAAAGCATATTATAGAGTAGTGTGTCAAACATTCTTCAAGAAAACTGGACTGAATGGTCCTACCTTGCTCGTTGGAAGAAAGAGGCATTATGGGATAGCTGGTCTGGGGTAGAGCAGAGCAAGGAGTGAGGTAGCAGGTGATGTTCAATTGACTGGGCATCATTATATCTTTCACTCACCTACCTCATAGTCCAGCAGTGGGAGAAGAGGAGAAGAAAAAGCAATTCGTGTTTTTCTTTTTTCTTTTTTTTTTTTTTTAATTTTTATTTTATTTTTGTGTTTTTTTTTCCGACGGACAAGTAATATGCAGGGAGCTGATTGAGCGAATGTATGTTTAAATAAACCAATGATGGTTTTAATTAAAGGCCTAAAATGGCTCGCCGATGAATGATGCTTTATATGGCATTTGGATTTTTATGTAGATGAACGCTTTAATTTAATGGCCTTGGACTGAAGGAGAGATAGGCAGAGAGAGAGAGAGAGAGAGAGAGAGAGAGAGAGAGAGACCCCCCTCGTCCCTCGTTTAAGCTCATACACAAGCCAGATGGCTGTCTTTTCTTGCATGAGATTAAAAGATGTTTCTAATTCACAGCATTGCATCCTGGGCAAATGGATATTGCAAGACTAAATCATTTCTTCCCTCAAAGACACACAGCAGGAAGAGTGAGAAAATAAAAAGCAAGATGTCAATCTCTTCCTGCATATAGGTGTGAGAGAAGTTCTATAAACACGATACCAAGGTTCATGGCGCTACTCCAGGGATGTCATCGTTCACTTCCTGGAAATAGCACTTGGTGTTAATTGACTGCTTGGGGAGACAAAGAATGGCTCATTATTGGGGATAATCAGAGGTGTGAGAGAGGTGATTATAATAATTACCGACAAGATCAAAAAGGCATTAATTAAAGCGAAAGAACAATGCTGGGTAGAAATAGCAGCACCGCATGTGTGACTGTTTTGTGAATGTATTAAGGTATCATTATTAAAAGTCAAAGAAAAAACATATTGAATCCTATTTTTGTTTTTCCACACAAGGATGATTTTATTAATTATTTAAGAAATAAACCTAAACGTGACATGCTGTTATAGGAAATTAATCAGCAACAGGGTGCTATGATGCAGTTGAGTGACTGTCACGGTATCAAACGGATTTCTGAATTTGTCGATTCCGGAGTTTTCCAATGAGTGTCCTTTTTATTGAAAAATGAAAGATCATATATTTGTTATCTCCAGCGGTGAGGTTATTTTTTACTCTTGCGTTGTGTGTTTGTTGATTAGCAGGATAACGCAAAAATGTATTTGCATATTGTCAGAAATTTCAAGCAGTGGTGGAACTTCAGACAAGAAAAAAGACCATTAAATTTTCATTTGATCTGAATCAAATTCTGTATCCAGGATTGAGTTGTTTTTTGTTTTGTTCCTCATAAAAGGATTCTTCAGTCCAGAGGACAAAAAAGCCTTTGTTAGATTTTGAAAATGATTCAGATTAAATTCTAGATCCAGGAATTTTTTAAACGGATATATTAACGTTATGACATGGAATGATTTTTGAGCTTATGCTTCATCGGGGGGTATGGTAGGCTTGGTAGAGGTTTGCACTTTGATTTGTCTCATGTCCATGCTTAAGATAATGCTTACCCAGAATAAAAATACACAGTATTTACCCCAGAAGGCAGACAATTTTTTTCTTAACCAAACAACACCGAACTTAAACAGAAACACGGAACATGAACTTGTTAAACGAACAATTAAACGAGCAGGACAGGTGATACAAACAAATGCGGAAATCAGCAAGGGAAAGGACGTGAAAAGAAAACCCAGTACAGTGGTACCTTGACATAAGAAATTAATCCGTTCCGGGAGTAAGCTTGTAAGTCAAAATGTTTGTTAGATAAAACAAAAATTCCCATCGGAAATTATAGAAAACCAAATGAATTCATTCCAACTACCTCCCAAACTCATATAACTTGACACAAGCATGTATATTTGATTTAATATATTAAATATAAACATGTAAAATTACAGTAAATATTTATTATTATTATTATTATTATTATTATTATTATTATTATTATTATTATTATTATCAATATAATAATACATGTACAGTAACATTAATAATAATTAATAATGAATAATAATAATACAACAAGAATAAACCAAAAAAAGTCAACCAGCCCTTCGATCATTGACTGTGCAAAGATGTCACGTGGGCAAGCATGAGGTGGTGTGTAACAGAAGAGAAAGAGGAGGAGGTGGAGGAGGAGGAAGAGGAGGAGGAGGAGGAGGAGAATTTTGTGCATGTGCATGCTACGAATGCCAACAAGGAAAGGCTTGTGGTGAGCTCCCACATGGCCAGTGCTTCTCAAATTGTGTGGGGGGGGAGTGAGATGCCAGTGAGGTTACGTATGACCCTGGGGAACATGTTTTTTTGCCATACTGTACTAGAATTAATTGTAATTGCGCATGCCACCGACTGTAAAGGATGCGCAATTACACTTTCCTCGCTGGAATTCATAGCATGCACAAGCACAAAATTCTTCTCCTCCTCCCTCTGTTACGCACCACCTCATGCCTACCCACGTGACATCTTTGCACAGTCGATGATCAAAGGGTTGGTTGACTTACTGTTTATTCTTGTTTAATTCTTCTTCTTTCTTCTTTTCCTTTCGGCTTTTCCCATCAGGGGTCACCACAGCGAATCAACTGCCTCCATCTCACCCTATCTTCTGTATCTTCTATTCTTACTCCAGCTACCTTCATGTCTTCCTTCACCACATCCACAAATCTTCTCTTTGGTCTTCCTCTCGGCCTTCTGCCTGGTAGTTACAACCTCAGCATCCTACTACCAATATACTCACTAGCCCTCCTCTGTACATGTCCAAACCATCTCAATCTAGCCTCTCTGGTGTTGTCTCCAAAACATCTTACATGTGCTGTCCCTCTGATGGACTCATTCCTGATCCTATCCATCATTGTTACTCCCAAATAGAACCTCAACATTTTCATCTCAGCTACCTCCAGCTCAGCCTCCTGTCTTTTCCCCAGGGCCACTGTTTCTAAACCATACACCATTGCTGGCGTCATCACTGTCTTGTACACTTTTCCTTTCATTCTTGCCGATACCTTCCTATCACACATCACACTGGATACTTTTCTCCAACCAGTCGAACCTGCCTGCACATGCTTCTTCATCTCTTTTCCACACTCTCCATTGCTCTGGATTGTTGAGTCTAAGTACTTAAAATCCTCCACCTTTCTTATCTCTGCTCCCTGTAACCTCACTGTTCCTCCTGGGTCCTTGTTGTTCACACACATGTATTCTGTATTACTGAGGCTAACCTTCATTCCTCTCCTTTCCAGGGCATACCTCCACCTCTCGAGATTTTCCTGCACTTGTTCTCTGCTCTCACTACAGATCACAATGTCATCGGCAAACATCATAGTCCATGGGGAATCTTGTCTAATCTCGTCTGTCAGCCTGTCCATCACCATAGCAAACAAGAAGGGGCTCAGAGCTGACCCTTGATGCAGTCCCACCTCCACCTTGAACTCTTCTGTCACACCGACAGCACACCTCACCACTGTCTTACATCTCTTATACATGTCCTGCACCACTCTAGCATACTTCTCTGCCGCTCCAGACTACCTCGTGCAATACCACAGTTCCTCTCTCTGCACCCTGCCATATGCTTTCTCCAGATCCACAAAGGCACAATGCAGCTCCATCTTTCCTTCTATTATTATTATGATTATTATTATTACTATGGATGCTTTTATAGCGCATTATTCATACACGCATATGCTCAATGCCCATGAGAATATTGCATTGTTCTATCGTTTTGATGCTGAGCGCCAAGCAGGCAGCAACAACTCCCAAATTTTAACGTCGTATGGTATGACACGGCCAGATTCAAACGCCGATCTTGCAGAGGATAAAGCGGACGCGCTACCAACTGAGCTAAATCCCCAGTGGTGAGATGGAGGCGGATGGTTTACTGTGGCGAATCCTGAAGCGAAAAGCTGAAAGGAAAAGAAGAAGAAGAAGGATTGGGCAGATTTTTGGTGGGATCGAAGCTCATGTCACAGAAAATTTGCTATTAAAGACACTCGTAAGTCAAGGTACCACTGTCCTAACCTTTTCTATTTTCACTCCAGTTCGGAGTTGGGAAACACATGGGACATTTCTTTTTTTGTTTATTTCTTTATTTATTTATTTATTTCCTACAGGACTGAAGTTGATCAATCCTTAAAAGAGTCTCACTTCTCTTATACCACCAGCCTTGGACGCCTATTAATAAATATATCTTTCGGAAACTCTGGTATTAGGCAGTGCATAAATCATGTTTAATAGTTGCATGTGATTTTGTGGATGCTAAAATTAACCCTATTTTTTAATGTAGCTTATATTACTTACATCGATTTTCAGTATTACTGAAAAAACATGGAGTGCAATGTCATATTATTTAATGATCACATGTTTTAAATAATTAACACAGAGCAACCTTGATGATACTGTTACTATAGAAACAATAACGTACTAGGGTGAGTGCATTTAACAACAGACCCATGATCATTTAACATCATCTGACCAATAAGATTTAAGAATTTGGCAGTATAGTGGTTATTGATGCATTCTGGTTAAAACTGAGGCCATGTAAATTAACACCTCGTTATTAAATATGTGCTGAATGTCTGAATATAATTGCGCTTTGTTTATTCAGGTCTCTTGTTCCCAAAGCAGGTGATTGTGCCTTTCTGCACACAGAGTCAACATATGCTAATTCACCCTGCACTCTGTGTGTTATGCTAATATGAGTTTCACAGTAATGAAGATAATACTCACTGTGACAGTAACAGGTGTGTGTGTGTGTGTGTGTGTGTGTGTGTGTGTGTGTGTGTGTGTGTGTGTGTGTGTGTGTGTATGTGTGTTGTATTAATTTATATTATAGTCAAATGCATTAGCGTCTCTTTTCCAAGTGAGAGTGTGTTACAACAAGGTGTATTTAAGGTGTGTGTGTGTGTGTGTGTGTGTGTGTGTGTGTGTGTGTGTGTGCACAAAGGCAGTTTAGCAAAGTGTCTCAGCAATTTAACTTTAGTACATTTCAACAAGGTGGGGACCGGTGGTGTAGTGGTTAGGGTGCTGTGCTCATGATCAGGAGGTTGTGTGTTCAAATCCCTGTTAGACCCCCACTGTGCTAAGACCCCTGGGCAAAGTCTTAATCACAAGTGTGCCTCTGTTCACCCAGCAGTATAAATGGGTACCAGTAAAAATATACTGGGAAGGGAACCTGTGATGGATTAGCGTCCCATCCAGGAGGAGTTGAACTCCTGGTCGCTTCATGCTATGGAAACTGGGGGAAGCACTGGCCCTCCAAACCTTCAATCATTCATTTTCTGAACCACTTAATCCTAAGTAGGGTCACAGGGAGGCTGGCGCCCATCTCAGCTGAAACTGGGTGAGGGCAGAGTACACCCTGGACAGCTCACCAGGTCATCACAGGGCAGAAACACGCTGACGGCGATGCAGCTCCTCTTGAGAAAAGTCAGCAATGGTTCTTTTACTTGGGAACCCCCAACCTTGTGATCAGTGATCCAGCACCTTTACGACCAGGCCCCCACTGGCCCTCATCTGCACCTGAGGCCCCGTGATCGTTTAATAGATGCTACATGAGAATGTAAGTTATAAAAGGAAGTTAAAATAAGATTTTATGGTTTATTTAGTTAAATTTTGACTAACACCTGACTTCTAAAAGTGCGTGCGAGAAGGTAAATTAATCTCTAGAGACGACTCTGCCCTTATATAAGGAGATCATATTTTGTTCCAACTACATTGTGTGTATATCTTTGTATGATCCTCATATGAGGCTCACTGGTTAATACCCACTTTTGAACCGCTTAATCCTAATTAGGATCACAGGGAGGCTGGTGCCCATCTTAGTTGACTCTGAGCAAAGGCAGAGTACACCCTGGACAGCTTGCCAGAGCATATACACACGCACACATACACAGAGACAGACAGAGAGAGAAAGAGAGAGAGAGAGAGAGAGAGAGAGCAATGGGCTGCCACAAACATTTGGGACATCCAGAGAGCAGTTAGGGGTTAGGTCACTTGCTCACGGGCACTTCAGCCACTAATGTGAAGAAAGGCAACGTACAGTGGGACCCCCACCCCACCCCCACATCCTACAACCTGGTAACAGTGGGGTTTGAATCCCTGACTTTGGGATCGCTTATCCACCACTGCCCCTATGTTAGTCATTACATAACAATAATAACAACCAATATTTTTTCTGTTTGTGTGTGTGTGTGTGTGTGTGTGTGTGTGTGGTTGTAGGTGGAACGTACTCGGCCTCCAGGGGGCATTGCTCAGTCACTTTGTTGAGCCCGTATATCTGTACAGTATGATGGTGGGAAGCGTGACACATACCGGACACCTCTCCAGAACACTCAACCAGAGGATGGAGCGTCTGGGCTCACTTCCTGCCTGCTACCGTCGCAACCAGCCACTACTCAGCAGTACGTGAAAGCTTAACATGCGCCCTCACGCACTTCAGCACACACTCTACTCATATCATACAGGGACCAAGGTCTTTCCTGCTCCAGCACACCTCGATTAGCTAATTAGTGAGTCTGTGTAGAGAGGATGTGAGGTTAATCAGGTCCTCAGTTATTTCCAGAGGCAGCAACAACATAGCATGCTAGTCATATGCTAATCAGCAAGACATCACCATAGAGCAGTGGTTCTTAACCTTGTTGGCGGTACTGAACCCCACCAGTTTCATATGCTTATTCACCAAACCCTTATTTATTGAAAAATATTTTTTTTTTTTTTTTTTTTTTTTTTTCAAATTCAACACATACTGTTGTACTGTATATGTTTTTACTGAGGCACCAAAATGAACCATGCATTAAAATCACTGTGTACAAAGAACAAAACCAATAGAATGCATGAACCCCCCCCCCCCATGTTTAATTGTTATTATAAGCCTTTATAGCGTTGAGTATGTATTAATTGAGATTATATACATCTCTCATATACACATATACATGTACATATACGTCAATCAGCGGGGGGTTGATCCCACTTTGCAAATCATGCAGATAGAACGCTGACTAGCATCACATTCCGTTATATATGAGAATCCATGTTCGTCCGACCACTTTCTTTTTTGCTCAACATAGTATGGATTAAACCATTAAGAAAGAAATCAGACGACGTACCATCACGACAGTCACAATTCGACTACTGAGCACACCAAATGTCGCCAAGCAATGTAGCGTGATCACCTGCAGCCAGTGATGGCCAAGCGGGACGTGTCGTCATGACTATGAGTTGAGTGTGTGTATTGACCTCCGCCGAACCCCTGAGACTGACTCATCGAACCCCTAGGGTTTGATCGAACCCAGGTTAGGAACCGCTGCCATAGAAGGAGGTTTTTTTTTTTTTTTTTTTTTTTTTTCCACATATGTACTTCTTCTCGTTATTTTTCCATCCACACTCTTTCCATGTTGTAAGCAGGTTTATCACAGATCACAACTTCAGTTGTTTGCAACTCATCTAAGGTGTTGATTAGCTAGTTAACACATGACTTGAATCCTCACTAACTGAATAAATATTGGTATTAATTTTTTTTTTTTTTTTTTTTTTTTTAAGATAATGCCGTGCTGAGTGGGTGTAAAAATCCAAGCTCAGGCAGTGTTAGACTCAAACATATAACTTCTCTCCTATAACCTAATTTACACAGAAAGCAACACGTAAGCGTGAGCAAAGCAATACTAATTAAATGTGTTTGCTAATTTATACCGCCTTATTTCTGAGGTGCAATTTTTAACAGTGATGAATTCAACAGCAGGTTTGAGCGTCATATCAGAATCACTTCACTGCTATTGCACATTTATTTATTCATTTTCTCACCCACATAATCCTAATTAGGGTCGTGGGGAGGCTGGCGCCCATCTCAGCTGAATTGGGGGACATCCTGTAGAGTTCACCAGGCCATCAGCAGGGCCAACATGTGTACAGCCATTCACTCACCCCTAGGTGGAGTAGCCCAAGGACACCCACACAAACAGGGGTAGAGCATGCAAACTTGAGCTGGGACTCGAACCCAGGACCTTCTTGCTGTGAGGAGGCTGTGCAAACCGCCGCTCCACCATGCCGCCCTCTCAGACTCAGTGCAGTGAAAATAAAACTGAAAGCATCCCATTATATTTTAAAAAGTAAAAAATAAAAATAAAACTATACAGTACAAAGCAAACTAGTGGTTCATATGTCTGCAGAGTTTCCTCCAACTTGTCTTTTCTCGAGGTGTGAATGGCGCTACAGTTGTCTGGTGAGCCGTTCAGGGTGTACCCTGTCTTCACCTTGTGTCGGTTGTGCTAGGCACCAGCCTTTCAACCCGAATATGATTAATTGGTTCGGTAAATGAGTAAGTGTAAAAAATTATGTTTTATGATGGTCTTTGATTATGGTAGGTGGAATTTTCCTCATACAAGGTCTTGTGAAGGAGCTGTTACTATAGAAACCATAATGTGCTTATAATGAGAGAATTAAAGAAACTAATGTGGAAGGATTTTTTTTTTTTTTTTTTTTCTTTTCAAAAATTCCAGCAGTGGTGAAGTGAAGCAAAGCATCCGCATTATTCTTCTTGAATTATTCTTCTTGAAGCCATTTCTTTCATTTTATTAAAGGGTGCCAATATTTCTTGAGTTCATTTGAAATCTTGATTTCATTCGGGCACCAGCAAGAAGAATCACCTGGACCAAAAAAAAAAAAAAAAAAAAAAAATTCCCTTCCCAGGATTAACAGACAGAACCATGACCTGTCTCAGGAGAGCCAAACAAAACTCACACATTGACCCTCGTCGCCAAATTGTGTCTCTCTCCCGCTCTTCATCCTGAACACTATGGGATCCATCCTTCTTCCTCTGTAATCAATCTAATCACATGGCTTATCAGCGGGAGAGGAGGAGTTTGCACTTTGTACCTCCGCTTCAGCTCTTTCATGGGCTTTGATGAGCTCTTCCTCCTTTGTGTTGCTTCTGTTGTTGTGGGGGAAAATGGCCTGCTTATTTTAAGCCCCGTTGTCATAAAGAACAGAGGTCTCCAGGAGAGAAGCCGAGCTATTATCACCACCGGGCAAAATTGCTTCTTCACTTAATCAATGAGCCTGTCCTTGAGAAACGGCTCGTGAATGCCCCAGACTTACTGCTGTACACCACAATCACCTGTGCGAAGAGATAGAACTAATATAAATACCATGTGATTAGGATATTTATTTATTCTTTCATTCTTTTTCTCAACCACTTAATCCTAAGTTGGGTCGCCAGGAGGCTGGCGCCCATCTCAGCCGACTCGGTGCAAAGGCAGAGTACACCCTGGACGGTTCGCCAGGCCATCGCAGGGCAGAAACACGTTGACGGCTATGCAGCTGCTCTTGTCGAAAGTCAGCAATGATTCCTCGCACCAAAGACAGTGAGAGACACCGACGGCTTTTGATAACCCAGTTGGCTGCACTGGGGGGGGGGCAGCAGTGACAACCTGTTGAGTGGGGCTTGAACCCACAACCTTTTTTTAATTGTTTTTATTCACCTTCCAGGTCTCGCAGCCATACATCAAAGACTTTCGTTCAAGTTCATCTCACGATTTCAGTCACGATGCCGTCACGTTACAGTACATTGTGTTTTTGAACTGAAAAAGAGTCCTCTCACTCAAGAGTCTCACTGTATACGTCTCGTGTGCCTCTGTCTTCTTTGGAAACTGTAGCTCCGAGAAAGTCAAATTGTTCAATGTCCTCTATTCCGTGCCTATTCACTTCCACTGCATTATTATTTCATGAGTTTGTTCGTAGCAGTTTAAACTTGTTTATGTCAACTTTCAGTTAGGCATTGTTTACGCCATCTTATTTACATATACCCTCTATCAACAAATATTTAAAAACAGGAGACAAGAGTGTGTGTGTGTGTGTGTGTGTGTGTGTGTGTGTATATATATATATATATATATATATATATATATATATGAGTGTATGTATGTATATATATATATATATATATATATATATATATATATATATATGAGTGTATGTATGTATGTATATATATATATATATATATATATATATATATATATATATATATACACATACACACAGAGATCCCTCACTTTCCACGGTTAATGGGTTAATGGGGACCGAGACACCCCCACCCCCACCCCACCCCCCACGACCGCCGATTTCCACGAAGCAGGATCGACCCCCCCCCGACTCATGTATACATACATGTATATAATATCAATAAATACATATTCAATGCTATAAGTGCTTATAATAACAATTAAACATTCAAAAATAATGCATAAGATGTAAATAAAATATAAATACAGACACATACAGATGCGCACGCACACACACTCAGAGATGCGCACCTCACATAAAAATATAGTAATTTTGTTTAGGGGGTTTTGGGTTGTTTTGTGTTTTTGTTTGTTTGGGGGTTTTGCATTTTGTCCTTGTTTTGCAGCATTTTCCTTAACTTTTCCCCTATCCTTCCTTAATTGCCTTATGTTTTTTATTTTTTGATGAATATTTTTGAAAAACCCACAATGCACATATATATATATATATATATATATATATATGTATATACACACACACACACACACACACACACACACACACACAGGGATCCCTCACTTCCCGCGGTTAATTGTGACCGAGATCCCCATGCAACCATCGAAATCTGCGAAGTAGGATCACCCCCCCCAACCTCCCTGACTGACGTATACCGTATACGTACATGTATATGTGTATATAATATTAATAAATACATATTCAATGCTATAAATGCTTATAATAAAAATTAAACATTAAAACATAATGCATAAGATGTAAACAAAATATAAATACATACACATACAGATGGTACTGCATGAGAGGAAGATGACACACATACATATGCGTGCGTGAACGCACATGCGCAGATGCATGTGCACACACAGATGCAACAATTTAAGCAGTTTTGATGGGAGATTTTGGGTTGTTTTTTGTTTTGTGTTTGTTTTTTTATTTTGTTTAATTGAAGCGCGAAGTAGGGAGGGATCCCTGTATATATATATATATATATATATATATATATATATATATATATATATATACGTCTGCATGATTACTGCAAAATTTTCAATACATGCACTGTATTGCATGTTGGTTGCCTGATTCATGAACTCATCAAAAAAAAAACTGGGTTATCAAAGGCCAACCATGTCTCTCAGTGTCTATGATGAAAGGTTCAAGGAAAAGAACCATTGCTGACCTTCGTGAAGAGGAGCTGCATAGCCGTCAGCATGTTTCTGTCCCTTGAAAAATCTGAAAAAATTAAACATGCGAATCAGATGATTTGCAATGGCGACCCCTGACAAAGGGAAAAAGCCAAAAGTAAAAAAAGAAGAAGATATAAAGATAACCGAACAGCAGAAGTATTGTCAAAACAATTCCTCAGAATTCCTTTCTCAGACCTGCACATCCTTTAGTTTTCAGAATATTTATAACATTATTTTATTTATATGTTTTACATTGGTTTAGGCCCTGCGCCTGAACAAAAGAGTGCCCCCCACCCCACCCCACCCACCCTGGGGTGCCCAGAGGCCGCGACCCACCAGGGGCAGTTGTGGCCTGGTGGTTAGGTGCTGGATTGCTGATCCTAAGGTTGGGAGTTCAAACCCCACTCTCAACAGGTTGTCACTGCTGTTCCCCCAGTGCCGCTAACTGGGTTGTCAAAGGCCGGCCATGTCTCTCACTGTCTATTTTGAGAGGTTCAGGTAAAAGAACCATTGCCGACTTTCATCAACAGTAGCTGCAAAGCCATCAGCGTGTTTCTGCCCTGCGATGGCCTGATGAGCTGTCCAGGATGTATGCTGACCTCACCCAGAGTCGATTGAGATGGGCACCAGCCTAACCATGAACCTAATTAGGATTCAGTGGTTCAGAAAATGAATGAATGAACATTGGTTTGCATGTTTGCAATTCATGATTAGATTATTAGATAATTCTTCTCAATTCGAAAGATAATTCTAATATTCTTCTTCCCACTCCATTTGGAATTTTTTTTGTCGTTGTTTGTTATATCCATGAGCACCGTTTACTGAAGACATTCATTCATTTTACATTTACAGCATTTGGCAGACACTCTTATCCGGAGCAACTTACAATTATCATTCTATACAACTTGAGCAATTGAGGCTTAAGGGCCTTGCTCAAGGGCCCAACAGTGTAAAAATTGGGAACTGAACCACTGACCTTTGAATTAGTAACCCATCGCATTAACCATTAAGCCACCACTGCCCCCATTCATTCAATACAGTAAAACCTCCGCTGACGAACGCTTAAGCTCACGAACTTTTCGCCTCAAGAACATTAAATTTGCGAGCATATAGTCTCTGCTGATGAACTAGTTTTCGGCGGACGAATCAAACCACGCGGTCGAACAACGCCACGGTGGCGGCCTCGAGAAACTGACGTGCGCTCACGGCGTCACAGTTCGTCACCCCCTTTCTTTGAATGCGGAAGTGGTTTGTGTTTGATGGACATTTTGGACCATATTGAATGTACTTTTGCTATTATGGGACCGAAAAAGACCCCACCACAGGCGGAGATCATTGAAAAACACGAATGAGGTGTGCGTTTGTGTGACTCAGCGTCCCAGTACCAGTACGCTAAGTCTACCATTGCTCCCATCCTTAAGAACAAGGAAGCTATTAAGGGTGCGTGTGTGGCTAAGGGTGTTTCCAAACAGTAGGCGTTTCCAAACTCTCCTTCCAAACAGTAAGTCCCTCCCTCCCTCCTCCTCCCACTCCATTCCATCAAGCCATCAACTACCATCACAAAGGTAAATAAAACCACTTTATTATACAGTACAGTTTATTTCTTTAATTACAATACAATAGACATTTATTATACATAAAATAAGGTATATTTTTGTGTAGTTTTAAGGCTTATTTAGTAGAAAATTATGTTTTATGGGGACCTGGGAACGGATTATTCTCATTTTAATGGTTTCTTATGGGAAATAAATGTTCGGCAGACAAACTTTTCGCCTTACACACACTTTCTGGGAACCAATTATGTTCGTGAGCTGAGGTATCACTGTACACAGAAAGACGTTTGCATAAACACGTATGTGTATGAATATGCATATTTGTGTTTATTCATCACTTTCTCACTCATTTACTGAACCACTTGATGTTTTTAGGGCCGCAAGGAGGCTGGAGCTTATGTCAGCCAACACTGGGTGAAGAGGGGGTACTCACCAGAAACACACACACACACACACACACACACACACACACACACACAGAAACACTTACACATCTGGGCAATTTGTAAAAGTCAGTTAGCCTAGCATACATGTTTTGATGGACCGTGGGAGGCAGCCGGCATACCCGGAGTAACCCACACAAGCGCAAAACGAACATGCGTCCTTCACACAGATACGTCCTAAACTGGGAATTCGATTCCAGGACCTTGCTGTGCGCTACCTCATCTCATGATCAGTTTCTTTATTTAATGTAAACACAAATATCTTGCAGTTAGCTGAAAATATAGTTATATGTAAACATATATAGCTTGTATTTATCAAAAATATTTAGTGCATGTTATAGCTATCAGCCGTTACGGAGACGGTTGAGCTGCGTCAGTTCAATAAAAGTGAAATAATTGTTAGTGGAGCTTGTCATCATGAAGGACGAGTCCCAGAACAATGAGCAGTGGAGGAATTGATCAAGATTCCATAGAGGAAGAAAATCAAACAGTCTATTAGAGAAATATAGGAGTAGAGTCAATGAGGGATGCGAAATGAGGCATGAATGAAGTGAGGGAGAAAGAAAGGGAGGCAGGCAGACACTGAGAAGGAAAAAAAAAAAGAAAGAAAGAGAGATGCACAGACACAGCGTAAGTCTATTACTTCATGGAAAAAGCAATAAGAGACAGGATCATTGTCTTGGTGGCAGGCAATTCATTGCACCTGTTCAAGGTGGCGTGGAGAAAAGAAAGAATTGAGATACAAGGAAAAGTTTCTGTGTGGGAGATTATTCCTCCTCCGGCACGCCCGCTCTGTCTGTCTGTCTGCATTTCATTGTGCGCGCCGCTCTCAACCTGTTTGTTTTCTGATTGAAATACATGCCCGAGGAGATGCCTGAGGTTTACAGAGTCAAATATTTGATAAAAAGCTTTGGTGCCAAGTTACAAGATGAAAATCTGTCGTCAACCAAGACGTCAAGACAGCACGGTGCATGCAATATCGTCTCAACAACTTCAACTTGGAATAAATAATACTCGCATGAACGTCTAAATTCTCACAAGTTTGTGTCAGTCTGCAAAGCATATTGTTAGGTTTGAACTGCAAAATCGTTAGCAGGTGCTAATGTGTGGTCAACCTGCGCTCGGTCCAGAACGAGTGCAATGCTAATTGTTGTGGCAGATATGTTTTGATTGAGGATTGAGAGAGGTCTTTTGTGTCTGTGACTGATGTTTACCGCGCAGACACTGCATTAGCCTAAGCTAATGGAACACTCAAGCACTCACTGGCAATTAAGCAGGTTAAGTGAGTCGCCGGTCTCGCTAGCATCGCGCTCTAATGTGCTTCCCCTTCGGCATACGGCCCGTCTCTCTTGTACTATAATTTTGTTTACGCTGTTATTCTGTATGTTGCACTGTGTCTTATTGATGTCAGGCATCACATTTCAGTATATAAGGGGTAAAACACTTAGGGCTTGCTGTTATAGGAAATTAGTCCACAGCGCTGTGATGTGAGGTGATGTTCAGTGACATTCAGGGAAGTTGATAGCAGGAAGAACGAACAGATGTAAGGAAATGCGTGGCATTGACAACTGAAACATTTTGAGGGTTAAATCGACTGGGTTTATTTTATCTCTGAAATGGCAGGTCTTGCAGGGTGTCCCTGGCATGCAGCGGTAAGCACTTACAAAGGTTGATCAAGGACGAACAACCAGTGAAATGCCAAGAGTGTCTTGGGTACCCAAGGATTCGTGATGTTCTTGGGGAGTGAAGGGTAGTATGATCCATCTTAGGGACTATTTACCAATTTCCACCCATCCAGAAGCCAGAATTCGTTAATTTATTTTCTAAGCCAGTTAGTCCCAAGAGTCAGAGTCGCAATCCACAAATACTGTTTACAGTGGAAGTGTAGAGCTGCTCACCTCAACTTTGAGATGTTGTCGGGAGATGGAAGAAATACTTTGAGGACCTCCTCAATCCCACCAACACGCCCTCTGTGGAGGAGAAAGACCCTGGGGGTTTGGGTCAGGGTCCAGCCATGACTAGGGCTGAGGTCACTGAGGTAATCAAAAAGCTACTCGGTGGTGGGGCTCCAGGGGTGGATGAGATCCACCCTGAATATCTCAGGGCTCTGTAAGTTGTAGGACTGTTTTGGTTGACACACCTCTGCAACATCATGTGGTCATCGGGGGCCAGACTTCTGGATTGGCAAACCAGATTGGTAGTCTCCCTTTTTAAAAAGGGACAGTGGTGGGTGTGTTCCAATTATCGTGGGATCACACTTCTCAGCCTACCCAAGAAAGTCTATGCAGGGGTACTGGAGAGGAGGATCCGACTGATAGTTGAACCTCAGATTCAAGAGGAACAATGTGTTTTTTGTCCTGTCTGCATTACTCTCAACCAGCACTATAGGGTTCTCTACAGGGTCCTGGAGGGCATGGGAGTTTGCCCATTCTGCCCATATATGTTTTGTAGATTTAGAGAAGCCTTTCAACCGTGTCCCTAGGTCTATATTGTGGTGTGTGCTCCAGGAGTATGGTGTACCGGCCCCATTGCTATAGGCCATCTGGTCTCTCGCCAGAGCTTGGTTCGCACTGGTAACAACAGGTCAAATTCATTGCCAGTGTGGGCTGGAGTCTCCAAGACCTGTGCTTTGCCACTGATTCTGTTCATAATTTTCATGGACAGAATTTCTAGGCGTAGCCATAGTGTTGAGTTTTTCTGGTTTGGTGGCTATAGGATCTTGCCTCTACTTTTTACGGATGAAGTTGTTTGTTTGGCTTCATCAATCCAGGACTTCCAGCTCTCATTGAAGCGATTCTCAGCCGAGTGCGAAGCGGCCGGGATGAGAATAAGCACCTCTAAGTCTGCGGTCATTGTTCTCAGATGGTAAAGTGTGGAATGTACCCTCCTGGTCTGGTATGAGGTCCTGCCACAAGTGGAGGAGTTCAAGTATATCGGGGTCTTGTCCCTGAGTGAAAGAAGGATGGAGCGGGAGATCAAGAGGCAGGTCGCTGCAGCCTCTGCTGTAAAGTAGAGCTTGAACCAGTCTGTAACCGAACCGGAAGGCAAAGCTCTCAATTTACCAGTCAATCTACATTCTAACCCTCACCTATAGTTACGAGCTTTGGATGGTGACCGAAAGAACAAGATTGTGAATACGAGCGGCTGAAATGAGCTGCCTTTGCAAGGTAGCGTGGTTTTCCCTTAGAGATAAGGTGAGAAGCTCAGCCATCTGGAACGAGCTTGAAGTAGAACTGCTGCTCCTCCCTGTTGAGAGGAGCTGATTGAGGTGGCTCGGGCATCTGGGTAGAATGCCCCCCAAATGCGTCCCTGGTGTGGTGTTTTGGGCATGTCCAACCAGGAAGAGGCCTCGGAGTTGACCCAGAACATGCTAAAGACTGCATTGGGAACACCTCAGTGTCCCTCTGGAAGAGCTGGAGGAAATGACTGAGGAGAGGGATGTCTGAACCTTACCACTGCTGACCCCATGATTTGACTCCAGATTAAGCGGCGGATGATGATGATGATGATGATGATGAGCCACCTAATCTTAATTAAGGTCGCAGGGAGGCTGGCGCCCATCCCAGCCAACTCCGGGAGAGGGCAGAGGACACCCTGGACGGCTCATCAGGGTGGAAACACACTGACGGCTTTGCAGCTACTCTTGTTGAAAGTCAGCAACGGTTCTTTTACATGAACCTCTCACCATAGACAGTGAGAGACATGTGAATATGTATTTTAGTATATACTACACAGAAATGAAGGAAAATCAAACTAAAATGTGTTTTTAATGGTTGAATTTTTACATTTTCAAATGTTTAAATACTCATGCTCCATTATGGCATCCTTTGAAATGTATTTTTAAAAACGAGTACTTTTTACTTCCATACTGTATAGTCCATACGTTATAGCTTTCTTTATATTTTTGTGATGGTATTTTACTCATTTTGAAGATTTTTTAATCAGTGTCTGTGTATTATTTGAATTTAAGAATTAACATGAGTTTTTGAGGTGGATATAGCAAGCAATGACTGAATAAGGTGAGGTATGATATGAAGACTTATTCGATTGTGTGTGTGTGTGTGTGTGTGTGTGTGTGTGTGTGTGTGTGTGTGTGTGTGTGTGTGGAGGGGGTTATCCACCTAAGCTGTGGTGGAGTTATCCTCCAAGGCTGAATTCTTTACACACACACACACACACACACACACACACAAGATTTGAATACTTCTCCACATTATCTTTTTTTGTGTGTGCTCTTTTAGCCATTGATGTTGACGACCATTTCTTAGAAACTCCTTCTGTTCTGTGCAGCATGATAAATAAACACCAAAGAAAAATACAAATGTGATAATTGGTATATTATCCATTCAAAATACTTTCCAAGTAAACAGTCGTGATATTACGCCAGCGGTGACTGAGATATTAGTGCAGTATGGTGCAGTGAAGGTGTCTGGATAAGTTCCATCATAGATACTGTAAAGCTGCATTTGTACAGGGAGCGACAAGCTCATGACATTGCCTGGCAAGAAATGCAAATTGCATCACTGCCTATTATTATTATTATTATTATTATTATTATTATTATTATTATTATCATTATTATTATTATTATCATCGTTATTATTATTATTATTATTATTATTATCATTATTATTATTATTATTATTATTATTATCATCGTTATTATTATTATTATTATTATTATTATTATTATTATTATCATTATTATTATTATTATTATTATTATCATTATTTTTATTATTATTATTATTATTATTATTATCCAATATTGTTTGAGTTTGTCTTCACTCATATAATTGTATATAGATTATTATCATCATCATTATTATTATTATTATTATTATTATTATTATTCAATATTGTTTCAGTTTGTCTTCACTCATATCATCGTATATAGATTATTATTATTATTATTATTATTATTATTATTATTATTATTATTATTACCACACAGCAAGTATAGAATGGAGACTTTTGTGCATGAACCAGGAACAGTGACTCTATATTAGCGAAAAAAGCACAACATCACTGCTCCTGCTGGGTTCACCCAGTGAAACAAGTCTGGTATCGTCGCCGACAGAATCAGAGACCTGCTCCGTTTATATGAAGTGCACTGTCAGCAGAACGCTATTCTGAACTGTATACAGTTTTTGTCTTCTGACTTTTTCATTTTTGTTAAAAAATTTTCTTTCTCAGTATGAAAAGACATTCGTAAAACCATGTACTCGAGTCACTATTCAACCCACATAAGAAACATTTCATTCATTCATTCCTTCATTTTCTGAACCGCTGAATATCAACATAATCACCTGATAAGTGATAGCACCTGGATCCACGATTCTGAAACTGTCAGTATTTCCTGTGAGTTTATATCTATATAAGTTTATTTAGAGCTACATAAAATGTACACAGGGCAGTGGTGGCGCGGTGGTTCAAGCCCCACTGTCACTGCTCCCCCCCCCCCCCCCCTCCATCCCAGGTGCAGCTAACTGGGTTATCAAAGGCCGGCCGTGTCTCTCACTGTCTATATGGTATGTTAGGTTCATGTAAAAGAACCATTGCCGACTTTTTTCAAGAGTAGCTGCATAGCCGTTCGCGTGTTTCTGCCCTGCGATGGCCTGGTGAGCTGTCCATGGTGTACTCTGCCAACCCCCCAGAGTCGGCTGAGATGGGCACCAGCCTCCCCGCGACCCTGATTCGGATTAAGTGGTTCAGAAAATGAATCAATGAATCAAAGTGCAGCCATGCCTCTCACTGTCTGTTGTAGAAGAACCTTTGGTGTCATTCATGTCATTCGCTGGATTTCCATCAGCATGTTTCCGCCCTGCAGTGGCGAGCTTTTCACGGTCTACCCTGCCCTCATCCAGAGTCAGCTGAGATAGACACCAGCCTCCCCAAGACCCTAATTTGGATCAAACATTGCAATGAATGAGTCAATGAGTCAATGAGTCAATGAGAAATGAGTCAATGAGAAATGAGTCAATGAATAATTCCGTTTATCCCAAGAGAGCAAACCAATCAGATGTCATATATAATAATATTTAAATTGAATATTGTAACTTGATTACTGTTCTTAATTATTTCACAGCAGCTACAAACACTCATTTCTTCACCAGGATCTCCATCTCATTTGTTTTTTTCTTTTCTTTGCTGATGTGAATAAGAACACAACTCCCGGAACACAACTACAGTAACTGTTTCAAACTATGAAGTAGTGAAGACAGATGAGTGCCGTGACACACACACAGTAAAATGTCCCCAGTGTAGTTAGAGTAAATATCAGCGGCCCTAATATACTGCTCGACCAATCACATAAGTGCATTGGACCTCACTGTTGTATAAGTGAACTCCTACACATGATATTACAGCATGCAGACTTTCTTCGGATAATGTGTGGTAATTGCTCTCTCTCTCTCTCTCTCTCTCTCTCTCTCTCTCTCTCTCTCTCTGTGTGTGTGTTATAGGTCTGAGCAGCAGCGAGTGCTGGCAGCAGCTCAAGGCTTCGTGCTTCACCGTGAACTGGACTGCAGGAGACGAGCAGCTGGAGGTGATCAACGCCTCCATGGGCAAACGGCGAGATTGCGGAGCTCCATCACGACTCTGTAAACGTGCCCTTTTCACACGCTGGAACAGAGTCTACCGCAAAGTGAGAGCTGCTCCACCTACACACACACACACACACACACACACACACACACACACACACACACACACACACACACACACACACCAAGACTTAGCAGGCACTAGGTTTGAACTTAATTCTTCCAATTATGTTGGCATTAAAATAATCATTAAAAACAAAAACTCTTTTTATTCTCTGTTCATTCACAACAATGACATCAAATGCAACACCATAAGTCAGTGTTTAGTGAGAAATTTCCTCGTGCTGATTAAACTGTTCTGCTTCAGACGATAATAAAAAAAATAAAAAATAGACACAAGGCATTAAAATTGAAGTAAGAAATAAGTTAATCACTAAATTATTGGATAAATAAAGAAAGGAGCTTGAACTTGACTAAATATATAACTAAAATATGTGAGGCGCTCCATCGAATGTAGGCGCTTGTCGCAAGTGACGTATGGTGAATGTGAGGCAAAGCGCGGCTTATCCAGACTTCCGATCTTTCAAGTGAGCAAGTGAAGGTTGAGTACTAAACAAGTATTCAACGGCGCACTTGCTCACTTGAAAGACTGGAAGTCCGAATAAGCCGCGCTTTGTCTCACAAGCACCACATTCGGTAGAGCGCCTCACATATAATTGAAATGATTAAATAGTTCATATACCAACCCTGTAACCCTTTGTGTACTCCTCTCTCCATTGCCTTAATTTGCATTCTGAACTCTGATTGGTGCTTAAGTTTTGTGATGCAGTAACACCCCAAAGAGTGATTTTAGCAGGAAGGAAAACCTGCTGCAGTGACGTCTTCCTGTGCCAATAAATCATGTGGCTTCCTGAGTGATGAAGCCTCAGCTTGACGCTTGATTAATTCCTTCTTGTAATCCACATCATCGATAGAAAAAAACTTCACAGGATTCTCGTGATTCTATTCAGCTGTTTTCTTTATAAAATGAAACCCATGGTACAAAGATTTGTTCACGAAAATAAAAAATGAGCAAATTAAAGTTATTAAGAGAGTGAGAAAGGGAGAAATTGGTCAAAAAAAAAAAAAAAAAAAGAGAAAAACTGCATGGCCACTCCGGGTCTGATGCTGAAACCACACCCACCCACTTAAATATTAACAAGCAATTAAATAAGCAAATTTATCAGCAAGCCTTAGTACAATCACGAATATCACAAAACATTACAGATGAGAAAATTGAACCCTTTACATTACCCATACAGATTTTTAAATGTTATGAATTAAACCATCAACTTATCAATCACAATGCATATGAACTGTAAATTATTTCCGCCGAAATAAACAAACTACAATAAAAAATGTGAACTTAAGCTACAATCCGCATATGAATTAAACAAAACAGAAATTCGTCTTTTACAAATCATGTGATCCATTTAAACATGACAGGGATCATGCGGGGAATTTGAATGTACTAAGATACAGGCGGTCTTCGAGTTACGAATGAATTCCATTCCTATGACGTGTCGTAACTCGGAATTCCTCGTACGTTGAATTTTCACCCCTAAAAACCCCTAAATCTCTAAATAACTATCCAAGTAAGAAAGGTAAAGTCTGTTGGGTTTTTAGACCCGAGCCATAGTGGGGTATCAGACCGGTCCTTATCCCCGGTTTCCGTAGCGTGAAGCGACCTGGAGTTCAACTCCTCCTGGATGGGATGCTAGTCCATCGCAGGTTACCTTCCCAGTATATTTTACTGGTTCCCATTTATACTGCTGGGTGAACAGAGGCACACTTGTGGTTAAGACCTTGCACAGGGTTTGGGATTTGAACTCACAACATCGCGATTATGAGCCCAGCACTCGAACCACTATGCCATTTATCATGTATTATAATTCATATTCATAGGGAAACAGTCCAGAAAATTAAAATAGGTATTTCAATTAAAATAAAATAAATATATAATGTAATAAAATACAGGCTTTCTTCAACCTTTTAATAATACCCCGCTTTGTTTCCATCGTAATGGCTTTCCTCTTGGCTGGACGAGCTTTCTTTTTTGTGGCCATGATGCGAAAGAGGAGTACAAACACAGACAACCTACACTATGACGCACCCCGAGACAAAATGGACGATGTTGACGACCGTGTTGCACCGCGTAGCACGGCGTAGTAGTGTATTCATACGCACTCCACGTCAAAAATTAAGTTCGCACCGTGGGAGCTTATGAACAGAGCGACGTAACTCGAATCCTTCTCTATTTCCTTACGTGCATATATTTAGTGGCGTCGTAAAGTCGAAACATCGTAAGTCGAGAACCGCCTGTATTGATATGTTTGAAAAATTGGTTCAGCGGACAAGAAGGCAGACCCAGTAAAGCGTTGTGGAGCGCAATCGGGACACAGAGGGCCATCCACTGCATCCTGATCTATCTCCAGCCGTCTCGACTATGTCGTGCCACCGGACTCAGATAAACCGGGACGAGAGCGTGAGGCTGACGATCTACGCAACTCTCCCTCACTTAAATCCAAGTGAGGCAAATGAGTGACGAGTGATGCAAACTAAATTATGCAGTGATGATTTTCTCTCTGTGAAGTGCTCGCTTGTGCATTTTTTTTGTTTTGCGGAAACAATAAAATTAGCGTTAAAGCTAAAAGCTAAGCTGAGCCGACGGCTTACACTAAGGTTTAGCATGTTCCCCATCTTTAACCGTAACGTAATCAGAAACAGTATGACGTCGGAGTTTTTACCGAAAACTACTCGCGATGTTTGTAATATGTTTCACTTTGAGCGAAAGAAAATGGCGAAGTAAGACGCGCGGCCTCATCATGGAAGTGTACAGAAGAGCTCCGGCTGCTCTACCAAATGGTGGCAGTTAAAGTCTAATGAGTGTAGAGCTGGTAATCATCATGAAAAGCACTTGAGCAGCCTCCCATGGCAAACGCTCGGTGAGCACAGTGAGAGACGCACGAGCACGCCCGCTAATCTCCCAAGAAACTTTACTTTTCTCCATTCTTCTTCTTCTTCTTCTTCTGCTGCTGCACCTCTCCTATCTGCTATCTGTGTGTGTGTGTGTGTGTGTGTGTGTGTGTGTGTGTGTGTGTGAGTGAAAGAGAGAAAGTGTGACAAAAGAAAATGCACCAAAAAGCTCGCAGAATGTTCAATTGCTTGTGAAATTTAAATGGGGAGATTACACAGCTGTTGAAGTTCCCGCATTGTGCCGGCTCATTCGTTTTTGTTTTGCACTCTCACTTGACTTTTTTCTGTCTTTCGTCTGCAGCTGGTAGCGAGCTCTCCGGGTTCAAGCCGAAGCCCGCTGACGTATGGCGAGGCTAAGCAGGCGGCGGCGTCCTATCAGAGCGTGAAGGAGCAGTGGGTACGAGCGCTGCAGGAAGCCGGCTTAGGGACGTGGGTCCGGAAACCGGCCGAACAAGAGCTCTTCATG
>CM045728.1:11102349-11237349 GCA_024760905.1 Plotosus lineatus | reverse complement strand
TGAAATGGGTTCATCTTTGGGAATGATTTAAACTAAAATGTCCATAATTGAACACAGGTATGGATGTGAAATGCAGCTGTATCCTTTACATTTACATTATTCAGCAGACACACTTATCCAGAGAGACTTGCATTTATCATCTTTATACAAGTGAGCAGTTGATAGTTCTTGTCTTTGCTCATTGGCTCAGCAGTGGCAGCATGGCCACACTGGGGCCGGAACCCCTTTCCTTCATATTACTAATCCAGAGCCTTGGCCACTGAGCCACCACTTAAATGAAGTCATCACAAGACATTTATACGATCTTGTAATAATAATAATAATAATAATAATAATAATAATAATAATAATAATTCATTTTTATGTTTTCAGGAAAAAGGGAAATAATACCAGTTATAAACAAATAACATTGTCATTTAAAATAACCGAGCACAATATAATTCTTAAGGTAGATCTTTAAAAAATTTCACAAAAAAAGTTCAATTTACTTCTAATTTCTAATTAGTTCAAATTTATCAATTTAAGGAAACTAAATATCATATAAATACAATATCTAATAATACAGATTTACAGCAGAAAAGTAAATAAAACTTTTCCTACTCAGAAAAACAGTTCACAAAAACATCAGATCAAAAGATTTGCTGTGAATTCAAAAACTGTGAATTAAATTTTATGCCTAATAAAAGTTTATACAGTAATACAAATTTGACACGAAATATATAATATTAAATAAATAAATGGGGGAAACTGATGTCGGACTGATGTTCTGTGAAGGTGACTTTTTAAAAGAAAATAACCTATTATATAGTCTTGTGTGCGTGTGTGTGTGTGTGTGTGTGTGTGTGTGTGTGTGTGTGTGTGTGTGTGTGTGTTTATACAGTGGTACCTCACCTTACTAAATTAATCTGTTCCAGAAGTCATTTCGTAAGTTGAACTTCATTTTACATGTAAAACGCATGATTTGTTCCAAGGCTCCCAATACTACCCCCTAAACCCTTTAAAAATCATAAAAGAATACCTTTTAAGGCCTCCTTCTGCTTCAATATCGTACCAATGGTAGATAGGTTTGGCCATATTCTTTTGTAATATCACTCAACCGCATGCCATGAGCCCTCTTCTTCTTTTCACTCGCACCGGGAATCACGCGTGCACGTGTGTGTGTGTGTGCGCGCGCATGTGTTGACCATAGCTTCTTAGCAGAGTTATTAACATTTTTATATTAACATCTTACAAATGTTTATGCAAAGTTAAAAGCCTGAGCCAAAAAATAAAGTTGCAATGAGCACACTCAAAAAACTCAGGAAACAACAGTAACTCTGTCCTTTACACAAAAAGCATCATGGGTATCATGGACATACAGCTCCATAATAGCCAATAGGAGGGAGCTGTGTCATCTCTCCTAGCCAGTGGGAGGCCAGAGGGGGCGGGATGTTGGGAGATAGCCAATGGGAGAGCAACTTGTGCAATTGTTTGAATTTTTGAGATGGTGCTTTAGTAACGTGAATTTGTTTCGTATCCAGAGACAGAAATTTTACGAAAATGTGTTTTAGTAACCTGGATTTTTCATTTGTTGGGACTTCCGTAAGGTACCACTGTGTGTGTGTGTGTGTGTGTGTGTGTGTGTGTGTGTGTGTGTGTGTGTGTGTGTGTGTGTGTGTATATATATCCATGATTATTGGCACCCCCTAACAATCCCTGGGAAATAAATGTAAAGTATTTCTGTCATTTTTACATTTCCACCATAGTTTACCATGTTGATCGGAGTATCTAGGAACATTTAATTAATAATTCATCACTTCCTGTTTCCCTGGGGTATAAATATGGTGTGACACAGAGGCCATTTCTCTTATCAGCTCTTCAAAATGGGAAAGATAAGGGAACTCACCATTCAAGTAAGGCAGATGTGTGTCGACCTTCACAAGTCAGGCAACAGCTATGAGAAAATCACCCCTTGCCATCACCTGCGCATATCTACTCTCAGAGGAATCGTTAAGAAGTTCAAAACAACTGTAACAGTGCTAAACGAGCCTGGACGAGGACACGAGGTTATTTTGCCACCATGCACAGTGAGGAGGATGATAAGGTGCTTTGATCAGATGAGACCAAGATAGAACTTTTTGGAAATAAACACTCTAAGTGGAACTGGCGGAACACAAAAGATGAGAACGCACAAAAAGCACCTCATGCCCACTGTGAAGTCTGGGGGTGGATCAGTGATGCTGTGACCTGTTTCTCTTCCAGAGGCCCTGGGAACCTTGTTAGGGTGCACGGCATCATGAATGCTTTGAAATACCAAGGCATTTTAAATCAAAATCTGATGGCCTCTGCCCGAAAGCTGAAGATGGGTCGTCACTCGGGTCTCAGGAGGATAATAATCCTCAACATGTGGTCAAGCTACAAAGAAATGGGTCAGTAGACACAGAATCAGGCTCCTCCCATTGCCATCTCAGTTTGAATACCTCAACCCCAATGAAACCGTGTGGACTGACCTGAAGAGAAGAATGCAGAGGAGAGGACCCAGGTCGCTGGATGATCTAGAGAGATAGTGCAGAGAGGAAACGGTCCAAGATCTGTCTTTCTCCCATCTTGTGCAACACTATAGGAGAAGATTAGGTGCTGCTTTGTTGGTAAAAGGCGGTTGTACACAGTACTAACATCAGGGGGCTAATAATTGTAACACATAATTTGAAGTAAAATAATTATTTCTTAATGTGGGATTTTTTTCCCACGCAAATTAAAGGTTAGATTTGCAGCTTTTTTCATTGTCCAATATTATTTAGTTTAAACAAACAAACCCTGAATTATTAGAAGATAAAGAACACATCTTAATCATGGGTGCCAATAATTATGGGGCAGTATGTATATATAAACAGAAAATTTATTTTTACACACACCTGTGTGTGTATTGTATTAGATTTATATAGCACTCCATCCACTCTGCATAGCATGCTCAACGCGCTCCCCAGCGCTCCCAGTACCCGTCGCCACTGTACGGCACCAGTTATTGCGTTGTTCTATCCTTTTGATGTTGAGCGCCAAGCAAGAAGCAACGACTCCCAAATTTTAACATTTTATGGAATGACGCGGCCGGATTCGAATGCCAACCTTCCGGAGGATAAAGCGGACGCTCTATCAACTGAGCTGAATCCCCAGTGTGTGTGTGTGTGTGTGAATTTATTCAAATAGAAATAGCACTGATAATTAAATTATTTAGGACAGCATGCATATAAATAAAAAAACAATAATTTTATATAAAATAATCTTAACATAAAAGAAAATCTCTCACTCTTCACTTATTTGCCGAACCGCTTAATCCTACTAGGGTCACATGAAGCCTATCTCAGACAACACTGGGTGAAGACAGGGTTCACCCTGGACAGCTCGCCATCCCCTCTCAGGACAACCCACACAACCATTCACACTCACACTGGGATGATTTGGAACATTAAATTAGCCTAATCTGCATGTCTTTGAACTGTGGGAGGAAACTGAAGTACCCGGAGGAAACCCACACTAGCATGGGGAGAACATACAAACTCCACACTGAAACGCCTGAGCCTGGGAATCGAGCCCGAGACCTTCTTTCTGTGAGGTAGATGTTCCGCATTATAATTCTAACACCAAAAGATTAAACACAAACAATAACTTAATAATTTGTGCAAACATTTTTATAAATATATTTTTCATTTTCTTCGCTATTGTGAAAAATTATGTTTAAAAAATCCATTCATACGTTAGCTGTTGGTCCATATAGTCAGCTGTCAGTCAAATCTGGTGGGCGGGAACAGCTACTCTTATTTATTTATAGAAATCCAAATTAGTACTTTAAAATTGGACGTTGTTTTGTTTGACAGGTGCAGAACCATTTCAGTTCTTCTACTTTTGTCCCCTGGAGAGACACAGAAGTATTCCACACTTTTACGAATTCCATACATGAACAAAAGTGCTGTGATTTTCTTTCTTTCTTTTTAAAATTTATGCTGAAGAGGGTTTTTTTATTTTATTTTATTTTTGATTTAAGTTGTATTTAAGTTTAACCTTCACTGATGATCGGGTGCAAGAGGCAGCCATTAAAGGCATGTACCAGCTGTAAGACCACCGCCACCTAGTGGTACTGATATGAATGTCAGTCGTGGACCTGGAATTGTAAATGATGTCTCTGAGCAGTGCATGAATCACTTGTCTTTACCCCTTCAGTGTTTTTCCTGAATCTGTGATTAATTGTAGACTGGAATGTAATAAGCTGACGCAGTAGATTAGGATGGAGAACATTGTCCTCATTAAAAAAAAAAAAAACAAATTAAAAAAAAAAAAACTCTGTGCTAATCCAGGTAGCAGCCATGGTTAAGGGTGATGCACATCATCATCATCATCATCATCATCATCATTCTCACTCTGTCCATAACTCTTTATCTCGCTTATCATAAATTTCCCCCTGAAAGTTGAAAATAGCTGTTCCCATGGACATGTTTCGATTTATTTATTTTATTCCCTGATAAAGGTTACACTGTACATGACGCGTGAAGTATTTCAACAAAAACAAACAAACAAACAAAAAAAGCATAAATAAATCACATAAGTCAATAGTAGGCATGACTGAATGGCAATATTGTAATATTATCTGTATATTTTGTAAATTTTGTAAAGACAATGCAGTTTAAAGAATACAAAAGAAAAAAAACAATAAAAATGTGTTTAAATGAGATGTACATTTAAATCTGCAATTATTACGCTGCTAAGATCTGTACATGCACTTCAGTTGTACCTTAAAAGTGAATGTTTATGTGAATAAAACGGCATAAAAACACTTTGCCTCTTATTTAAATATTTAGATGATTGAAACTGTCAAGTCACTCATGAATATTCATACAACTTTTTTTTACTGTGAAATCACTGGATTAAAAGTATTTTTGTGATTTTTTTAAAATTTTTAATTGACTTTTACGTGCATTTTTAACTGTGTACAATTATTTCGATAAATTAGTGAAAAGCAAGTTACGTCAAGAGACCTGAAAGCGCACACATCTCTTTTGTTGGTCGCTGTGTGTATCACTACCAGTTAAGGAGGCGTGGTTTCTTTGTGTATCAGAATCAGTTAAGGGCGTGGCCTCTGACTGTGTAACAGTACCACTGAGGGAGGTGTGGTTTCTTTGTGTATTAGTATCAGTGAAGGGCGTGGCCTCTGCATGTGTAACAGTACCACTGAGGGAGGTGTGGTTTCTTTTTGGATTGGTATCAGTGAGGGGGGCATGGCCTCTGTGTGTACCACTACCACTGAGGGAGGTGTGGTTTCTTTGTGTATTAGTATCAGTGAAGGGCGTGGCCTCTGCATGTGTAACAGTACCACTGAGGGAGGTGTGGTTTCTTTTTGGATTGGTATCAGTGAGGGGGGCATGGCCTCTGTGTGTACCACTACCACTGAGGGAGGTGTGGTTTCTTTGTGTATTAGTATCAGTGAAGGGCGTGGCCTCTGCATGTGTAACAGTACCACTGAGGGAGGTGTGGTTTCTTTTTGGATTGGTATCAGTGAGGGGGGCATGGCCTCTGTGTGTACCACTACCACTGAGGAGGTGTGGCTTCTTTGTGTATTAGTATCAGTGAAGGGCGTGGCCTCTGCATGTGTAACAGTACCACTGAGGGAGGTGTGGTTTCTTTTTGGATTGGTATCAGTGAGGGGGGCATGGCCTCTGTGTGTACCACTACCACTGAGGGAGGTGTGGCTTCTTTGTGTATTAGTATCAGTGAAGGGCGTGGCCTCTGCATGTGTAACAGTACCACTGAGGGAGGTGTGGTTTCTTTTTGGATTGGTATCAGTGAGGGGGGCATGGCCTCTGTGTGTACCACTACCACTGAGGGAGGTGTGGTTTCTTTGTGTATTAGTATCAGTGAAGGGCGTGGCCTCTGCATGTGTAACAGTACCACTGAGGGAGGTGTGGTTTCTTTGTGTATTAGTATCAGTGAAGGGCGTGGCCTCTGCATGTGTAACAGTATCACTGAGGGAGGTGTGGTTTCTTTGTGTATAAGTATCAGTGAAGGGCGTGGCCTCTGCACTTGTAATAGTACCACTGAGGGAGGCGTGGTCTCTGTATCAGTATCAGTGAGGGGGCGTGGCCACGGTGTGTAACAATACCACACAGGGAGGCGTGGCCAGTGTGTATAATCAGACTAAGTGAAGCAGGAGTGCTTTCTGTGTGTATATCAGTAACAGTGAAGGAGGTGTAGTCTCTCTATGTGTATCAGGTGGGGCCCTTGTGTGTGTATCACTCCCAGTAAAGGAAGTATGTAATCTGTGTAACGGTACCAGTGAAAGAGGTGTGGCACCTGTGTGCATCAATACCAGTGAAGAAGGTGTGGCCTCTGTATGTGTAACTGTACCAATGAAGGAGGCGTGGCCTCTGTGTGTATCAGTACCAGTGAGGGAGGTGTGGTTTCTATGTGTATGTATCAGGTTTGGTATGGGAGGTGTGGCATTGTATCAGTACCAGTGAAGGAGGTGTGGCCTTTGGGTCTGTACCAGCAAAAGTGAAGTAGGTGTGGACTCTGTGTGTGTGTGTAACACTAACAGTACCAGTGAAGGAAATGTCGTCTCTATGTGTTTATCAGTACTAGTAGAGGTGTGGCTTCTGTGTGTGTATCACTCCCAGTGAAGGAAGTATGGAATCTGTGTAATAGTGCCAGTAAAAGAGGTGTGGCGCCTGCATGCATCAATACCAGTGAAGGAGGGGTGGCCTCTGTGTACATCTGTACCAGTAACGGCGTGGCCTCTGTGTATCAATACCAGTGAGGGAGGCGTGGTTTCTATGCTTGTATGTATCAGTAATAGTGAAGGAGGTGTGACACTGTATCAGTACCAGTGAAAGTGATGTGGCGTCTGGGTGTGTACCAGCAAAAAATGAATGAGGTGTGGACTCTGGATGTGTAACAGTGAAGGAGGTGTAGTCTCTATGTGTTTATCAGTACTAGTAGTGGTGTGGCCTCTGTGTGTGTATCACTCCCAGTGAAGGAAGTATGGAATCTGTTTGTGTAGCAGTACCAGAAAAAGAGGTGTGGCCCCTATGTGTATCAATACAAGTGAAGGAGGTGTGGCCTCTGTGTACATCTGTACCAGTGAAGGTGTGGCCTCTGTATGTGTAACAGTACCAATAAAGGAGGTGTGGCCTCTGTGTGTATCAGTACCAGTGAGGGAGGTGTGGTTTCTATGCGTGTATGTATCAGTATTAGAGAGGGAGGTGTGACATTGTATCTGTGCCAGTGAAGGAGGTGCGGCCTCTGGGTGTGTGTAACAGTACCAGTGAAGTAGGTGTAGTTTCTCTATGTCTACCAGTACTAGTAGAGGTGTGGCCTGTGTGTGTGCGTATCACTCCCACTGAAGGAAGTATTGAATCTGTGTAATGGTACCAGTGAAAGAGGTGTGGCCCCTGTGTGCATCAATACAGTGAAGGAGGTGTGGCCTCTGTACCAGTGAAGGAGGCGTGGCTTCTGTGTGTGTAACAGCACCAGCAAAGGAGGCCTCTGGGTGTGTATCAACAAAAGTGAAGGAGGTGTGGCCTCTGTGTGTGTACAATACCAGTGACAGAGGTGTGGCCTCTGTTTGGATCAGCAAAAGTGAAGGAGGCATGGCCTCTGTCAGCACCACTGAAGGCATGGCATCTTTAATTCAGTGCAGTAATAAAATAAATTCATACTTAAAGAAACGCAAACATCGGAGTCATACCTGTTGGTTTTTCTGACAAGGACGTTTATTTACATTATGTAATCATGTGGTACAGCAGTGTGTAAATGTGACATCACCTTCAGGTTCACTAGACAGAATTCCACAATCACAGCTTTTATACATTGTCATAGTTTCTACTTAGATGTGTCTGTTAGTCTGCAGCATTGTAAAATTTTAACGTGTATGAAGCCTGGTGCTCGTCCATGTGACTGTGAGTAACGACTAACCACAGGACGACAAGTCCAACATCAACAACATCTAACATTGCCTCTGATGACGGTCGTTGTCCTACAGCGCAAAATGAAACATCAGCATCATGACTTTGATGCGACGTTTAGTCACATGTCTGACAGCCGATAAGAAGCCCAAATTAAAGGCGGACCGTACATCATTTAACTTTATTCCTAGGGGAAGAAAAAAAACCCCAAAAACAAACAAACAAAAAAAATCACGCCATCAACACGTTCACATTTTTATATTTTTCACTTCGGGAATATCAAATTACACAGCAATCACAACAGCATTTTTTTTAAAGATCTAATATACAGCAACATTTTTCATGCAGACTGATTGAAGCAATACTGTTTTTCAGCAAAATGTGTGTGTGTGTGTGTGTGTGTGTGCGTGTGTGTGTGTGTGTGTGTGAGAGAGAGAAAGAGACAGAGAGAGAGAGAGCGCACAGACGCACAGCACAAGTGAGTGTCGTCCATCTTTTTTCGCAGAAAGAAACTATTTATCATTAATGCAATATTCTATACAACACAATGTGACTGTGCAGTAAAATAATCTCTGTACATCAAGCAGGCTGGAATGAAAATCAACAAAAAAAAAAATAATAATAATAATAATAATAATAAAAAATGTAATGCTGACGTGTGTGAACTTGGTGTGTGTTTGGGGGTAAAAACAGAGTTATAAGTGTTAGCTTGTAGCATGTAGCACATATTCTTTACTTTTGGCTTGAACTGAGTAAGTGACAAAAACACTAAAATAAAATAACTTGGCTGGTCTCCTGATGTAAACTGCGGTCTCCATTTTGGGTCAAAATAAGATTATGCATGAATATAAATGAAGAAAACCCTCTGAATCTACTTTCTATTGTGAAGAGAGGAAAAAAAACAAAAACAAACAAGTGGCTGTTTTGGAGAAAATTAAATAAATAGGTCATTGTATGATTGTTAGTTGTAATTTCATTCATTTTTTTGTCATTCCTGAAAAAAGTAAAAAAAAAAAAAAAAAAAAAAAAATGGAGATTGCAGGTTTCATCAGGAGTTTAATGATTTGTAATTTCTTTCTGTCTTGTTGGGGGCGGGGTCAGTACTTTCTAGAATCTTCCCCTCGTAACTGAAGATGAATGAAAGGTACAAAACACAGTTATGGTGGACAAAAGTAAATTAGGAACGATTATATAATTACACCAGAGCTCTGTTTATATTCATTGAAACTCCTGACTATAACTCAAATTAATTATGATAATTATTCATGAAAATAATAATAATAATAATATTTAGGCACTGCCTAAAAGCAGAATACAATAGCAAGCTGCGAGGTGCAAGTGCACTCAGCGCCGTGAGTAGCGGCTCACGCAGTATTTTTTTTTCCCACTGCCATTTTCTTCATTTAACAGATTGCACGTGTGCACATGAGCACGGACCTGACATCAAAATCAAGCTCATGGATTTATGACTTTGGACAAGTATAGATCTCTGGAGTGCAACGAGCTGATTTTAATATAGCCACAGCTTATTTTATGAATATTTATAGATACACAGCTTTGTGTCTGGGGATGTTTAACCGTTTTTTTCAAGAGTTTAGTTTCATTTTAACACTTAAATCCGAGTCTTCGGGCTTCTAAGAGGTACATCAGCAAGGAGTATTGCGACCTGGAAATCACAGGTTAGCATCTAGAGCAGCCACCCGCCACCGGGAGTCCGTGATGGGCGGGAATGGATGGCATACACTCATCTTCCTGTCACTCACGGCAACATACAGATGCCCATGATTGGTTTCTGAACTTTGCTGTGAACGACTGATTCTTTAAAGTAACTAATAACTAATGTAAAAGCAACTGTAAATAGATAAAAAAAAGCATGTTCTGAAATTAAAGCATGTAATCAAGGGTGAATTTTTGTGCTATAAGAGAAATAAAACACTTCAAGATAAATTGAGAGAAAAATAAAGGTTTATCGTGGGGTTATAGGGAATCTCAACACCCTGCTGTTGATTATTTTCCAGTAACCACATGTCACCGACAGTATTATTCCTCAATTTAGAAGGATATCATAGACACTAAACCAAAGGTAAAAAGGGAATAATAGCGCGAGGTCGACAGCCAATCAGAGTCTTGCTACTAGGCAGAATTCAAATAACTGTGCAAGTTTTATTTTTATTATTACTATTATTATTATATGTGAGTGTCACAGTTGTAGGAGTGGTTAGCGTATTGCTGTATCACTGTATCATATCACGCACCTGAACGTCTGAAACTGGGAAAGAAGCCGATACGCGTCAAACGAATCTCTCACACTGACTTTTAAACAAACGTCAGTCACACTGATCAGATCGTTGTTAAAAATCATGTGATTGTCGCATTAATATTATCAGTATATGTGTGGGTAATGCTGATGTACCACACCCACCCATCCACCCACACACACACAAAACATACGATTTAAGAAATCAATGTATCAGCGGTAAGAGGATCCAGCTGTGTGTCTGTGTGTGCTTATCCGTGCCTTCCTAAGCCTTGTGTAAGTATGATGGAAGTGTGTGAGTGTGTGTGTGTGTGTGTGTGTGTGTCTGTCTGTCTTTTTCACTTGTCCTGCAGCAGAGCAGGGATGTTGATATTCCAGCCGATGGCCTGCCGATCGAAGCCGCAGGTGAAAAGGTTACACGCCTGGTTCTCTTCGTTCCACGCTGAGCAACACACCATGCGCCGATGACCCTACACACACACACACACACGCACCATAGAAACACACAAACATAAGCTGAAACAAACAACTTAAATAAACACTAATCTATATTTATGCAAAATATATCTTGTAAACATAAAAAACATACCTAGATAACACACACAGACACATTCACAACACACAGATTTTAACCCCACACACACACATTCAGCACACACACACACACACACACACACACACACACACTGAGCTTCTAACCCCTCACACACGCACACTGCACAAACAGCCCCCACACACACCCACCCACACACACACTTATGCATAATACACAAACAACTTCAAACACACACACACGCACAGACACACTACACAAACGCAGCTTAATCCCCACACAAACATTCACGCTACACAAACACAACTTAAAACCTACAAAAAAAAACACATTTCTGCTGCACAAATATGCACTTGCGTTACACAAATTCAAGCTACACAAACACAAAAAGTAAACAAATGCATTTCACATACAAATTCATGTGACAGAAACACACGCTAATGCTGCTCAAGAACGTACCTATGCTACACACGTAAAAAAACACAAAAAACAAACAGCCATGTAATACAAACACACCCTAAAGTTATGCAAAACACACAGTAGCACAACACAATTGAAAACACCACATAAAAACCATAATAAAATCCAATCATGTATATTCTACATAAATAGCCATATATGACACACACACACACACACACACACACACACACACACCTGTCTGTTGCTGCGTGGGAGACGGGCCAGTCGAACCCCGGTCATATCAAACAGTCGCACTTGTCTGTTGTCATGTGGCAGGGCGATGATCCTCTGATTGGCTGAGACACTTATTCTTCACACCAGAGGGAAGAAAGTTACACAACATCCAAACAACCATCAAAATACAGTACAGTAGGCCCTTGACTATTCGTGGTATACACCAATTTTGTATGAAATATGTGTTACAAGTAAAAGAAAATTATTTATTAAACCATTTAAACATTTTATTAACATATTAAACCATTTTATCAACATATTTATTAATTAAACCATTATTAAACTTTTTTATTAACACACACGCACGTGCACAAACACACACACACACACACCCACACACACACACACACATCCCCCATGCTGTATAATGTTTATATATTTTATTCATAAATATCACAGTGCAAAATTAAAAAGTTTTTCTTAATGTTAACTACATTTTACTACATTAATACTGAATTAATGAGTAAGACTGTCTATAGAATGTGTTTAAGAAGCATATTTTAGCGCATGTAATAGATACATAGTATTTTACTTCTGGTTGATCATTCACACATGTAATATTATACATGGGGTTTTACTTCCGAGTACAGAACTCGCAGATTATCTTCATTTGCGGGAGGGGCCGGAACCGAACCCCCGCGAATAACGAGGGCCTACTGTATTGAGAATTTTTACTGCTGCTGAGGTGTCTCAACTCCATCAGTGCTTCAGACTAACCTGTTAACAGCAGAGTCCGTGCGGATGGTTGCTATGGGTGACCTCATGTTTTTCAGGTCCCACACCTTGACAGTACGATCGTCACTGCCGGATACCACGTTGTCTCCGACTGTGAACACTGCCGACGTCACCGTGCTGCAATACACACACACACACACAAAGTTTATATCTCAAGAGTGATGAAAGAAAACAATATATCCTCCAAATATTTATCACAACACACAATCCGAGCCAAACATCTCAATGGGGTTATAGAAATGAATCACCCACAGGAGATGATTATTTTCCTACAGTAACACATCTAAAAGGTGTTTTCTTCCTCTTACAGCACAGCAGATTTACAACTTTATTAACTACCATTTAATCCATAGTACAATGGCACATTATTCATTTACTTGAAGTTTATGTGGACCATCTGCTGTATAAGTCCCTATAAATAATGAGTTGGTTGCTATAGTAACAGTAAACAGCGTTAGGACGAGCAGATTAATTTAAACGCATAAATGCATTCACCCGCTTAATCCTGCTAAGGTTACATGGAGGAATGCAGCTAACATGTGTAAATGCAGGGTACACCCTGAACAGCTCCTGAGACCATCACAAGGCGAACACAGACACACACCTTTCGGCAGCATGGTGGCGTAGTGGTTAGCACGTCTGCCTCACAGCAAGAAGGCCTGGGTTCGAATCCAGGCCTGGGCGTTTCTGTGTGGAGTTTGCATGCTCTCCCCGTGCTTGCGTGGGTTTCTTCCGGGTACTCCGGTTTCCTCCCGTGGTCCAAAAACATGCACAGTAGGTTAATTGGCTAAAATTATCTAAATTATCGGCGGAGAGGGATGGAAATGGCTGTGGTGAATACTTTCTTCCAGAAGAGAGAGAAGCATAGGGTGACTTATAAAAGCGGAGGTAGGAGCACACAGGTAGACTACATCTTGCGTAGGAGATGTAATTTGAAGGAAGTCAGTGACTGCAAAGTAGTAGTGGGTGAGAGTGTTGCCAAACAGCATAGGATGGTGGTATGCAGGATGATGCTGATGGTAAGAAAGGTGAAGAAGGCAAAGGCAGAGCAGAAGACAAAGTGGTGGAAGCTGAAAAAGGAAGAGTGTCCTGTTGTCTTCAAGGAGGAGTTGAAACAGGCTTTGGGTGGTCAGGAAGTGCTTCCACATGACTAGACAACTACAGCCAATGTGATCAGGGAGACAGGTAGGAAAGTACTTGGCGTGTCCTCTGGAAGCACAGTAGATAAGGAGACTTGGTGGTGGAATGAGGAAGTGCTGGAGTGTGTACAAAAGAAGAGGTTAGCTAAGAAGAAATGGGACATAGAGAGGACCGAAGAGAGTAAACAGGAGTACAGGGATACACAGCGTAAGGCGAAGATAGCAATGTCAAAGGCCAAACAGAGGGCGTATGATGACTTGTGTGCTGGGTTGGACAGTAAGGAGGGAGAAAATGATTTATACAGGTTGGCACAGCAGAGAAATAGAGATGGGAAGGATGTGCAGCAAGTTAGAGTGATTAAGGACAGAGTGGGAAACGTGTTAACTGAAGACACAAGTGTGCTGGGAAGATGGAAAGAGCACTTTGAAGAGCTGATGAATGAGGAAAATGAGAGAGAAAAAAAAAAAAGAGTAGAAGAGGTGACTGTTGAGGACCAGGAAGTAGCAAAGATTAGTATGGGTGAAGTGAGGAGGGCATTGAAGAGGATGAAGAATGGAAAGGCAGTTGGTCCTGATGACATACCGGTGGAGGTACGGAAGGGTCTAGGAGAGGTCATAGTAGACTTTCTGACAGGAACATTCAACAAGGTCTCAGAGAGTGAGAGGATGCCGGAGGAATGGAGGAAAAGTGTGCTGGTGCCCATTTTTAAGAACAAGGGAGATGTGCATAGTTGTAGCAACTACAGAGGGATAAAGTTGATGAGCCATACGATGAAGTTATGGGAAAGAATACTGGAAGCTAGACTGAGGGCAGAGGTCAGCATTTGTGAACAACAGTTTGGTTTCATACCAAGAATGAGCACCACAGACACAGTGTTTGCTTTGAGGTTGTTAATAGAGAAGTACAGAGAAGGTCAGAAGGAGCTGCATTGTGCCTTTGTGGATCTGGAGAAAGCATATGACAGATAAAGAAGGTGGAGGATTTTAAGGACTTACGCTCAACAGTCCAGAGCAGGGATCACCAACGTGGTGCCCGTGGGCACCAGGTAGCCCGCAAGGACACTATAAGTTGCCCGCGGACCTGTTCACTGCTAGTTTTAGGACAGGCCCACAGCTCCATAGCGCCACTCTCCATTGAGCTGCATCTAATTTTTTTGAATATATTTTAAATCAAATCAATATCTTCACATAGATAAATATCATTAATTATTAATGATAACATATAATTAAAGGTAAATTGAGCAAATTTGTAATTTCAGAGGTGTGTTTTGACCTGGTAGCCCTTCGCATTAATTGGTACCCAAGAAGTAGCTCTCGGTTTCAAAAAGGTCGGTGACCCCTGGTCCAGAGCAATGGAGAGTGTGGAAAAGAGGTGAAGAAGCGTGTGCAGGCTGGTTGGAATGGTTGGAGAAAAGTGTCTGGTGTGACGTGTGATAAGAGGGTATCGGAAAGAATGAAAGGAAAAGTGTACAAGACGGTGATGAGGCCAGCAATGTTGTATGGTTTAGAGACAGTTGCGCTGAGGAAAAGACAGGAGGCAGAGCTGGAGGCAGCAGAGATGAAAATGTTGACATTCTCTTTGGGAGTAACGAGGATGGATAGGATCAGGAATGAGTACATCAGAGGGACAGCTCATGTAAGATGTTTTGGAGACAAAGTCAGAAAGGCTAGTTTGAGATGGTTTGGACATGTACAGAGGAGGGATAGTGAGTACATTGGTAGTAGGATGCTGAGGTTGGAAGTACCAGGCAGAAGGCCCAGAGGAAGACCAAAGAAGAGATTTATGGATGTGATGAAGGAAGTCATGAAGGTCGTTGGAGTAAGAGAAGAAGATGCAGAGGACAGGGTGACATGGAGGTGGATGGTTTGCTGTGGCGACCCCTGAAGGGAAAAGCCGAAAGGAAAAGAAGAAGAAGAGGATACCTCACTTTCCGCAGTTAATTGGGACCGAGATCCCTCGCAACCGCCGATTTCCACGAAGTAGGATTGACACACCCCCCCACCCTCCACCGACTGACGTATACCGACATGCATATGTGTATATAATATCAATAAATACATATTCAATGCTATAAATGCTTATAATAACAATTAAACATTCAAAAATAATGCATAAGATGCAAATAAAATATAAATACACACATACAGACAAACTCACTCAGATGCACACCTCACGTAAAAACGCAAGTAGTTTTGAAGGGGGGTTTTGGGTGGTTTAAGGGGTTTTTATGCATAATTGGCCTTGTTTTGAGGCATTTTCCTTCAATTAATTTCCATATTTTTTTTTTTAATTCGATGAATATTTAAAAAAAAAAAATGCTGCCGCATGAATTGTAGCGCGAAGTAGCGAGGGATCCCTGTATTTAAAAAACAAGAACAATTACATTTTGTTCACACAGAGCATGTGTGGAAGCCCTGTGCAACATGTGACCTTTGACCCTTCTTTGCATTCGGTTACCCAAAATACAAATTCATTTAAAGGACATGTCCAGAAAAAGAAAAAAGGCAAAAGTTAAAATGGCTTCGAAAAGTGGATTGTAAATTCAGGACAAAACCAGTGCTTCATCCGCACCCCCGAGCACACACGCGCTCTCTCACACACACACACACACACACACACACACACACACACACACACACACACACACACACACACACACACACAGGTCAGGCACACTAATTTAATGGACCGAATATTTCTAATCTACTGTGTCACTCTCTGCTAACATTCTGCCTCCTCTCATCTTCCCTCCTCCCTTCTGGTTCAGTTGGCAGAATTACAAAAATTGTGTGTGTGTGTGTGTGTGGGGGGGGGGGGGGGGTTCAACTTCATCCTATGTTCTGCTTCCTGATTTAAATTAGCACGGTCCAGGCTAGTCGGCCCAGTAGCCGCTAGCCTGGCTAATTTGAATTGACATGATATCAAGGATTAATTAGGGCTAAATTGTGCCGCATTAAAGGATCCGGGCCTGGGCTCAGCAGCTACTAATGGCTGCTCTTGGCTTGTTCCGGAGTGGCTCACATCGAAAGCATAGCGTGGAAACACTTTGTGACATTGCGCTGAGCCACAAGAGTGTGCGGGTGGGGGCAGGAGGAGGTTGGGGTAATAGATTAAAAGCTTGATTAAAACCCTATTAGAGCTCTGACGGTATTTTGGCAAATGTCCCGTTCCTCTCGGGAGCCAGTGACGAGCAAGGTCGAGACTCATCATGGGGAAGGGGGGAAAAAAATGTGTGAGCATGAGGGTGGAGAAGAGACAGTCACAGCAGAGAGCTAAAGACAGAGATAATAAAGAGAAAGAACCCGGAAGGTTTACCCCCTCTCTCTCTCTACAGCGCTCTCACATGCAAACATTTTAAACTCCTCTATTACACTCATTTAATTTTGACCGCCAAACGATCATGTTGCCCATCAGTGAGTGTTAAGGAAAGAAATACCGCTCTAAGAAGTGTAATCTGGGTAAAAGACACCTTTCAGGTGGGGACTTAATGATTCTTAGGCAAACAAAAGGACAGAAAAGAAACTCCTATTTTAACAAATGCAGGCTGTTTGATTGACAGGACATGCAGTTAACCATAAAAGATTTTTTATATACAGTTAAGACAATCTGACTTCCTGTTACAAGAGAATAAACTGAATACAATGTTCAAGATGTTGATGTTACAGTCAGAAAATGTATCATAGTGCTTCATATGCCATCAGGTATACACTAAGGAACATGTAAATGTTCACTTCTACACACTTTTAGTAAAAAGGAGTTAATATAGTTATCGCATGATGCAGTGGCATGGTACTGATCAGCATCAGGGGTTCAAGCCCTAGTCATGCTGGTTTGGCACCGGATCATTACCCTGACCCCAGGCTGCTAACAATCTGGGCTATCCGAAGAAAAGATTTCCACTGTACAAGAATATATGAAGGGTTCTTTTAAATATAAATTCATTAAAGTGGCCCAATTCAATGTTGTTGTGTTATAGGTCAGTATAAGGCAATGTGTGAAACAATATGTTCTAATAATGTTAACGATTAGAAAGGTGGCAACTCACTGCATTAAACGGTGAAAAACGCATGTAATTGATTACCTAGATTTAATACACACACACACACACACACACACACACACATACACACACATATATATATATATATATATGTATATATATATATATAGAGGATTTTCTGAGTAGACCCTTCCGTAGGAGAGTGCTCAATACTTTTTGGTAGAGCAAATAAACAAAAATAAAAGGACAGGACAAAGACTTTCTATTGAAACTCCATTTATCACTACAGATCTGTTTCGAGGGGTGGTGAAACCATCCTCTCTCTTCAGGTGATTATAGAAGAATATAAATATAGAAGAATTCTTCTATAATCACCTGAAGAGAGAGGATGGTTTCACCACCCCTCGAAACAGATCTGTAGTGATAAATGGAGTTTCAATAGAAAGTCTTTGTCCTGTCCTTTTATTTTTGTTTATATATATATATATATATATATATATATATATACACACACACACACACACACACACACACAATGGTCCTTCTAAAAAAATTAGCATATTGTGATGAAGTTCATTATTTTCTGTAATGTATTGATAAAAATTAAACTTTCATATATTTTAGATTCATTGCACACCAACTGAAATATTTCAGGTCTTTTATCGTTTTAATACTGATGAATTTGGCATCAGCATACAACTCATGAAAACCCAAAATTCCAATCTCAAAAAATTAGCATATCATGTTCAGGTAGTCTAAACGAGCTATTAACCTAATCATCTGAATCAACCAATTAACTCTAAACACCTGCAAAAGATTCCTGAGAATTTTAAAAACTCCCAGCCTGGTTCATTACTCAAAACCGCAATCATGGGTAAGACTGCCGACCTGACTGCTGTCCAGAAGGCCATCATTGACACCCTCAAGCAAGAGGGTAAGACACAGAAAGAAATCTCTGAGCGAATAGGCTGTTCCCAGAGTGCTGTATCAAGCCACCTCAGTGGGACGTCTGTGGGAAGGAAAAAGTGAAAGAAGGGCCGATTCCAGACCTTGGAGGACCTGTGGAAGCAGTGGACTGAGTCTGGAGGAGAAACATCCAGAGCCACTGTGCACAGGCGTGTGCAGGAAATGGGCTACAGGTGCCGCATTCCCCAGGTCAAGCCACTTTTGAACCAGAAACGGCGGCAGAAGCGGCTGACCTGGGCTACAGAGAAGCAGCACTGGACTGTTGCTCAGTGGTCCAAAGTACTTTTTTCGGATGAAAGCAAATTTTGCATGTCATTCGGAAATCAAGGTGCCAGAGTCTGGAGGAAGACTGGGGAGAAGGAAATGCCAAAATGCCTGAAGTCCAGTGTCAAGTACCCACAGTCAGTTATGGTCTGGGGTGCCATGTCAGCAGCTGGTGTTGGTCCACTGTGTTTTATCAAGGGCGGGGTCAATGCAGCTAGCTATCAGGAGATTTTGGAGCACTTCATGCTTCCATCTGCTGAAAAGCTTTATGGAGATGAAGATTTTCATTTTTCAGCACGACCTGGCACCTGCTCACAGTGCCAAAACCACTGCTAAATGGTTTACTGACCATGGTATTACTGTGCTCAATTAGCCTGCCAACTCTCCTGACCTGAAGCCCATAGAGAATCTGTGGGATATTGTGAAGAGAAGGTTGAGAGACACCAGACCCAACACTGTGGATGAGCTTAAGGCTGCTATCGAAGCATCCTGGGCCTCCATAACACCTCAACAGTGCCACAGGCTGATTGCCTCCATGCCACGCCCGCATTGAAGCAGTCATTTCTGCAAAAGGATTCCCGACCAAGTAAGAGTGCAGAACTGAACATAATTATTTGAAGGTTGACTTTTTTGTATTAAAAACACTTTTTTTTTTTTTTTTGGTCGGATGAAAAATGCTAATTTTTTGAGATAGGGATTTTTGGTTTATCTTTACTTTTTTGCCAAAATTATCAATATTAAAACAATAAAAGGCTTGAACTACTTCAGTTGTGTGTAATTAATCTAAAATATATGAAAGTCTAATGTTTATCAGCAATTTACAGAAAATAATGAACTTCATCACAATATGCTAATTTTTTTTAGAAGGACCGGTGTGTGTGTGTGTGTGTGTGTGTGTGTATATATATATATATATATACACATACACACACACACACACACACACAATGGTACCTCACCTTACGAAATTAATCCGTTCCAGAGGTGGTTTCATAACCTGGATTTTTCGTAAATGAAATCACATTTTACATGTAAAACGCGTGAGTCATTCCAAGCCCCCCAATACTCCCACCTAAAACCTTTAAAAACTATTAAAGTATACCTTTTAAGGCCTCCTTCTGCTTCAATATCGTACCGATGGTAGACGGGTTTGGCCATATTCCTTTGCGATATCACTTGACTGCATGCCATGTGCCCGCTTCTTCTTTTTACTCTGGGAACCGGGAATCATGCACGCGTGCGTGTGTGTGAGAGAGCGGGGGGGTGGGGGGCGACAGAATAGATAAAGTACGCTTCCGAGATGGAGGTCATCTACACGACCTGATATTTATATGACAGCCAATAATAACCACAAGTCCAGTCTGTGAAACAGAAAGCAAATGTGCATTTTACACTTAAATGTTACTTTACCAAATGTGTTCAGAAGGTAGTGAGATAAAAAAAAGTGTCAATAGAACTTCATGTCACTTCATCTGTGATATATTCAGATCCTGCTACATAGTCGTGAAAGCCAATAATTCTGTTTTCGGATTGAAAATCAAAAATCCTGCACGATTGAATTGTTCCTCATTTAATATAAGCCTGCGGGGTTCTGTGCATTGGAGGAGCAGAACATAATCACTTGTGATGACATGATCGTGTATCCGAGTTGAAAAATAAAAAGCCTGATTGTGCAGAGCTGTTAGCGTTGTGTAGTATTACTACTGCTAATTTTTTTTTAAGTTATGATATCATAATGCTGTTCCCAGCTCAAAATTACAAAAGTCAGGCTCCATGGAATTATAGGTATTGTCCACAAAAACAAGTCCACCAAGTTTCACCTGAATTTGACTGCTAATAACTGAGGAGTAGGAGGAGTCAGCAATTCACGCCAACAACGATAACAGTAAAACCAAAAGGTGACAGAGTTGGACATTGGATACCATCATTTCTGTACTTCTTAATCCAAATTAGGGTCATAGAGAAGCTAACACCCATCTCAGCCAACTCTGGGTGAGGGCAGAGAGCACCCTGGACAGCTTGCCAGGCCATCACAGGGCAGAAACACACTGACGGCTATGCAGCTACTGTTGAAAAAATTCAGCAAAGATTCTTTTACATGAACCTCTCACCACAGACAGTGAGAGACATGGCCGGCCTTTGAGAACCCAGTCAGCTACACTGGGAGGACAATAGTGACAACCCAGTGACTTTCGGATCAGTAATCCAGTACCTTACCAGTCAGACGCGATTGAATACCTTTGGTGTAAAAATAACATGCTAACTTATATAAACTTTTGTTACAATAACTCATAGACACAAACATACAGGGAGACAGATGTATTGACAGCAAACCAAATAATCAGCCAACCAGAGTTATGTAGAAATCCAGCGATAGCCAGATTCTGAATTACTGTGTCTTAACTTGTTTAGCCAAACGTGCGAGTAAGTGTGTCTGACTAGTGAGTCTGATGCCTGTGCAGGGATGAGAAGTCTTCAGACTCTCAGGGAGCAGATACATGGCGATTTCTGCCACTCCTCATTTGAGCCACTCGTTAGCGAGTTGTGCGCTAATATCACACAATTAGGAGGTGATACGTGCCCGGCACTGAGCCTGCTGTCCTTCTGAAAGCCACCACACAGTGTCAGACTTCATTACCCATAATTACATCTGAGCATGAAACACACACACACACACACACACACACACACACACACACACACACACACACACACACACACACACACACATCCTCTGAGAATCTTTCAGTTCTTTACACAGCGCAGAGAGCTGGAAGATGCACGAGAGCTGCCACAGAAGGTCCATATGCTGCAATGCTGATCTCATCAAACCTCCAGAGGCGCAGTGCTAATCAAGTGAGACTGGCATATGTCGAGTGAAACGGGAATTTAAAAAAAAGAAAAACTTAACTTTTCTACACTAAGACACAGAGAAAGCAAAGAGAGAGTGATGTTAAATACACCCAGCTGATGAACATCAGCCAAACACAAACTACCCACGTGGAAGATGCTAAAGCTGAACAGCAATTTTTGTTTGAGTTGTATTCACCAAACCGAGTCATAGTGTAGATTTTACTGCGTCATTTAACAACCACTCAGTGGGAATGTCCATTTATTGCCTAACCCCACCTTGAGGAATCGGTTTCCAACCGTCCTTCCTGTGCATTTAATTCCAGATGCCATTTTTCGTTCATTTTATAGGTTAATTGAATGAATCCCATGATTGATGTTATAATCATGGTCAGTTGAAAGTCATTTTAACCCTCTACCAGTCTGTAACTTTGTTGTCCCCGATGTCTGCTACTTCACGTTGTAGTTATGAACAACTGATAGAAGCAGCCTCAAAAAAAAAAACTCAATGTGCCTCAACTCTACCAGTAAAGCCTTACAAAATGTGCTTCATTTTAAGCTTGTTTAGTGTGATGAACAGATATTTTTGTATTCCAGTTAAAGTTAAGATACGGCTAGGACTGTTTTTGCCATTCGTACTAGTTCTATTGTTCGAGGATGAGATGATAGATTTCCTTTCAAATTTTCCCCCTTTTTTTTTTAGGGATCGCCACAGCGAATGTTTTTACATCCGATGCCCTTCCTGACACAACCCTTTAGTAAGGGACAGAAACACGCTGACGGCTTTGAAGCTACTCTTTACGAAAGTCAGCAATGGTTCTTTTACATGAACCTCACACCATAGACAGTGAGAGACATGGGCGGCCTTTAATAACCCAGTTAGCTGCACTGGGGAGGACAGGGACAACCTTGTGGAGAGTGGGACTCGAACCCCCAACCTTAGAACCACCACTGCCACTTAGGTTCATCCATTTTACGTTTTTCAAATTTAGTTGTTTTTTTTGTTTTTTTTTTAAAGTCAAATTTTGAGTTTAGACGTACCTACGTAGTATGCTGATGTAATGACGCTGCATTCATTGTTTACAAACTACAGACTGAGCGTATGTGTATATATATCAGTTATATAGCGTGTTAACCTTGTGTTAAGATGTCGTCTGTGATCTTTGTGTTTACACTGTTTTGCGGACTTTTGTAACCCTAAGCAAATCTGGTTGGTCAGAAGTGTAAGGCTACTAGCATGGGTGCAAGTCTCATACACAGAGATGAATTAACTATCTGCTCGGATCGGCGCAATCTACCATGCATACTCAGTTAAGCAAAGAGAGTTGTAATATGAATGAAAACCCGAATGCACAAATTACAGAACAATTACAGATATTTATTCTCTTTTAGCAGAATCCTAAGAGTGTATACTTATTTTTATATTAATATTCATTAGGATTTGTACTTGTTCTTTGTATGCGTCTCTTGAATAAAGTTTACTTACTTACTTACACAAAAGAAAGAACTCTCCGCTGGGATTCACATCAGTGCAGGCTGTGTTCTAAACGAGTTCAACGGCACCCTTGTGCACTTGAAAGACCAGAAGTCTGTATAACCCACAGCAAGTACACTACTTTTGCAAGTACACTACTTTCGCTATTGAGCGCTTCATATATTGTAAGTGTTGATTGGCTGTTTAAAGCTTCATGTAAAGTAACTCGGTATAAATAAGTGACTTATTTGAAATTAATGTTGATGTTATTTGATATTATTTTACAAAGTTATGTTTATAATAATTGATTTAGGGGTGTTTTATGAGATACATTAATGGTATTTATGGCTGGATAGTACAGTATGCACATCATACGTCACTGTAACAACTTACTTTCACTTTCAACTTACATTCGGCCGTCCGGAACCAATTAAAAACGTAATTGGGGGCGCGTCTGTGTGTGTGTGTGTATATATATATAACAAAAATAAAAGGACAGGACAAAGACTTTCTATCTTTCTATTCTTCTTCTTCTATCGTATGCTGTTGTTTCTCAGCCATTCAACCGCGACATCCGTGGCCTCATGTAGTTCATAGAGGCCTCCTGTCAGTTGTGTTTCAGGGCACTCTTGTAGTATGTGCTGCATAGTTTGGATAGCTCCACAATCACAATTTGGTGAGTCAATGTATCCCCATTTTTCCAACATGTATCGGCACGGGCCAGTACCGCAGCAAAAACGATTCAATTTACACCACAGGTCTCGACGAATATCCATACCATTTAGTGCAGTTGTTGGATCATTCACGATGTCCCTGTTTGGTGCTGTTCCCTTATTCCATCTGGATTGCCAGTTTTCTACCATGGAGTAGTTTGTTGTGGGCAGGTTAGACCAGATGGGTTTTCTTGAAGTCAGTCGGTATCGTGGGTGGTGCTCAATATCATTCAGCAGGGAAGGCCTGGGATCTGGAGTGTAGAGTCCAGTAACTTTGCAGTGACAGCTTCCCTGCGGATATCTGGCGGGGCAAGATTACACATAACTGGCAGCCAGTCTGTATGTGTTGATTTTAGTGTACCTGATATGGTCCGCATAGCACAGTTCAATCTGGTGTCAACTAGTTTGCAGTGAACTGAGAAGAATATATAGAATTCTTCTATAATCACCTGAAGAGAGAGGATAGTTTCACCACCCCTCAAAACAGATCTGTAGTGATAAATGGAGTTTCCATAGAAAGTCTTTGTCCTGTCCTTTTATTTTTGTTATTTGCTCTACCAAAAGGTATTGAGCACTCGCCTACGGAAAATCACTTCTACTCAGAAAATCATATATATATATATATATATATATATATATATATATATATATATATATATATATATAATACACACACACACACACACACACACACACACACACACACACGCATATGGGGGTGTGGGGTGTAGGGGGGTGTCCACATGAATGGCGAGCTTCGTCTTCCCCACCACTTGGTTCTGACAGCATCTACGTACCAGTGCCAGTTTAAGGATATCATTGTCAGACTGGCATTTTTTTTTTTTTTTTTTTGGGGGGGGGGGTGTTAAAAGTTATGAGGAAAATCTAGGATCATCTGTTAAATACTACAAATGGAATTGGAAAAGAAAGAAGGGGAAAAGCTCAGAACAGGAGAGGAACAAAGGGTAAACATGACCAAGAGAAAAGAAGATAGGAAGGAGAATTACAGCGACAAGAGAAGGAGAGGCTAAGAGAATGAAAGGATAAAAAAAAAAAACAGGAATCAAGAAAGGGGATAATGGGGTAAAAAGAGGGAGGACAAACGGGTGAAGAAAAAAATGAGAAGAGATGGTGGGAAGAGAAAAGAATAAACCGAAGAAAAAATTAGAAACCAAGAAACAAAAAGAAGAGGAAGAAAAGGAAAAAAGAAGAGAACATAAAAGAGTGAAATGAGATAGAGGAAGATAAAGAAGAGAAGATAAAGAAGAGGAAGGAAAAGAAGAGATGAGAGAGCAAGAAATTAAAAGAAAAGTGAGATGGGAGAAGAAAAAGAGGGGCAAGGGATATAAAGAGAAAGAACGAGAAAGGAGAAGAGAAGAAAAGAGAAGAAACAAAGAAAAAGAGCGAGAGGGTGTGTGTGTGTATGTGTGGTCTTGATGCGGGGTTCACGGTGCGACTCATTCATCTTGTGGTCCCCAAGCAGTCGAGCATGAGCTCCTGCTGACAGTGCTACTCTACTACATTACCCTCTCTCTCTCTCTCTCTCTGTGTGTGTGTGTGTGTGTGTGTGTGTGTGTGAGAGCGTGCTCTCTCTCTCTCTCACACACACACACACACACACACACACACACAGCTCTCAATCAGCTCTCATTCACATTTACACACACACACACACACAGTACACAGTAGGATTGTCAAAGCCCTTTAAATACTGTAAGTGACTCCGGATGCTTAACAAAGGCAGCGCTGTAATCGTCACACACTGAACATCAGCACTCACTGCACCAATCAACATACCCAACACTACACAGTTCGATATTGAGGGTTTTTTTTTTTTTTGCTTGACTCCATCACTGGCTCCAAGCTAATGCTTGACCGCAAGCCATTGCTAATTAATACATTACCATGGCAACTGTTCTCAAAGTGATCTCGAGGTCTGTGTGGAAATTCAGATAGAAAGAGTCACACGCGCCAAAGAAACATTTGAAGAAACCATGAGGCCCCCATCACACTGAAGCACATGCAGTTGAGCTGATATCTGTATGAGACTTTCTGTGTGTGTGTGTGTGTGTGTGTGTGTGTGTGTGTGTGTGTACAGACTTTTAATGCAAACACATCTGCACAGCTGAGCAAATGTGTGTCCACATTCACATGGTAAAAGTTTTGGCTTGAATGATACTAATGTGCATCACGAAGCATCTGTCAATACAACTGATACACCTCAACACACACAAACACGAGCGACCGCTTATAATGCAACATTCACTATGAGCACCTGTTTCACTGCGGAGACGATACACAAGCACAGATGCTTTAAAAGGAGGTCTCTTAGACTGCTTAGAACTTCATTTAAATCTCTAGGAGATCTGGACGGATGGATGGATAAACCTAAGAGAGAACATGGGAGAAGGACCAACCATGACCAAACTGAGAGATGAATGGATAGATACAGTAAAACTAACAGGAGGAACAAATTATGGAGATGATCAAACCAGGACACTAATAGATGGACAGAACAAAAGAACAGTGAAGGTTTGATAGTTTGATGTAGATACCAAACTGAGAGAAGTATAAATGGCTACATAGAGGCAGACACAATCAGAGAAGGCTGGAGGCACAGATAATAGAGAGACAGTCAGACACAGCCAAACTGGGAAAAGGATGGATGGATGGATGGATGGAAACAGCCAAACTGGGTGAAGGAAGGATGGATAGATGGATGGATGGAAACAGCCAAACTGGGAGAATGAAGAATGGATGGATGGATGGATGGAAACAGCCAAACTGGGTGAAGGAAGGATGGATAGATGGATGGATGGAAACAGCCAAATTGGGAGAAGGAAAGAAGGATGGCTGGATGGATGGATGGATGGATAGACGGACGGATGGAAGCAGCCAAACTGGGAGAAGGAAGGATGAATGGAAACAGCCAAACTGGGAAAAGGATGGATGGAAACAACCAAACTGGGAGAAGGAAGAATGGATAGATGGATGGATGGAAACAGCCAAACTGGGAGAAGGAAGAATGGATGGATGGATGGAAACAGCCAAACTGGGAGAAGGAAAGAGGGATGGGTGGATGGATGGATAGACTGACGGATGGAAGCAGCCAAACTGGGAGAAGGAAGGATGAATGGAAACAGCATAACTGGGAGAAGGATGGATGAATGGATGGATGGATGGAAACAGCCAAACTGGGAGAAGGAAGGATGGATGAATGGAAACAGCCAAACTGGGAGAAGGATGGATAGATAAATGGATGGATGGATGGACACAGTCAAACTGGGAGAAGGATGGATGGGTAGAAGGACTCAAGCAAACTGGGATATGGATGGATGGATGGATAGATAGATAGATGGACTCGACCAAGATAGATGGATACAGCCAGCCAAACTGGGAGAAGGATGAATAGATAGATGGACACAGTCAAACTGGGAGAAGGATGGATGGGTAGAAGAACTCAAGCAAACTAGGATATGGATGGATGGATAGATAGATAGATGGACTCAACCACACTCATTTAAAGATAGATGGATACAGCCAGCCAAACTGGGAGAAGGATGAAGAGATAGATGGACTCAACCAAACTGGAAGATGGCTGGATGGATAAATGGATACAGTCAAACCTCAGATTGATGGCTAGATAGACACAAAATTGGGAGACAGATGGATGGATAGATGGTCCCGAAACGGGGAGATGGATGGATAAAAAAATAGACAGCAAAACTGGAACACAGCTGGAAGGATAGATGGACTCAACCAATCTGGGAGAACAGCAGATGGATATAAGAAAAAAAAAAATTGGGGGGATAGATGGATTAAAACTAAACTAGGAGAAGGATGGCTGGATGGATAGAAAGACGGACGGACAGACACTCGCGTGTACACTAGATTCTCACTGTCTGCTCACATCAATGGAAAAATCTCAGGAAAGAAGATGCCATCTCGGGACACACGGCCTGTATGACGCACCTCGGTATGAAGCTTTCATCCTCGCACTGGGACAGAAAGCAGGAACTGCTGAAGCTTTAGGACTGTGACAGTAGGAAACGCTGTGTGGTTCGACAGTTAATCTCGTTACACTGATTGTCTATTACAGTGGGATCTGACGGAATTATGCATGTCAGGTTTCAATGTGGCGGGGAGTGTATAACCCAGGGGCCGATCGAGGACTTTCCACTCTTCCCCAGTTACACTGGCTTCAGCCTCTAGTACGGGAGGTGACAGGCCAGGATTTTCACAGAAGCTCCTCAAACGAGATTTGTACTTATCCACGAGGGCTGATATTAGCCGGGGAGATATAGTCTTCAGGGGGGTTCAAGGAGTTCATGCGAATGCCACTGGAACGAACGAAAATGCTGAATTTTTAAGTGGTGTACTGCCATCTGGTGGTCATGAGCATAACTGCAGAATCTACATCCCATTCCTCAGGATTCAAATGTGAAGTGAAGCTGCAGGGATTACAGCAGCCCTTCATGATCTTGACATGTCACTCGGTATAAGTGGGAAATCAAATGGGGATGAAATAAATAAATAAATAAATAAACCTGTCAACATTTCTAAACTCCAACAAAAATCTGAATCAATGAATCACCCCATCCAACAGCGCTGAGGAACTAAAGTGAGTTATAATTCCCATTTTCCATCAGCGCCTGCCATAAAACATTCCAGCATTATGGCAAGAAGTGCCTGCTCTTCAGTGCACATTTGCACCACACCTCGTACATTTCAGTCAACGCACAGTCGAAAGTAAATGCACTAAAATCGCAGCTACTGTGACTTTCAAAGAGACTACAATTCTTCCCTCCTATAAAAACCTCATCTGCGGGGATAAACATACAACTGAGAGGCAGTAAAGTCTTTTAGACATGATGGTACTTTCGAGCTTATCATTTTTTACGAAAAAAATGCCTTGCCTGGTAAGTCTGGTCTTCACAGAGTTACACAACAAATCCATTTGTACACCGGACGGCCATCTTTACCTCATATTGACCCTGAATACGTGATCACGCGAAAAATATTGTGGAAGCTCATCTTCTTATAATACTTCATACACTTATAAACACCCCAAACTAATCATTCGATGAAATATGTTTTAATTTTAACACACTATAAAAGTCATAATGAGAAATTCTAATTTCACGATACTCAGACATAAATGAGACAATAAGTCATAATTACAAGGTGCTAAATCATAATCAGAATATTACGCAATAATTATGAGATTAAAAAAAAAAAAAAAAAAAAAAAAAAAAAAAAAAAAAAAAAAGGTAAAGTCTGTTGGCTTTTTACACCCGAGCCTGGTGGCCATTCGGGCCGGTGCTCATTCCCGGGTTCTGTAGCGTGAAGCGATCAGGAGTTCCACTCCTTCTGGATGGGATGCTAGTCCATCGCAAATTATATTCCCAGTATGTTTTTTTTATTTTCTTTACTGGTATCCATTTATACTGCTGGGTGACCAGACAGAGGCACACTTGTGGTTAATACCCCCATTTCACTGGAGCACGTCAGACTTACGGAAGCAAAACAGTTGTCATTCGCAAACATTCCGCAATTATTCCCTCATCTTCCGTGTCATTCCGTGTGACTTCAACATGTTCAAAAGCACGTTCACAAAAAATAATTTCCGTGAGTGTTTGGGGTCACTTTGACATGCTTTGCAGTACCTGTTCCACACATGCTGTGAACGTTCCGAGAGTGTAAGAATTTCCACTTTTCCGTCGGATTTTCACCCATTTTCCGTGTAAAAATGCCGAAGCTCTTCCGTAGAATGTGTTCCGCGCCTTTCCGCTACGATCCTTGCATGCTGTAGTCCAGTGAAATGGGGGTATTAGACCTTGCCGAGGGGTCTGTGTACAGTGGGGGTCTGACTGGGATTTGAACACACAACCTCCCGATCATGAGAACTGCACCCTAACCATTACGTCACTGGCCTCACAATTATCAGAAGTCACGTCCAAAAAAAAAAAAAAAAAAAAAAAAAAAAATCAGAGAATTAAAATACACTATCCTGACACACTAACTAAAAATAAATTGAAAAAATTAAATAATTTCTCAAAATAATAACAATACATTTTTAAAGGCACCTTTCTTAAGGTCACATCGTATGGATAAAAACAAGAAAAACACAAAATATACAAAAAAAGAATAAGATTTAAAAAAAAAAGTAAAAACTCCGGATAACTAAATCGACTGTGGTAATGGCAGGACTGTACTGCAAGAAGGTTGTGGGTTTGATTCCGAGGCTTGGCTGAGTCTCTCTGTGAGACGTACTGTTCTCCCCATGCCTGTATGGGTTTCTTCTGGGTACTCTGGTTTCCTCCCACCATCCAAAGAAATGTGCATTAGGCTAAGCGACTGTTCCAAATTGATCCTAAATGTGAGTGTTGGTGGTTGTGTGCGTTGGCCCGGTGATGGTTTGGTGAACAGTTCAGATTGTGCCCCGGCATCACTTTGTGATCAGTCTCAAAATATCATAACAATCTAAGCTATGAAGTGAAATCAAGTTAGTATATTATCGTGACCTAATAACATGGCACATCTGACCACTTTAACACTTTAGAAACGTCAAAATAAGCCGTCTACTTCTATTTCAGTTTGCTTTTCTTAACTTTTTGTGTATACTAAAAATTTAAATCAGTTTCAAAAGATGTACTAGATTTAAATAGAAATGCAATCTTGCCAATAAACAATAGGTGCGGCCCCACATGGGCGGTACACAAAGAATCATGGAGATTTACTCATGTTGACCTCTGTGACCTTGAAAAAAGTCAGGGTGACCTAGATTTTACAACATTAACAGGGATGTCCTTAGGCATCGTTGGTGTAAATATTATAAAATAATAATTCTAACGTCTGGTGGTCGGGCTTCTGCCCATGGAGCCCGTAAAGGAGACATGGGTACACCCTCCCATGGACACACCACCTCTGGGAGAGGCTATAGGGGTCGGGTGCAGTGTGAGTCGGGTGGCAACCGAAGGCATAGTTTCTTTCGGACCGATCGTCGGCTATTGACTCCGACTCTTGGGACAGAGCCTGAGACAGAAGCCTGAGGTAACCATTCAGTGATATTCATTGAGCCCGTGGTAAATAATTGTATATACTACACAGAAACAAAAGAAAACGCAAACTAAAATCGAAAGGCTTTACTTTTCACAATCTAGACAGCGTGGATAGAATAATAGCTATTCCACTCGTGCTTGCCGTACATGCTGCTAGCCGGCTCGTCTATTATTCCAACATAAGTTATACCAATGAGCACGAAGAATAAATATTAAAAACATATGCACAGCTCTACACGTACCGTATATTACAGGGTGAACTCTACAGCACAGGTATGCTCCGGTTTCCGTTGTGCTTTGAAAGCAACACCAGACACAGGACAGAGTAAACGAGTAAAGTGTCACTGCCTTGTGTTTTTCCACACAGAGATGAAGGGCACGAAGATTAAACACAGAATTAAATCACAATGTGGGTGTATCAACAGTTGCTATAGCAACCGTAGCACTCCGTATATATACGAAATAGCTCCTATTTAACGGAAGATGTTTACCTCGCCCTTACATTTACAGCATTTGGTGGACACTGTGGATGTGTTCAATCACACTTTAAGTAATTGAGCAATTGAAGGGGTAAAGGCCTTGCTTAAGAGCCCAGCAGTGGCCGTTTGGTGGAAGTGACCCTCTGATCAGTAACTCGAAGCCTTAACCACACCGAGTCTCCGCTGGATTTATAAAGATTCGGGTGTAGAGAGCTTCAAAGGAGAACTGGACACTCACTCAGTGTGGCCCTGGAAGACGTTCACTGAGTGGATGGATGGATCTCTGAAGTCCCACAGGCGAAAGGTGGTGTCACGGGATGAGGTGACCACCAGCCGCTGGGTGGGGTGGGTGCAGCAGTGGGTCAGTTCTTGGTCATGACCTATAAAGTCGTACACACATGAAACTACATTTAGTATAACTGATGTTGAAGTGTTGATCATTCAGCAAATTTACAATCTAATTATTATTATTATTATTTTAATTCATAACATCTACACACTGCACTTCTAACTTAAACCTACATTCACAACCTACGCTCTTAAAGATATACTGTCCGCTAGCTGCTAATAGCTGGATTTACTAGCATCCTTCCCACAATTCTGTACACAATCAATCACGCGCGACTGGATAAACGCCAAGTGTGGATTTACGTGCCCCTCAGGCTTCTCTAAAGACTAGAAGCTATCAAACTGTGTCTACAGGACATTAATAACTGCCTTCTCCCAAGCCTCTGGACCTGTGAGTGTGTGGACGAGTTCGGAGGTCTCCACGTCGTACAAATTGGCCGCTCGGTCCCAAGACGCGGTGACGACTTGCTTCCCGCTGACGAGCCAGTCAGCAGCGATGACCACACCCTGGTGACTCTTCAGAGTGGTGCTCGCGACACGTACTGTGGGACACTCGTTAGGTCCGTCGGCATCTCCGTCTGCATCGTCCTTATCGGAGAAATCTACATCGTCGTCCAGCGACGCCTGAATACATCACAGGGGCGGCGAGAATGGGGTTTAAAACACAATTTCATCTTCAGCTTGTAAATATTAGGCTCTGTGGTGAAGAAGCGAGATTAGAGAGGCATTGTGAAAGTAACAGAAACACAATATGAGGGAAGTAAGAGACCGAGGAAAAAGACAGAATGAAAAGAAGAGAAAAGTAAATGAGGTGTAGCGAAAATGAGGAGAGAAAAAGTCGCGGTGGCTCAGTGGTTGATGCTCTGGGATACTGCAGAAAAGTTCGCGGGTTCAAGCCCCAGTATCACCAATCTGTCACTGTTGGGCCCTTGAGCAAGGCCCAGTTCTGCTAAATGCAATATTATGTAAATGAAGAATGAATGGAGAAGGGAAAGAGGAAAGGAGGTAAACAGGGTGGAAGAAAGCCTAGTGAAAGCTGGAGAATGGAAGATGATGAGAAGGAGAGATAGAGAGAGAGAGAATGGGAGTTGTGCCAGCACTCTGACTATGAGAAGTGGGAGAACACTCACACTGGTGTCAGCTGGAGGCTGAGGCAGAGGCAGCTGCACCATGTAGCGCCAGATGTGAGCTGTCTGATCACCGGACGCTGTCAGAACGAATGAACACAAACACACAGAGAGAGAGAGAGAGAGAGAGAGAGAGAGAGAGAGAGAGAGAGAGAGAGAGAGAGAGAGATAGGGAGAGAGATGGAGGAAGGGGACAGAGAGAGAGAGAGAGAAAGAGAGAGAGAGATGTAGGGAGAGAGATGGAGGAAGGGGACAGAGAGAGAGAGAGAGAGAGAGAGAGAGCGAGAGAGATGGAGGAAGGGGACAGAGAGAGAGAGAGAGAGAGAGAGAGAGAGAGAGAGAGAGAGAGAGAGAGAAGATAATTTTATATTAAATGAAAGCAATTAGAAATTTATTGTTTGTCATTTTTGGTGGGTCTACTGGTGTCACTTGTGGGCGTGCCTGCAGTTGTTGCTCGTGGGCGTGTCTGCCATTGTCACTACCAGGCGTGTCTGCCGTTGCTACTTTTTGGTGCATGCTTCCTGTGGTTGCAAACATCTACTGTTGTCGTTTATTGGGTGCGTGTCGACTGTTGTTAACTTTCGGTGTGCATCTACCATTGTCACTCGCGGTGGCGTGCAGACCGTTGGTGCTTGCGGTCCTGCCATTGGTGACTGTAGGTGTGTGTCTGCCACTGTTGATTGTGGGTGTGTATCCAAAGTTACTGACTTTGGGCATGCGTCTACCGTTACCGATCATGGGCACGCATGTATCATTGCTGTTTGTAAGGCTGCATCTACAGTTGCTGACAGTGAGCGCGTGTCTAACATTGTCACTTTCAGCCCACGTGTGCACTGTTTTCATTTTGGCGCACCTGTAAATTTTTTCCTTCTAGTCATATATCTACAGCTGTATTTTATGGGCCACATGTCTACCGCCGTCACTAGCGAGCACGTCTGTGACCGTCTGCTTTCTAAACATCAGTTTAACTCATACTGTATTAAATTTGGGTTTGAATGTGATAGGTGTCTGTCTATCCACTCTGGGATGGGTTGGGTTTGTCATTTCACATCATATCGAATTTGCATATGCTGAGAATATATTCATATAAATGGGACTTCTCCGCTTGCCGCTGTCACTGAAATGGTTCCATGTCCCACACACGGATGTCGCTCAGCCTCTTTCGAGTGTCAGTGATAATGAAAACAGCAGTTTGAATAGCCAGGAGAGGAACTGCACTGTGTTTACAAACCTGTTAGGGCCATCTGCTCCGTGGGGTGAAACTTGATAGAGTTCACTGTAAGAAAATAAAGAAATACACGAGGAGTTAGGGCGTAAACGTTTCCGCTGTGAGACACATTACTAAACCGTCCAGGGGAAATGAGCCCTGTTGCTATGCTTCCTCGTGACATTTACACCTTCTCCGGTTTATATAATGATTACACCACAGTGTGGGTGATTAATATTCCTTAGCAGCTGCTCCGATAATAGCACCAACAGTACCAGCAAACACAGGGACACTACTGAGACCAAAGCGGTGTACTTTGTCCACAATATTTATTTAACTTTTATACAAAAAGTCCCCCGTGCCTGTGCTTTGCGACATTCAGTGCTCGGGCTGCTACAGAGAGCTACTGGCAAGGGAACTGATATTTATAGCTATTAAAACATCAGTGAGAATATCTATAATTACACTGGTTCATGGTTTACTTCTTACTGCAGTAAAATGCAGTGCTGATTGATATCAAGTCTAAAGGATAAGCCTCGCCCCCTTGGCTCACCTGATCCAGCATGGCCAGCATATTTGAGCAGACACTTTCCGGTCTCGATGCTCCACAGCATGGCACAGTGGTCTGGGGGAAAATAACACAAAGATATTTTTAAAAACTGGGTGTTTTAAAGTACAGTCGGCCGTCTACTTACGAAATTAATCCGTTCCAGAGCCTTTTTCGGAACCTGGAGGTTTCGTAAGTAGAGGTGCATTTTACATGTAAAACGCGTGATTCGTTCCAAGGCTCCCAAGACTACTCCATAAACACTTCAAAAATAATAAAAGTACACCAATTTTGTATGAAATATGTGTAAAAAGTAAAAGAAAATTATTTATTAAACCAATTAAACATTTTATTAACATATTAAACAATTTTATTGACATATTTACTAATTAAACCATTATTAAACATTTTTAATTAATGCACACACACACACATCATTCTCTCTCTCTCTCTCTCTCTCTCTGAGTGGCACGCTCTGACGAATTCAGGCTCCACCCACACGCAGCGCGCAGCCGACGGAGCTTTTGAGACGGAATGTTGTATTTAAAGCGGAATTACCTGTTTGAAAGATCCGAGTTCCGGATTCAATGTTAACTTGCTTCCTTGCGAGATCGGGGAGCATTCTGTGCACGGAACATTTGTGGCGCCGCTCACTTTCGTGCACAAAAATGCTTCGTGGCCGAATGCGGAGATTTTGAGCTGAGGCGCGGCTCATCTGGACCTCCTCAAATAAGCTGCAATGAGTACTGTACTCTCAAAACTCACGAACCAACAGTGCAGCTCTCCTTTACACGTGTGACAGACAAGCTTGATGGGTACAGTACTATGGAGATTCAGCTCCCTCCTGGCCAATGGGAGGCCAAAGGGAGGCCAGCGGGGTGGGATGTTTGGAGACAGCCAATGAGAGAGCAACTCGCGCCTTGTTTGAATTTTTGAATGGCACGTTTGAATTTTTGAATGGCGCGTTTGGCAATTTTCGTAAGAAGAGGTTGTTTCGTATACAGAGGGAGAAAATTTAGGAAAATGTTTTTCGCAACCTGGATTTTTCATATTCAGAGGTTTTCGTAAGTAGAGGGCCGACAGTATTAGAATGTAGTTTATGAAAAAACTTTGCTGTGAGAAAGAGTGAGCGAGAGAGCAAGAGCGAGAGAGCAAGCAATAATGCAAAATAACCAAAGATAGTGCAAGACTGAAAGGGAGAGACAGAGTGCAGAAGGAGAAGAGAGAAAAATCAGAGAGAAACAGAGAAAGCAAGAAATAGGCAAAACGTATGCCCACGTGGCACGCCATTACGGCATAAACGAATCTACCGTGCGATATATCAAAAAAGATGACGTGAACATTCGGAAAACGGCATCAATATCCTTTTCTAGGGACACTAAGCGGGTGGTAACCACGGCACAGGTCTCTCATCATAATTTTTTTGGATTATTGTAATATCAAGCGGAGAAGAGCTATTGTCAGAGGTGAGTACAGTACTTAAAATATTTATACTTATAAATATGTATATAAATTCTATTTAAATATTACTGTAATACAATAAAGTATTTACATATGCATATAACTGTGTAACGTTTAATATACACGTCTCGATATTGCATAGACGCTAAAACATATGCGTGTGGTAGAAATGAGAGGAGCGTTCCTACTTCGCGGTTTTTCAAATATCGCGACCAGGTCTAGTCTACATTATCCGCGATATTCAAGCGATGACTGTACAAGTAAAAAAAAAATAATAGCACAAGATTTTTATGCGTTTATTGTTCCAGGTACGAACTAAGATAGAGAGAGTTATTTGGTTCAGATGTCAGCATCCATCTTGTCCAAAACAGCCTTCATACGAAGGACAAATTCTCTTTCATAAATTGTATTATTATTATTTTTTAAATGTATTTGAATCGACAGTCTTGTTACGGTTGTTCATTACCGTGTTATAATTAATCAACTTTTCCAATGACAATGACGCTGTAATTGACTTATATGACAGCAATAATATAATAATACAGTTGTCTCATGGCAGTACAGTGATCCCTCGCTACTTTGTGCTTCAGTTTCTGCGACTTCAGTGCATCGTGGGTTTTTAAAAAATATTCATTGAGAAATTAAAAAAGAATAATAAATTGGGAAATGAAGGAAAAATAAGGAAAAAAGAAAATGCCACAAAACAGACAAATAGACAGACAGACATTTTTATTCAATAAAAGGCCATTAGCCCAAAATACAGACAAAATGAATAAATTAAATATTAATTGAATAAAAAATGTCTGCCACAAAACAAGGCCAATTATAAACCCCCCAACAAAACTATTTCTTTTATGTGAGGTGCGTGTCTGTGTATGTGTGTGTGTGTGTATTTATATTTTATTTACATGTTATGCATATTTTTGAATGTTTAATTGTTATCAAAACCATTTATAGCATGAATATGTGTTTATTATTATATATTATTATCATATACACATATATATGTACGTATACGTCAGTCAGGGGGGTTAATCCTACTTCGCATCAATCGGCGGTCGTGTGCGCGGGGGTGTCCGTCTGTCCCCATTAACTGCGAAAAGTGAAGGATCCCAATAATGTAATAATTTGTTTACTCAAGGACGCAGGTGCAATCATTTGGTTATGTGACGGCAATAATGCAATAATTTGGTTATCCAATTTCAATGATGCAATTCCAAGAATCATTTTCTGGCTTTGCCCCATCAGAAAAGAGAAAATGTCTTGAGTAAATTAAGTCCATAAGTCTATAAAGCCACACAATCTGATTGGTCTACTTCATTCTGAGAATATAATGCTTCACTGACAAAATCATAATCCAGTAACGTGGTAACAAAAGCAGTACGTATGTATTTTGAATGAAGCATTATTATTAATATTAATAATTGTAATTTTGCTTTTGGTTTTTATTTGTGCTTTGCGAAAGCTGTTTTTGTTCATTTTAATATTCTGTTCAAGCCTTGTTTATTTTTTAGCTGTGCATAACAACATATAGGTGTGTCCTATGTAACAGACATGGATATGGTGGAGAATGAAAGCCAGGTGTATGTATACAGTATAAAAATAAGCTGTGAGGGCTGCTCCAGACCATCTTTATAAATGTTCAATGAGGAAAACAACTAATTGAGCAGTACATTGTGGGAGAGTGTACCTGCCGAGGCAGTGCCCAATACCAGCGGCTGTGTCCTGGTCACACTTAGGTCCCATATGCCGTCCCTGTGACCCACGTACTCCTTCACCAGCTGGCACACGGCACGAGATGTGGTGGCTTTGAAACTGGACACAATCTAGAGTGAATACAGAAAGACTGAAAATCCATACACACATTACACACACTCAAAGTATATATACATACAATCCTAGAGGTGGGAGGCTAAAAGATGCAGCGTGAAGCTTGGGGGGGGGGGGGACATCTCAGCTAACCAATCATTATGATCTAAACGTATTCCACCAAGGCAGCATGTTTACACTCTGCATGTCACAACGAGAGCATTCACAGCCACACGAGCTCTCACACTGTATCAGGCTCGATGGAGATAAGTGTGGCCTGTGCTACAATAAGCTGTTAAAAAGCAACAACACTGGTGTAAGATGAAACCATAAAGAGCGCAAACGAAGAAAAAATAATAAACTAACATTAACAGTCAGATGGAATGAACACACACTCAAAATATGGAGGCGTATTCACCAGATGGAACCTGCACAATGATTCAAATCAGTCAAACCGCTACTGACATGAACGCTAAGCTGACCCTGAAAAGAAAACTGGTGGGAAAAGTAGAATATTCCAACGTTCCTCCATCTCCAGCGCTACACAAGAATCGTATCTAAGCGTCGCTTTTTTTTTTTTTTTTTCGTTTTAAGTGTCCAAGTGTACATTTTTAGTGGTCATATGAGCTGAGCATGCTCGAACCAAGCAACAAAAAAAGGTGCGACCCTACAAGTCAAGGCATCTATAATGCTTTCTGCCATCTAGGAGGGGGAGGGGTGAAAGAAAAAAAAAAAAAAAGTCAAAGGAATCAGTGACACAAACTACAGCCCAGTGTTCAAGACTCTTTCTTGGCCCATGTGTTAATGGCAGTTTTTAACTGTGCAGTAAAACAAATCTGGTGCTTTATAAGGAATGTAATCAAAGGGGCAGCTTTTCATTAAATACACACGGAATAAACAGAGGTGGTTTTAATGGTGTCGGAAATAGCGCACTGAAGGCAGAGGTGGACAGATAATCAATTCAGGAGGTAGTTACTCGAGCACTCAGTTCTGATATTGAGATATTGCTTCTCAAGCTCACTGTTGATTAGAAATGATCACATTAGCTTCGCATCAAGATGTCTCATACAATTGGATTCCATTATTTTTGCTTGAAATCATTATATTTGTACACAGGAAGCAAAAAGAATGCATCATTATAATGCAATACATCCTGTTTGGGGCTGATGATGTAATGATTACGATGCTGCGCTCATGATCGAGAGGTCAGGTGTTCAAATCCCTGTTAGACACCCGTCCCCACACCGAACTGCTAAGATCCTCTGGGCAAGGTCTTATTGTAGATGTATTTATTAACAAGTGTGACATGCATTAAAGGTTCATTCGAAAGTCAGCAATGGTTCTTTTACATGAATGTGAGAGACCACGGCCGGCCAGTTAGCTGCACTGGGGGTGCATTAATGGTCGTTACCTTAACTGCCATTTCAAAAAATAAAAAAAATTCTTCTATTTAACTTGGGCAATTTCAATTATTTTCTGTGGCGCCCCCTCTAGGAAGAAAAAAAACTTTCACGCCCCACCTGATCGCCCTGCGAACGACTATAAATATTATTATTTGTCTATAAAATTGTTATTAGTATACCTCCGCATCACATTGTATCTTAATTAACATTAAAAACAAAAAAAGAAAGAAATGTAGTTCAATTTACAGTAAAGAAAAACTTCATTAACATTGTTTTTTAATCTGTAACAGAAAAGATTTAAAGTGCACCAATATGCCTGAAATTTTTAAAAATCCTAATTTAAACTCATTCAACTTATTTATGTCTTAATAGCGCCATCTCTCGCCACCTTTCTCTTTGTTCCTGTTAGAAATTTTCTCGTGTTGTGACTTGAGGGGCTGTTTACTGCACTTAAAGTCGTTTGCTCGTGCGAAAAACTGCTTCACCATAGCACGACAATGAAAGCGCCACTGCCAACTACTTGAGTGGAGGTGCAATTACACTTAATTCTCGTACACTATTCCAAAAAAGCATGTTCCCCAAGGCCATACGCGCTCCCCCCGGCACCCCACCACCACCACCACAGCATCACGGCGCACCCAACTATTTGAGAAGCACTGAACTAGGGCTAAAAAATTACATTTCAGAATCACCCACCCCCAAAACTACAAAAGGAAAAAAAGATCTTTTGCCACATTTTCTTTATTTTTTTTTTTCTTAAAAAAAAAAGAGAAGAGAATGTAGAAGAAAAGAAGTGACACCAGTTTCAACAGGGACCAATCAAGAGTCTTGGGGAAACACCTGATGATTTTCAATTTGAAGCCGAAAATCACTTTCTTTTAAAAACGTCCTTTAAAAAACATCTTTAAAAGGGACACCACAACACAGAACTACTCAGGCAGGAGGATTCGGTCTTTGAATGAAGGACATGATCTCTACTTATGCAAACACACCACTATTTTCATGTAAACCAGTTAAAACAACTCTACAATTTTCTCTGTAATGAATAATGCTGATAATCCTCCTGGTAGTGAGAGCGTTCCTGCATTCTGGCACTAACAAAAAAGGAGGTGGAGGAGGAGGAGGAGGAGGAGGAATTAGGAAGAGGAGGAGTTAAGGAAGTTACCCATGAATCTCCACCCCACAACTCCCAGTTCACCACATTGAAGTTTCGTGGTCCACCTACTTTGCCGTGGAAAGAATTCGAACGCTAAAATCGGTCAGAGTGAAAAGGAAGAGAGCAGTTTCAGTCCACCTGAACCACAATAGTGTTTCTACAGTTGCACAACAGCTAATGCCCATTTCTCACTGACGCAACTTGACTCACGGGAGCTCGCGGAAACGCTTACATGAACACTGCAAAGCAACATGTGGCTGTTGCCAAGGGGTATCGCAAGTTAGTGCAGAGATCCTGCAGACTTTCTCGGCCGCTCGCGTTTACTTTTAACATGTTTGATTCCCCCCCCATATCGCTGTGGAAAGACCGAAAATGCCGCATTTCCGCATGACACCACCAGCAGCATCGTATGACCTCCGTGAACGGCGTGTGAACATCGACAAGCACCAGTGGTACCATACAATGCTCAAGGTGATCAAACCTGTTTTCCGTGATATAAAACGCTATGAATCTTCACCTCAGCGATTGCTGCAAAAATCAAGCCTTTTGAATGGAAGAAGACAAGGAATATAAACATTTTCCGCATCTGCACCGCGGGGTGTTCCGTGCTCCTTCTCAAGGTACCACAGATATCCGCGTGAACGTTGCGTCGGTGAGAAAGGGGTATCAAGCTAAATCATCCATCAGAACTCAGGCCAAGGCAATCATTTTAATTGAACAACACCTCATGCATTTTACAGAAACTCATTTGGGGGCATGGTGGCGTAGAGGCTCACATGTCCACCTAAGAGCGAAACGGTCCTGGGCTCGGGGCATTTATGTATGGAGTTTGCATTTTCTCTCGATGTTTGCGTGGATTTTCTCCTGGTGCCCTGGTTTCCTCCCACAGTCCAACACTATTTGGCTGCTTCAAATTGCCCCTCTGTCTGCGTGTGAACGGTTGTGTGTGTGTTGCCCCTGCAATAGCCTGGCAAATTGTTCAGGGTGTACCCCGTCTGCGCTCAGTGTCAGCTGAGACAAGCTCCAGCTTCCCAGCAAACCGAATTATGAGACAGTAAGTGCAAAACTCATTTGCAGCCATCAAATGTGATAAACGGTCGTCTCACAACAAAATGGGCCTGGGCCCGAGTTCCAGGCTCGGCAAGAGCACGTCGGTATGTCGTCCCTATACTTGGGCGGTTTCCTCCAGGTACTCCGGTTTCCTCCCATAGTCCAAGGACATGTCAGAGTACATGAAGCTAACTGGCTGCTTTGAAATGTCCCCAATGTGAGTGAGTGTCTGTCGGCCATGCGATAACACTGGTGAGCCGTTCATGATGGACCCGGTCTTCTTCCAGAATTGACTGAGATATGCTCCAGCCTCCCTGTGACCCGAGAAGTTTTGAGTGATTTGCCACACAGTCACAGATTTTAAGCGGAAGTATTCAAATATAAAATCTTATATTCCTACCATCAACCCCTGCCCCCACCCTGGCCCACTTCCCACCATGTGGGTGACCCCAAAGTATTACACTAGGCATAATTAGACCAATCAATCAATACAATCTCACCAAGTCAACCTGGCATGAGACAACACCCGAGATTACAGAATCTCATACAGCTGTCAAGCAGAATGAATTTAAAACAGACAACAAATACAAAATACTCATTTCAGTAGAACCCAAAGACACGTCATTAAAATCTCCTCTGCTTCCCCTTTTCTAGATATCAACCAATTTGTCCACTGAGAGACCAGAAACTGCAGAGAGCACTCACTTTATACAAACAGGACTGGTGTAAGCAATATTAATGTTTCCCGGTTTTCCAGAGAACACGGGACCGAACCCCAACCTCACCATTCCACCTGCTGGCCATGCGAATTTAAAAAGAAAACTGCAGAACATTCGGGTTCTCTGCAAATTACTCATGAAATTATCACTATATGTACTTTAAACCAAACGAACCCTAAACACAACATATCAGGGCGTTTTACAATAATAAAGCATCTGCTGTGACCCCCCCCCCCTTCTCTCTCTCGCTCCCCAATTACTCTCTCTCCCCAATCACTCCCCCCCCCCTCTCTCTATATCTATCTCCCTTTGTCTCTCTCTCTATCTCCCTTTCCCTCTTTCTCCCTTTCCCTGTCTCTTTTCTCTCTCCCCATCTCTCTCCCCCCATCTCTTTCTCTCCACCCATCTCTCTCTCTCTCTCTCAGTCCCTCCCCATCTCTCTCTCTCTCCCCATCTCTTCCCCATCTCTCTCTCACACACACACACACACACACACACACACACACACACACACACACACACACAAACAGAAAAAATATTCCCCTACACACAAACACTCTCACTGTCCCATACAGTCGTTTTTGATTCAGAATCTGTATCTAATCCATTTATTTGTAAATATGATATATTCTGCCATGTGATTTAATCTACCAGATGAAGAAAGGCAAATGAAGATCAGGGCTGCAAGTGAGAGCAGACGGACAGACGAGTCACTGTTACAGCTGAACAGTAACATCACGGGTGTTCTCGTACCTTGCTGGTAGAGGCTTTGTATGTAGTCTTCAGTTTCTGGGAGAGCTGACTCGTACTGTGACTGGCTGTTGAAAGCAAGCAAGCAAACACAAACACACACACACACACACACACACACATTATTTTCTGAGCTACTGGAATGTTTGGTTTTTTTTCCCCCCACAATCTAAATAACATTTGTTATATACATATTATACCTTTAGTCTTCAGTGCTCCTTTACTCAGGTCTCCTCCATCCACAGTCTGTCCCTCACCGGTCAAGCGATCGTTCAGTGACTCGATCTCTCGTCTCACTGCACAGTTAACATCGATGGGTTACAATAATAAGTAGGAGTACACAAAAGGACAAAGCCGAAAGTATGTAAACCCCTGAGCATCACAACCATATGTTCTCCTGGATGTATGCACGCGCTACATAATGAATACGATGCAACAGATCTGTTTTTACATCATAATCCTAGCTGCAAGACGTCTGTGTACTTCTATCGCATTAAATAGGGTCACTAGCACCATTTTCTTACAGCGGACGAATGAAGAAGAGACGAATGAAGAAGAGGTGAACTATTAACTTTTTTTATGTATGAAGGGGGAAAAAGTACAGTGAGCTGGTCATTCACACAAAATAATATAAGCCCATCAAGAATTATTTCATATGAGCAGTTCTCCTGAGTGAAGCCCCATCGGCATGGAATCTGACTGGGATGGTTGTTATGCCTATAGTCTGGTGCACCTTATTCAAATTGTTGCTTCAAATTCTGTTATCTTCTATGATTGTTTTTGTTTGTTTGTTTGTTTTAACAGACACTAGAAGATCTCATTTTAATGAAAATGACAATTTCACATTTATATATCCACTCTATAACACAAATGAAAACTCGTCCCGGGATTTTAACCACTTGCGGCAGAGTGATGGGGAGAATTTTTAGATGAAAATACAGCAGATAAAACGATCTCGCCATCCGTCAGTGTTACTGAGTGATTCCGATCAATGTGATGTCCTACTCCATTTCTCTTCCCATCCACACCATGATAAAACAGCTTAAACCCTGCTCCTAAGTTTCTAGCCTTGCTACCTTTCCACCTGGTCTCCTGGACACACAGTATGTCCACCTTCCTCCTCTGCCTCATGTCAGCCAGCTCTCTACCTTTTTCTTTTATAGTTCCAACATTCAAAGTCCCTACTCTCAGTCCTAGACTCACAGCTTTTCTCTTCTCTCTCCGCCTACGGACACACCTCCCACCTCTCCTTCTTTGACCAACAGTAGTCCAATTTCCATCAGCACCCTGTTGGTTAACAGCACCGATGGCAGTCGTTGTTAACCCTGGCCTCAACCGATCCGGTATGAATTTCATTTTGATCATTTGCATCACAATTTTGGCATTAGTTTTACACCGGATGCCCTTCCTGTCACAATTCTCTGCATTTATCCGGGTTTGGGACCGGCGTTAGGGTGAACACTGGCTTGCCGCCCCCCTCCCCCCATGGCTGCATTTTACCAGATGGGAAACACTTAACTTTTCCTTTTACACAAAAATAAATTTAATACTAAAATTACTGTCTTTACAATAACGTAATGGAAATGCTAGTCAGGACTTGTACATGCCTGCTTAGGCAAGCCTTGGGGTACCTACTCAGCGGTTACAGCTCTGGGTTACTGATCTGAAGATTGAGGGTTCAAGCCCCAGTACCACCAAGCTGCCACGTCTGGACTCAGTTGTATGAAAATGATAACCGTCAGTTGCTCTGGATAAGGGCTTCTGCCAAATATAATGTAAACGTTCTTCAGACCTTCAACAGTGACATAACTGCAATGTTCTACTCACATTCAATATTCTCAAGGTAAAGGTTCTCGAATTCTCTCTCAATCTGTCCAAACAGGTCCAATAAGGTGCTCCTTAGTGCCATGGGCAGCTTGGAATCCTACAAGAGAAGACAGAACATGTACATTGGCTCATAAATAGAAAATTCAAACAAAACCTTTTACGATGGTCCTTTTGAATAATTGCGGCTCCTTTACACTAGGTTTTCAGAGTTATTTTATTGTATATAAGATTTTTAACGTATTATTTTTTTATTTCGCAATCACTACTTCATCATCCTGAAAGCTGCCATATTGCCTTCTCTAGCAGTGCCTAAATCTTTATATTTATTCTGGGGAAAGTGAAAAACACATGCCTTTTTTCACTGGTCCTACAGAAGCTCCACAATCCAAATTCACCGACAAACATCGCACAGACAATGACAAAAACACCATCAACTCCCCTCCAGCAACAGGGTGTATTTGTGTTGTTCTTGAGTACCACTGCCTTTTTGTTGCTGATTAGCTGGAATAGTGTTGTGTGGCTTACTCCATGCGACTTTCTTCATTTCTCCTGTCAGGGCCATGTACACAAGATTTGTTTTTTTTTTTTTTTCCTCCAGCACTTACAAAGAATAAACAGCTCGTAAAACATGAATTTACCAAAAAAAATTGTATTGGGTTACAATCAATGACTGCACATTTAAATTACTGAGATGTTTCAAATGTTAAAAAAAATAAAAAATAAAAAATAAAAAAGAAAAATCCCACACATCCCTGGACTTTCCCCATGCTGAAAAAAGTGTTATGAAGCACAGACACCGGAGACTCCTTGAACAAAATCTCCTTATTAATACAACCCTACATTTTAAAAGCTAGCTAATCATTTTATTTTGAGGCTGAGATGAAGTAATGACGTACAGCATGCATGACCTTCCTACAGCAATCCCGAAATCAGAAAAAGTTTCAATGATATGTAGAAATTGAACTCAGAACAATTCAAAAACATGTTATTTTACCTCACGACTGGTTTTTCTTTCTTGATTCTTGAAAGACATTTCAAATAAAGTGGGGTCGGTAAAGCATGTACCATTTTGTAATGTGCTTATTTTTTCCTGACATCCCTCAAAAGACTGAAGACTACAAGCGATGAAGCACTTTACACGCTATTTTGTACATTCTTTAAACCATTTTATAACTTTGTCTTGTAAAAAATATTGTTAAAATATGCATGGACCTCCCTGGAAAAAACAGTGCTCTAATGTCTCAGTACACTTTTTTGCATTAATGCTGTCTCACAGAAGTGCAAGTTACCTTTTCCAAAAGTGTCAAGACAAACAATACTGACCGTGGATTTTGGGCTTGTTGCAGCTGACGGGATGGATGGTTGTTTTGGCCTTTTGTATGGAGTTTTCTCCCAAAAGTTAGCTACATAACATCAGAACAGGCCACAAAAGTTTAGTTCTAGTAGTCTGCACCTGATCTGCTATCTGCATAATCTCCAGGCAAAACTACTTGGCATGAAGCCCAAGCTTTTGTCTAAAACCGGATTCTGTTCCGATGGAATTCCTTCATAAAAAGTTAAAGAATGAAAATAAATGGGAGCAGCTCGTCACCAAAAGGAACTAATCAAAGGTAAAAGCCTGTAATATGAGGGAGTTTTAATTATTCCTATGGAAAGAAGTCTTTTTTTTTTCAAATAGTACTTATGACCATACTACTTGTGCCATGGACCTACTACATGTCTGAGGGGCTTCAGAGATTGAGTGCAGTGTAAGCCAGGTGACAACCTAAGTTGTGGGTTCTGCCAGACCAATCATCAACTACTGAAATTGGCTTTTGGCACATGGAATATTCACCGCTCTGGCAGAAAAGAAGCCTGAGCTGATGCACAAGGTTGAGAGATACTGACTAGTTATATAGTTGTTTTCACCTTGACACATTGCTTGGGCTCTGGAATCATCCATCTAGAAACGGGCTGGACCTCGTTTGATTCTGGAGCTGCTCATCCTTGTTGCCCCCCCCGGTCAGTGCCCCCCTTCAGTGCCCACATGTTCTCCCTAGTTGATGAAAGGATGACCTCCTTCTGCCTCCAGGTGGGGGTATGGGTTCCGACTGATAGTTTAGGCTTATGCACCAAATGACAGTTCTGAGTACCTACCCTTTTTGGAGTCCCACAGGGGGTAATGCTTGAGGGCACTTACCATTATGCTGGGAGACTTCAACACCGATATGGGCAATGACGGTGTGACCTGGAAGGTTGCAATGGCTTCTCTGATCTGAACCCGAATGGTGTTTCATTGTTGGACTTTGCTGCTTGTCATGGTTTGTCCATCATGAGCACCATTTTCTACCATAATGGTGCCCATAAACGCACTTTGCACCAGGACCCCCTTGGCCACAGCTCAGTGATTGATTTTGTAGTCAAGTCATCGGACTTGAGGCTGCATGTTCTTGACACTCGGGTGAGGAGAGAAGCCGAACTGTCAACTGATCACTACCTAGTGGTGAGCTGGCTCCAGTGGTGGAGGGAGGCCACCCTCTCGACCTGGGAGACTCAAGCGTGTAGTTTGGGTCTCCTGGGAATGGCTGGTGGAGTCCCCTTTCAGAAGCGCCTTCAACTGCTACCTCCAGCAAAGCTACAACCACATCCCAATGAAAGCCGGGTACATAGTGCCCGAATGGGTCATGTTCTGTCTCCCCATTATTGAAACAGCAACCCAAAGCTGTTACTGGAAAGTCATCCGTACTTATTGTGGGATCAACCCTGAACCAGGTGGTGGACACCTGTGGGGAAGGGGCTATCAAGCTGAAAAATCAGGTCCTTTTGGCATGTGGGACTTCAAAGGAAGTGGACAGGTACCAAAAGGCCAAATGTACTGCCGATATAAAATCTCAGGTGTGAGAGGAGTTTCGTGAGGGTCAGGAAAAAGACTGTGGGTTGACCTCAAAAAGGTTCTGGATCACCATTTGAGCCCAACACTGTTTACAGTGGAAGTGGAGAGCTGCTCACCTCAACTGGGGATGTTGTTGGTGGGTGGAAAGAATACTTAGAGCACCTCAGTCCCACCAACACGCCCTCTGTGGGAGAAGAAGCCTGGTTTTTCAGGCGAGGGGGTCTGCCCATCACTTGAGGCAGAGGTCATCAAGGTAGTTAAAAAGCTTCTCAATGGCCGGGCTCTGGGAGTGAATGAGATTTACCTTGAATACTTTAGGACTCTAAGTTGAAGGACTGTCTTGACTGACACGTCTCTGCAATATTGCATGGTCATCAGAGGCTGTACTTCACGATTGGCAAACCAATGCGGTAGTTCACCATTTAAAAAAGGGGACTACAGGGTGTGCTCCAACTTTCGTGGGATCACAGTTCTCAGCTTACCCTGCTTTTTTCTCTGGGCCACAGTACTCTTGAACAGCTCTGCATACACTATTGGACCCTGGAGCGTAAGATAAAAGTATTCCCAACCTGTTCAAGTGCGTTGTGGACTTGGAGAAGGCTTTCAACTGTGCCCCTCAGGCTACCTTGTTGGGTATACGCCAGGAATAACATGTACTGGACCCATTGCCACAGACTATTTTGTCTCTTTACTGTTGGAGCCAGAGCTTGGTCTGCATTGGTAACATGTCAAATTTGTTTACAGTGGTGATTGAAGTCTGCCAAGCCTGTCGTTTATCACCGGTTCTGATCATAATATTTATGTATAGAACTTCTAAGCACTGCTAAGGCATTGAGAGGTTCTGGTTTGACCGCTGGAAAGAGGTTCGGGCTTGGCCATCAGATCTCATCGCTGCCTTTTGCAGATGACTTTGTCCTTTTGGCTTCATCATGCACCTTTGCAGCTGATTGTGAGGCAGCTACATTAGAATCAGCACCTCCAGATCTGAGGCCATGGTTCTCAGATGGAAAAGGATGAAATGCACCCACTGGATCTGAATTGAGGTCCTGTCCCAAGTGGAAGAGGTCAAGCATCTTGGGGTCTTGTTCACGAGTGAGGCAAGAGGCAAGTAAGATAGAGCAGGAAATCGACAGGTGGATCAGTGCAGCCTTTACTGTAAAGCAGAGCTTGTACTGGTCCATCGTGGTGAAGAGAGAGCTGGGACCAAAAGAACAAGGTCACGGATACAAGCCACTAAAATGAGCTTTCTTCACCATATGGTAGGGCTCTAACTCAGTGATAGAGTGAGACGTTTGGTTATCTAGGAGGAGCTCAGAGTAGAACCACTGCTCATCTGCATTGAGAGGAGACAGTTGAGGTAGCTAGTGATGGCTTGAGCCTCTGATTACAAAGCCTCCTGTGGTGTTTCAGGCTTCTCCAACCAGAAGAAGATCCCAGAGTCGACACAGGAAACATTGAAGGGACTATGTCTCTCATCTGGTCTGGAAACACCTTGATATCTACCTAGAAGGGCTGGAGCAAGTGGTTGGGGAGAGGGACATCTGGATATCATTGCTTAAGCTGCTATCCCGCGACCCGATCCCGGATCAAGCAGAAGACTACGCTAACATGAGTGTTTTTTTTAGCACCCAAAATGTTGCTTGCTGAACAGATTTGACTGTTTACTTTGGTTCGGCTCCTGCCAGAAAGCCACAGGAAAGAATTGTCCAGTTTTGTGCTTTTTATAGTCATTTATGTTAAAATAAGTACTATATCACCTAAATTTATTATATTGTACACAAATGATGCTGTAAAGAGGACCAATATCGGTACTGTTAAGGATATTTTCACTACAAAAGGTGAAATACAGAAATTCCATCTTATCTCTCTTTTGGGAATTTTATTTTGAAACATTTCAATAATTTTCTCACACAATTATTGACAAATTCAATACATTTGCTCCTAAAATTCTGGAATGGATAAAAATGAGCAAATTAAATATCTTGCTTCATACTGTCCGTTTTGATATCTGAAATACAAATTAATGTTAAGGTAGAAACCACTGGTTTCTTTTTTTTTCATATTTTCCAAACCATCCCATGTGATTTGGGGTTGTACTCCCAAAGAGCTGCTGTTCTGTTTTAATCCCTTCTAAACCAAGCCAAAAAAAAAAGCAAAAACCTCACCAATTTTATGGCATACTGTACAGTCATATTTACCTCCGATACGATTTTAAGAAAGAGAACAGTATGGAGAAGTATTTTTGAAAAACTGAGGAAAAGCATCTCCATTGCTGTCTATTAATCACAAATACCCAGCTTACCTCCATCTTTCAAAGAGAAAACAGCGTCCAGATAAAGTTTGCACAAAGCACAGAGTAAAAATAAGCACACTTCCTTCTTCCCTCATCATGAGGTGGTTTTGAAGAGGGCTGTACCCATGGGGCAACTACTCTCAACACTGTCACTACCATATGCGCGCGCGCACACACACACACACACACACACACACACACAGGTGGGGAGGTGAAAGGAAAAGTAAACTAGCAAACAATCCTGCGGCCTCTTATTGTCCCAAAGTCACTCAATCCTAAAAAGGCGAAGCCCTCCCTGACAATGCTACCAATGAGAGACGACGCACCATAACCTGCACCAAGAGTTTACAGAAAGGCCTGTCAATCAACAGCTGGCTAGCAGAAAGCACAAAGAGCTGGTGAACAGAATAACTAAGAGCGAACATGCAGCGTTTATTAATATTTGATGAGTTCTCGGAATGCTGAATCTCTGATACGCAGCACGCTAGCAATGTAAAACCGATAAACATGCAGACGTTGGAGAAAACTCAGCTGGAATGATGGAGAAAATGCAACCCGAACAAACTGGACTCGGAACAATCACTCTTACAGGCGTTATTGTGAATAGAATAGATTACAGGCATTATTGTCAAAGCACCACTAAATCATTTATTTAAAACTTTAGTGCTATACAGAACTACATTGTGTATTGAGATCAGCATTTAATTTAAACATCGAGACATTCTGAGAGTATACGATATACCTGTCACTCCAAAAGATTACAGAACTTACAATCAGACGCATTATTTCAAAGCTTGAAATTAAACCCAGATATCCTTGAACACGTTGAGTAGGTTTGACGAGTACAGTTTGACTCAGTATGGTGTTAATGTGTCACCGCAGCAGCCGTGTTTGCGTAAGGAAGGTCCTATGATAACACTACCAAAAAAAAAAAAAAAAAAAAAAAATCTATCCCACCTCCAGCTCTTGATCAATCCACGAACATCTTGTAGACAAACAGCAGTTCTGAGATCTGTGTTCTTACATTAATGGAGCTGGTAAACACTGGCCAGTGTTCATGGGTGTGTCTTCAGTACTTTAACTACATCTAAGATTCACTTCAAAGCTTCTTAAAAAAAAAGAAGAAGAAGAATAACATCACAAGGCACAGAATAGCTTAGTGGATTTCCTTCAGACATCTCACTCACTCCTTTTTGGGATAAAAGACAGTCTTCTGGAAATTGAAAAGAGGGAAACCTCATACGGTGGAAAAAATGAAATAGTTTCCATCCATCCTCAATCCGTGAAGCTGAAAGGGCACGTATTCACAAACGCAACTTAACCTGATAATAAGTCACTAGCGAGACACATGTCTAACAGAAATTATCTGAAAATCATCATCATCAGAATGCATTATCTGATGTTGGATGTATGCATCTTCTAAAATTGAACCAAAAGTTTCTCAAGAAGGTGTCTAGAGGTCCAAGTCTATACTGCTTACATGTCATTCACACACACACGCGCAAGACACACGCCACAAGACACACGCTGCCAAGACACGCTGCCAAGACACGCCACGCTCAAGACACACTCGCACAAGACACACTGCCAAGACACACTCGCACACACACCCATGCAAGGGCTGCAATGTAAATATGTGCAAATGACTGAGACAGTGAGCAAGAGAAAGAGACAGACAGAGTGAGAGAGTGGGTGTATGTCTGTGTGAGAAAGTGCAAGACAGAGTGAGATGATAAAGCGAGAGAGCGTACAAGACCGAGGAAAACAAACAGACAAGCAGAAAGGTGGATAGACAAAGGCAGAGAGAGAGAGAGAGAGTGAAAGACAAAGTGCAAAAGAGAGTGGAAAACCATTAGAGTGAGACATAGTATGAGAAAAACAATGAGTGAGTAAGAGAGCCAGAGAGAAAGAGATATAGAGAGATAGATAAAGAGGGAGGGGTGGTGAAAGAGAGAGAGAAAGAGAATGAAAAAGTGAGAGAAATGAATCAAACCTGTGGAAGCGAATAAAAGAGGAGAGGAATGTGTACTGACCTGAGCCTCCAGCATGTCTCTGTGGATGGAAGGCCGCTCCTGCTCGGTGCTGTTGGTCCTCCTGATGGAGAGACTGTGAGACTTGCGCTTCTGCTTGGCTTGACGGGCAGCTACGCTGTTTCCGCTCTCTACAGGCATCACTCCTCAGTGACGTCTTCCTGCGTGCTTCCTACCTGCAACTGAGCCATCGCCCCACACACACACACACACACACACACACACACACACACACACACACACACACACACACTCTCGTTTTCACCCTGGCAGACTAACAGCAGCTCAGGCTTTTATCTCTGGGAAGACAACAGTACTGCTCCATTTAAGACGGATAATGCACTTTACAAAGCAGCAATGCGACTAATGGGATGTGTTACAATGCAGCAAAAAATAAATAAATAAATAACCGGATTCCTCCACTCCTTCATTATCATCTGCTCGGCTACATCAGCAACTACATAGACAGAGCAAAAACAAACACGAACATCACTAAGGATCTGGGGATTTTCCCCCTAAAAAAGAAAAGATTTATAGGTCAAAAACAAACATTTTCTTTTTTTTTAAAACCAAAAAGGTTTAAAAGGTTTATTTCCGATAGTCACAGTCGCCAGATGCACTGTAGATCACTGGACTTGAAAGAGCGGCTGGGAGCGGCAACACTTCAGAGAGGCAAGTACACGCGGCAGATGTATATGATGTAGTTACAACCGCTGCCATGAGATGGCGATGAAAGGACTGGCTTCTTTAAAAAGTTCTGGTTTTAAAATTTTTCACGTTAACGCAGTGCTTCTCAAATAGTGGGACGTGGTATGATGCCAGAGGCGCAGTGTGATTTGAGGCACATTGGTACACTTTAAATCTTTTCTATTACAGATTAAGGAACAATGTTAATGAAGTTTTTCTTTATTGTATGTTGAACTACATTTCTTTCTTTTTTTTTATAGTCACTCACTCGGGGGGCTAAAGTGGGTTTTTTGGGGGGCACAGAAAATAATTGAGAAGCACTGCGTTAACTGAAAATAAAGACTAACGGGAATGAAAAAGATGCTTTTCCTAATTTAAAAAAAATATATATATATTTCATATCATATATACAGTGATCCCTCGCGACTTCATGCTTCACTTACTGCAGCTTCAATGCATCGCGGGTTTTTCAAACAATATTCAGAGAAAAATTAAAAAATAAGGAAATTAAGGAAAAATTGGTGAAAAGTTCAGAAAATGCTGCAAAATAAGTCCAATTATGCAAAAAAAAATAAATAAACCCAAACAAACAAAAATAAACAAACAAAAAAAAAAAAAAAAAAAAAAAAACTACTTACATTCTTCCATGAGGTGCAGATCTCTGTGTGTACAGACACTCCCCGACTTACATTCATCCGTTTTACTATTTTTTTTTTAAGGGGATTTCTTTTTTTTTAAAAAGTCAAATTTTGAGTTTATACGTACCTACGTAGTACGCTGACGTAATAATGCTCCATTGTTTATAAACGACAGACTGACCGTGCCCCTCCTTCTTCCCAGTTCAGTTTTTATATATATATATATATATATACACATATATATATATAGACATATATATACATTATATATATATATATATATATATATATATATATATATATATATATATATATATATATATATATACACACACACACACACATGTATGCAGCCATGAGGCGGGGGCACTAACCAGTGTCTTTCCCCCTTATGCCGGTCCCAAGCCCGGATAAATGCAGAGGGTTACGACAGGAAGGGCATCCGGCGTAAAACTTCTGCCAAAAAAAAAAATGCAAATGATCAATACAGAATTCATACCGGATCGGTCGAGGCCCGGGTTAACAACGACCGCCATCAGTGCTGTCAACCAACAGGGTGCTGATGGAAATTGGACTACTGTTGGTCGAAGACGTCGAAGACGGAGAGGCGGGAGGCGTGTCCGTAGGCAGAGAGAGAAGAGGAAATGCGTGAGCCTCGGACTGAGAGTAGGGACTTTGAATGTTGGAACTATGCAAGGAAAAGATAGGGAGCTGGCTGACATGATGCAGAGGAGGAAGGTGGACATACTGTGTGTTCAGGAGACCAGGAGGAAAGGTAGAAAGGCTAAAAGCTTAGGAGCAGGGTTTAAACTGTTTTATAATGGTGTGGATGGGAAGAGAAATAAAGTAGGAGTCATCTTGAAGGAGGAGTTTGTCAGGAATGTTCTAGAAGTGAAAAGAGTGTCAGACAGAGTGATGAGTCTGAAGTTAGAAATTGAAGGCGTGATGGTCAATGTTGTTAGTGCTTATGCCCCACAGGCAGGATGTGAGCTAAAAGAGAAGGAGAGATTCTGGAGTGAGTTAGATGAAGTGATGCAGAGTACCCCCAGAGGTGAAAGAGTGGTCATTGGAGCAGACTTCAATGGACATGTTGGTGCAGGCAACAGAGGGGACGAGGAAGTGATGGGCAGGTTTGGTATCCAGGACAGGAACACAGAAGGACAGATGTTGATCGATTTTGCAAAAAGGATGGAAATGGCTGTGGTGAATACTTTCTTCAAGAAGAAACAGAAGCATAGGGTGACTTATGAAAGCGAAGGTAAGAGCACACAGGTAGACTACATCTTGTGTAGGCGATGTAATTTGAAGGAAGTCAGTGACTGCAAAGTAGTAGTGGGTGAGAGTGTTGCCAAACAGCATAGGATGGTGGTGTGCAGGATGACACTGATGGTGAGAAAGGTGAAAAAGGCAAAGGCAGAGCAGAAGACAAAGTGGTGGAAGCTGAAAAAGGAAGAGTGTCGTGTTGTTTTCAAGGAGGAGTTGAAACAGGCTTTGGGTAGTCAGGAAGTGCTTCCAGAGGACTGGACAACCACAGCCAATGTGATCAGGGACACAGGTAGGAGAGTACTTGGTGTGTCCTCTGGAAGGAAAGTAGATAAGGAAACTTGGTGGTGGAATGAGGACGTGCAGGAGTGTGTACAAAAGAAGAGGTTAGCCAAGAAGTGGGACATGGAGAGGACCGAAGAGAGTAAACAGGAGTACAGGGAGACACAGCGTAAGGCGAAGGTAGCAGTGTCAAAGGCCAAACAGAGGGCGTATGATGACTTGTATGATAGGTTGAACAGTAAGGAGGGAGAAAATGATCTATACAGGTTAGCACAGCAGAGAAATAGAGATGGGAAAGACGTGCAGCAAGTTAGAGTGATAAAGGACAGAGAGGGAAATGTATTGACTGATGACAGAAGTGTGCTGGGAAGATGGAAAGAGTACTTTGAAGAGCTGATGAATGAGGAAAATGAGAGAAAAAAGAGTAGAAGGGGTGACCGTTGAGGAGCAGGAAGTAGCAAAGATTAGTAAGGGAGAAGTGAGGAGGGCATTGAAGAGGATGAAGAGTGGAAAGGCAGTTGGCCCTGATGACATACCAGTTGAAGTATGGAAGTGTCTAGGGGAGGTAGCAGTAGATTTTCTGACAAGAATATTCAACAAGGTCTTAGAAAGTGAGCAGATGCCAGAGGAATGGAGAAGAAGTGTGCTTGTGCCCATTTTTAAGAACAAGGGCGATGTACAGAGTTGTGGCAACTACAGAGGGATAAAGTTGATGAGCCATACAATGAAGCTATGGGAAAGAATAGTGGAAGCAAGACTAAGGGCAGAGGTCAGCATTTGTGAACAACAGTTTGGTTTCATGCCAAGAAAGAGCACCACAGATGCAGTGTTTGCTTTGAGGATGTTAATAGAGAAGTACAGAGAAGGTCAGAGGGAGCTGCATTGTGCCTTTGTGGATCTGGAGAAAGCATATGACAGGGTGCCGAGAGAAGAACTGTGGTATTGTATGAGGAAGTCTGGAGTGACAGAGAAGTATGTTAGAGTAGTGCAGGACATGTATGATAGATGTAAGACAGTGGTGAGGTGTGCTGTCGGTGTGACAGAAGAGTTCAAGGTGGAGGTGGGACTGCATCAAGGGTCAGCTCTCAGCCCCTTCTTGTTTGCTATGGTGATGGACAGGCTAACAGATGAGGTTAGACAAGAATCTCCATGGACTATGATGTTTGCAGATGACATAGTGATCTGTAGTGAGAGTAGAGACCGAGTGGAGGAAAATCTAGAGAGGTGGAGGTATGCCCTGGAAAGGAGAGGATTGAAGGTTAGTCTAAGTAAGACAGAATACATGTGTGTGAACGACAAGGACCCAAGAGGAACTTTGAGGTTACAGGGGGCAGAGATAAAGAAGGTGGAGGATTTTAAGTACTTAGGCTCAACAATCCAGAGCAATGGAGAGTGTGGAAAAGAGGTGAAGAAGCGCGTGCAGGCAGGTTGGAATGGATGGAGAAAAGTGTCCGGTGTGATGTGTGATAGGAGAGTATCGGCAAGAATGAAGGGAAAAGTGTACAAGACGGTGATGAGGCCAGCAATGTTGTATGGTTTAGAGACAGTGGCCCTGGGGAAAAGACAGGAGTCAGAGTTGGAGGTAGCAGAGATGAAAATGTTGAGGTTCTCTTTGGGAGTAACGAGGATGGATAGGATCAGAAATGAGTACATCAGAGGGACAGCACATGTAAGAGGTTTTGGAGACAAAGTCAGAGAGGCTAGATTGAGATGGTTTGGACATGTACAGAGGAGGGATAGTGAGCATATTGGTCGTAGGATGGTGAGGTTGGAACTACCAGGCAAAAGGCCCAGAGGAAGACCAAAGAGAAGATTTATGGATGCGGTGAAGGCGGACATGAAGGTCGTTGGAGTAAGAGTAGAAGATGCAGAGGATAGGGAGAGATGGAGGCAGATCATTTGCTGTGGCGACCCCTGAAGGGAACAGCCGAAAGGAAAAGAAGAAAGAAGACACACACACACACATATATATATATATATATATATATATATATATATATATATACACACACACATCAGTTATATAGTGTGTTAGGACATTGTCTCTGTGATTTGTGTTTACACTGTTTTGTGGACTTTTGTAACCCTAAGCAAATCTGGTTGGTCAGAAGTGTAAGCCTACTAGCATGGGTGCAAGTCTCATACACAGAGATGAATTAACTATCTGCTCGGATCGGCGCAATCTACCATGCATACTCAGTTAAGCAAAGAGAGTTGTAAAATGAATGAAAACCCGAATTCAGAAAAGAAAGAGAACTCTCCGCTCTGTTGGTGATTCACATCACTGCAGGCTGTGTTCTAAACGAGTTCAACGGCAGCCTTGCGACCGGGAGTCCATATAATCCACAGCAAGTACACTACTTTCGGTTTTGAGCGCCTCAGATATTGTAAGCGTTGATTGGCTGTTTTAAGCTTCATGTATAGTGACTCAGTATAAATAAGTGACTTATTTGTAATTAATATTGATATTATTTGATATATTTGATATTATTTTACAATGTTATGTTTATAATAATTGATTTAGGGGTGTTTTATGAGATATTGTAATGGTATTTATGGCTGTATAGTACAGTATGAGCGTCATACGTCACAAGTCACTGTAACAACTTACGTTCACTTTCAACGTCCGTTCGGCCGTCCGGAACCAATTAAAAACGTAAGTCAGGGAGCATCTGTATTCATATTTTATTTACATCTTATGCATTATTTTTCAATGTAATGCAGCCGTGGGGGGGGGGGGGGGCACAAGCCAGTGTTCACTCTCACGCCAGTCCCAAGCCAGGATAAATGCAGAGTGTTGCGATAGGAAGGGCATCCGGCGTAAAACTTCTGCCAAAATTTTGAATGTTTAATTGTTATTATAAGCATTTATAGGGTTGACTATGTATTTATTGATATTATATACACATATACATGTACGCATATGTCAGTCAGGGGGGTCGATCCTATTTTGCGGAAATCAGCGGTCGTGGGAAGCTCTTGGTCCCCATTAACCGCGGAAAGTGAGTGATCCCTGTATTAACATTGTTGGATCTGCGAAACAAGGAATAATAATAATAAAACAGAACAGGCTGAACACAATTACTTCTGTTTCGCTCGATACGATTCAAGACATAATGATGACGACGGCAGTGGAAAGATGACAGCAGCAGCGTTCATCGCACTCTGTATAAAACCAGTCTGCAAACGTTTAAATCTGGATGTAAACAAGACGCTTGGTGTGTCCAGCATAATAATTATAATAACAACAACGTAAAAACCCAGGTTACTTCACTTCTCACTGTATCTCACCATTCTGCTTATTTCCGTACACCCTACACCGCCACAACACTTCCATTGCACTGATAAATCAGCAGAAGGAAAATTAGCACGGCGTAAGAATCTCAGAGACTGAAACACTGCAATAGATAATATGACGTCCACACAGGAAGCTCATGGCCAGCTCTGGATTGCCTATGTAACCCTTTCACGATTGCTCCCTCCAAATGTTTCTGAATGAAACCATGAGCAGTGAACAGTTAATTTCCGACAGGAAGTGTACATTCATGAGCAATGGTCTGGCTCGTTTATTGATAAATAGCTTATTCTATAATCGGCTCACATTAAAATATTTTATTTATTATAACATAAGCTAAAATAATCATTAGTATTATTACTGTGTAGAACAGAAGGACTCTTGTGCATCGTGAACCAAAAGTAGAACGTATATAAATATGGACTCACGGGAAATGCTAACATTTCCAGAAACATGGATTCAAGCGTCTCATTTCTAATTACAAGGATCCATCACTTTTCGCGAATAATTGGGACCGAGATCCCCAGGCGACCATCAAAATCAGCGAAGTAGCCCCCCCCAACATATACGTATATGTATCTTCTTCTTTTCATGTATATGTGTATATAATATCAATAAATACATATTCTATGCTTTAAATGCTTATAATAACAACTAAACATTTAAAAAAATGCATAAGATGTCAACGAAATATAAATACACACACATACAGGCGCAAGCACACACACACGCAGATGCATTTTTGATGCATCTGATGCAAAGATCAGTTTTGATGGGACATTTTGGGTTGTTTTTTGTGTTTGTTTAGGGATTTTTTTTGCATAATTGAACTTGTTTTTGTGGCATTTTCCTTAACTCCCCCCCCCCCATTCTTCTTAATTTCCTTATTTTTTTTAATTCATTGAATATTTAAAAAAAAAAAAAATGCGATGCACTGTAGCCGCATGAATTGAAGCACGAAGTAGCAAGGGATCCCTGTATTATCCATGTCAAGTCTCTGTGCACAGTCGTAAAGCACGTGGTAGTAATGGGCTGGTCTTCTGACGTGATGTAGGTGGAATCATTAAATTTGTGTTTGTTGCCTCCCTACGGAAAAAAACGTGTTTGGTGACATCTATCAGTCAACAGTATCTTTAAGCTTTCAATTTATACTTCCAGGCGTGTGAAAATTTATCACCTCTTATCGCTCATTTCTCTGGCGGTCACTGACATTTCATGGTCAGCTGTCACTCACTGCTGTTCAGCTCCAAAACAGCAGGTCTTGTGGGGTGTTTCTGGTATAAAGTGGTAAGTACTTACCAGAGATGTTCCAAGTAAGGGCAACCAGAGGCCTGGGAAGCGTGTCATAGGTGCCCAAAAAGCTCACTGACATGTGGTGAGTGAAAGCTAGAATGCCTGGTCTTATCCCACAGAACGACTACTGCAGCACAAACTCCTAAACTATTAATGCTGACTGTATCAATCAGCCATAACATTAAAACCACCTGCCCATCACTGTGCAAGTCCAACACGTATCACTCAATGACTCTAATCCATCAAGCAACAGGAAGAAATTTGTCCTGTTGTATCTGACACCAAGCAGTTTAATTCATGGTTTGGACTTGTTTGTTCGGCATGTCCCTGAGACGGAGAATGTAGAGGCAAATTATCCTGAAACTATTCCGGAACAGTTCTTGCACTATGACAGGGTGCATAATTCTGTTGAAAGAGTCAGCTGTCATTCCGGAACACCATCATCATAAAGAGATGTACTTGTTCTACAACAGTGTTTAGGTAGACAGTACATGTCAAAGTAACAGTCATATGAATTTGAGGATCTGACGTTCCTCGGCAGAAAATTGCACGGAACATCACACCACTTCTGGTGGCTCGTCTTCCTCACATTGACTATCCTGTCATCATCCCTTCTTCATGACAGCAATGCACATGCAGACAGTTCTCCAGATGATGTAAAAGAAAAATGTGACTCATCAGACCAGTCTTCCTTCTGTTGCTCCATGGCCCAGTTTCGATGCTCTTGTGCCCATTGTGGGAACCTTGAATGATGTAAAGGGGTCAAGCATGTACATGCTGACTGGTCTGAATCAACGCAGGAGTATACAATGCACTGTGTGCTCTGGCATAGCAAGCACCAACAGTTTGAGATCTGACCACATTAGACATCAGACTCACCTTCTCTCCCATGCAAGTCAGTGAGTCCTAGGTTACTGTGAATCTGTTCTTGGTTCACAGTTTGTATTTCCATGAACCACCTTCTGTAGGTAACCTATTTATCACTACATATCAGGGAACGACCCACAAGCCCTGCCGTTGTGGGGATGAATAGACTCAGCTGTTTTAGCCATCACAACGTGACGCTCATCAGTCACTCAGATCTTTATGCTTGCCCATTTTTCCTTCTTCCAACACATCAACATAAAGACTTGACGGTTGACTTTCTACCTAATATACCTCACATATAATCATTTATGGTTGTCGGCTTAATTAAATGAAACTGCTCTTTCGTCGCTGCCCCACATATGCAAATCCCTTGACCCAAACTCAATGAATGCGAGCATTAAGAAGGTACTGAATGGAACACACAAACATGCAAAAGAAAAACAAAATACCGGAACAGTGAAGCACAGCGCACGAGAAACAAAGCAGACACATCCTCTATGGAGGGAGCGGTGTTAGGGGTGCAGCTGCTTTAGGGGTGCATGTAGATCTGGATACGATGAAGATTCTCCAACACTGAACACAAAACAACATGAGCTACAACATCTACAAGAATGAACACATGAGAAGGTAAAATGCGACAGAGGTAAGTGAAATAACAGAAACGTAAGCTCTGGCTGAGGGGAGGAGCATTGGGTTATACGGCATTAGTATGACGTATACGTCATGACATGCATGTAGTAATTTCAGGTTCTTTTCGCAGCATTATCACAATGTGTAGGTAAATCATTAAACACTCCACTTCATATCACTGCCTCGATTTAAGAGTATTAATGATACAACAGGCAAAATAAGTAATTAGTCATGATAAAGCCGATGACATCACATTAGTACAGTGCGTCTCAAATAGTGGAGCGCACCTCCCCTTGGGGGGCGCGGTATGATGCCAGGGCTGTGCATATGACCCTGGGGAACATGCTTTTCTGGAATTGTGCATTAGAATTAAGTGTAATTGCACCTCCACTCCAATAGTTGGCAGTGGCGCTTTCATTGTCACTATGGTGTAGTGGTTTTTCACAAGAGCAAATGATGTGAAGTGCAGTGAACAACCCCTCAAGAAGCAACACAAAAATTTCTAACAGGAACAAAGAGAAAGGTGGAGAGAGACAGAGATATTAAGACATAAATAAGTTGAATGAGTTTAAATAAGGATGTATTTTTTATTTCAGGCACATTGGTGCACTTTAGATCATTTCTGTTACAGATTAAAAAACAACATTAAGAAAGTTTTTCTTTATTGTAAGTTGAACTATATTTCTTTGTTTTTAATGTTAGTAAAGATACAATGTTATGCAGCGGTGTACTAATAACAATTTTACAGACAAATAACACTATTTATAGTCGCTCGCGGGGCGTAAAATGTTCTCTTCTTCCTAGAGGGGGCACCACTACATTAGTAAACTGTTTAATACACATTACTCCCGGAAATCAAACAGAGAACATGATCCATGAACAAGGTATTTACATGCTCTTCCCAGAAAACCAAAACCACTGAATTTAGAGTGATATTAATTCATCATCATCATCATCATCATCATCATATCTACTTCAGGTAAGCATTTTGAAACCAATGCATTTGCGCATGCACACATTATGCATGTTATCATAGTTAATCTACTGCTACAGACTGCTGCAGATTAGCAAAACCTTTCTCCAGATAATTACCATCCCATCCATCCATTTTCTTAATCATAATTAAGGTTGCGGGGAGGCTGGTGCCCATCTCATCTGACTCTGAGCGAAGGCAGAGTACACCCTGGACAGCTCGCCAGACCATCACAGGGCAGAAAAACACTGACAGCTATGCGGCTACTCTTGTCGAAAGTCAGCAACAGTTCTTTTACATGAACCTCACACCCAAGACGGTGAGAGACACGACCGGTAATGAACATGATCTCCATTATCTATATTCAAAATTTAATGGGAATCTGTTCTTACATGAATCTGCCATGCAATGCTTGCACAACAAATGCTTAGAAAATTACACCTTCAGAACCGGATTTCTCCGTCCATAATGCATGATTTTTCTTACTTTACAAGCTTTCATATGATCATGGCACATCGCTCACTGATTTGCCAAACCGCTTAACCCTACCACGGTCACAGTGAGTCTGGCCTTGTCTTAGCTTATACTGGAAGGGTGGGTACACGCTGAACAGCTTGCCAGACCATTGCAGGGCAAACACACACACACACACACACGGGCAATCACACTCACACCCAGGACAAACTAGAACAACCTACTGTGCCTCTGGAGTGTGGGAAGAAACTAGAGTACCCATGGAGAGATCATGCAAACTCCATACAGAACCCCAGAAATCAAACCCAGGATCTTCTTGTTGTGATAACTCCTCCACTTTTGTCAACAAAAAATGCAATATTCTGAACTCTATCCATTCTCATGCATAATCCGAATTAAGGTCGCAGGAAGGCTGGCGCCCATCTCAGCTGACCCTGGAAGAGAGCAGAACACACCCTGGACAGATCACCAGGTCATCGCAAGCCCAACAGCAACTTGATGACCTACTCATTTCAAACGACAGTCATGGTTGTTTTGACAAAGACATGGCTGGTCTTTGATAGCCAAGTTTGGCGGCAAGCAGTCGAGTTTGAATCCCCGACCCTTGGATCAGTAAGCCAGCACCCTACCACCAGGCTACCACTGCCCCCCACATTTTAAAAACATGTCAGGATGTGTACCTACCTCCACCAAGAATGTTTTGGGTAGTTTTGCATGCCTTTTAGAAGGATCACAAAACAACCTATGATTGGATGTTCATGAAATCCCTACTTGAGGTGCGGCTTTGGATAAGGACACGCCCTACTGTACTTTGGAAGTTCTGAACCCAGGAATCTTTATCATTGAGAAATGGGATGATTTTTAAGATGGCCGTGCCTACCCGTACGGCAATCCTTTTGCGCATGTGCGTTGATGCGCCACCTACTGGAAATGAGGTTAATCATTGTGCTGTATGTTTAGCAGACGATATCTGTATAACCCTAACCCTGATGAAAATTCATCCCCGACATGCATGTTCTTCCATCATCATTTTGACCACATGACTGACGTCAGCTCGAGCATGTGCGAAATTTCGTTTTCGAGATGCCGTACAAATTGTAAAACCTCGTAGGAATACGGTGCCGTATGGGTAGTCAGTCTGTTTCAAGATATTGGTCAATCTGAGGCTAGTTTATTGTGATCGATTGCTGGCCTTGGCGGTGGTTTGCACTCTGTCAGTGTACTTTCTGTTTAATATTAGTGCAGTCTGTCATCATAACACATCAGAGCTCTCTCATTGGTTATTTTCCGAGAACAGCCCATCATAACGATGACTAGCTGGATAAAGAAACAAACTTCCTGTGAATAAAGCCCTTTAATCCTTATTTTTAAGTAATTCTGCAGGTAATTCTGACGTCATCCTGCGCTTTTGCCGTTATGTAAACAGTTAGCTTTCCTGCTTTCCGACTCAGGTCTAGCATGACGTTTAAATCATAATATTATCTTCTTACAAACACACAGCACAACAGAGACTTTAACATAAAGCTTCAACAAATCTCAAAAAGAAAACAAAACACTGAAAACAGAGTTCATTCGTTTTATTCTGAGTACAGAATGCAAGCTAACAGTTAGCTCCTATTAGCCCTGATGCTAGCTCAGTACAACACACTCAGGCGCACTCGTACTCACGTGAGCTTTAAACACGTCAAGGTGAACACACGGACACGTGACACTGTGTGAGAAAAACAACCAGCATCTTCCACAGTACTAACACTGCGTTTCCTCACACCAAAAGTCCACCAGGAGAGGTTTTACACCGCCGAGGAAGGTAAACTAACTCGCTGTCACTGACGCGTTCCCGGCTCAGTTCCTAATGCGCATGCGTATTCGTACATGCTGAAGGTTCGGGTCAATAATAGTGCGCATGCGTGCTACAGGTCAGCCTCGCTGACAGAGGCTGTTCCAGATGGAAAGCTTGTACACATTGTTAGTGTACAGAATATACGTATATAACAAATATAAACAATAAAAAATAAATGCAAAATAAAAAATAGCAGAACCACCTCAACAAATTAGACAATAACAGATCACAAAATGCAAAATATACTAGAGTGGCACTCAACGTGCACAATACCGCCACCAGATATAGATGGATTATTTTAAATTGCAATAGTTAAAATGAAATGTCCCCACCTAGTGTCTATCGAATAAATATTCCTATCGTCAAGCTGAGATATTTTTCCCAATACATACTATTAAGTGCCCATCTCAGTCAACTCTGGGCGAACGTGGGGTACACCAGGGACAGCTCACCAGACCATCACAGGGTCAACACACACCCTAGGTGAAAACATGCAAACTCCACACAGAAACTCCCGAGCTGGGACTCGAACCTAGGACCTTCCTGCTGTGAGTTATATATATATGGGGCAGTGGTGGCCTAGTGGTATAGAGTGCTGGATCACTGATCCTAGGGTTGGAGGATCGATTCCCACTCTCCACAAGGTTGTCACTGTCCCCCCAGTGCAGCTAACTGGGTTATCAAAGGCCGGCCATGTCTCTCGCTGTCTATAGTGAGAGGCATATAAAAGAACCATTGCTGACTTTCTTAAAGAGTAGCTGCAAAGCCGCTAGCGTGTTTCTGTTCCTTGCGAAAGGGTTGTGTCAGGAAGGGCATCCGACGTAAAAACCTACGCCACATCGAATGTGTGAATCAGATGATTTGCTGTGGCAACCTCTGAAAAAAGGAAAAGGCCAAAAGGAAAAGAAGAAGATACATTCATTGTCTGAAATCCTAATAGGGGTTGCAGGGAGGCTGGTTCCCATGTCAGCTGGGCGACGGCAGAGTACACCCTGGACAGCCCACCAGGCAGTCGCAGGGCTGATGGCTATGCAGCTACTCGTCGAAAGTCAGATTTTATTGTTATTTTATGCCGTTTTGCGGTTTTCCACCGGATTTTTAAAAATTTTTACCCGTAACCATGCTCGTTTGACATGTTTCGTATGCGAGCGCATGGGCCTGGGGGAGTAAGCATGGTTACTTAAAGTTGAAAAGTCGACACTCTGACAAAGGTCGGAAATTCCCGACTCGGCAGTGTCTGTAACGAGTCGGAATTTCCGACTTTTGTCACAGTTTCGACTTTAAGTAACCGTGCTTCCTCCCCGGGTCGCTCACATGCACTCATACATGGTTTTCAGTGGGAGGTTTGGTAATTCTAGTAACTCTGGGCAGTGGTGGTCTAGTGGATAGGGTGCAGGATCGCTGATGCTAAGGTTGGGGGTTCGAGTCCCTACAGGGTTGTCACTGTCCCCCCCCCAGTGCAGCTAACTGGGTTATCAAAGGCAGGCCATGTCTGTCACTGTCTATAGTGAGAGGCATGTAAAAGAACCATTGCTGCCTTTCGTAAAGAGTAGCTGCAAAGCCATCAGCGTGTTTCTGTCCCTTGCTAAAAGGGTTGTGACAGAAAAGGCATCCGACGTAAAATCCCATGCCAAATCAAATGTGCAAATCAGATGATTCGCTGTGGCGACTCTCGAGAACGGGAAAAGGCCGAAAAGAAAAGAAGAAGAAAAGAGTTTGGTAACTCTCTGAACTCTCGCTATGTTCTCTCATAGGACGTCGATTTATGTTATTTAGCGCCATATTGGTTTATCTGAAAGTCCGTGATCGATCGTGCATGCAACATTGCCAGGAATGCCAGCATGGCTTTACACTTTTCACCAGATTTATTAAAGGCTTCTGATCCCACCGGTGGAGTTTATGGGGACTGGCTTGTTAAGAAAGATGAGTTAAGTGTCACATGCATATTTTGCAAATGTAATACAGTATTTGTATGAAAGTGGGTGAAAAGGCACTTGGCAAACATAGCGCTACAAACAAACACAGCAACTAAATCCCAATCGGGAAGCCAGAGTATTGTAATTTATTTATTTTGTAAAATTGTTTAAAAACATTCAGATAATTTTATATTTTTGTGCCAAACAAGTTAGTTGTTATGACATTGATGCAACATAGTATTATAAACTGAATCTCCACTTGAAATACTCAATACTGGAATAACTGTAAATTATGATTTTTTTTTTTTTTTTTGCATTCGACAAGAACAATTCATAGTTTGATAAATAACACGAAGTCGCATTATTGTAAGAAGTACTTTTCTTATTAATAAATAACTTCATTATAACAATGTTGTTTAAAATAAATTCAGAGTCTTATTATACAGTCTCAGTATTAAAATATATTTGGCTCTCAGAGGATTAGATTTAATTTAATTTTTTTTTTTTTTTGCTCTCTTCGTCAAAAAGGTTCCAACCCCTGACATAGATGAATATCATTAATTATTAATTATAAAAATTATAAATTATTAATGATATTCATCTATGTCAGGGGTCGGGAAATTTTTAACGAAGAGAGCCAAAAAATAAATAAATAAATAAGTAAATTAAGCAAATTTGTTATGTCACAAGTGTGTATCGACCTGGTAGCCCTTCGCATTAATTGGTACCCAAGAAGTAGCTGGCAGTTTCAAAAAGGTTGGTGACCCCTGTTTTACATGAACCCGTTTTCTTCTACATCATTGCATGAACCCCACACCATGGACAAGTGAGAGACATGACTGGCCTTTGGTAACCCAGTTAACTTCACTGGGGGGGGGGGGGGGGGGGGGGTGTCAGTGACAACCGGTTGAAGGTGGGGCTTGAACTCCCAACCTTAGGATCAGTGATCCCGTACCTTTATCACCAGGCCATCACTACCCCATTATTATTATTATTATTATTATTATTACTATTATAATAATAATAATAATAATAATTATTATTATTATTATTATTACTATTATAATTATTATTATTGCATGACAAATAAAATTCTAATATGATGGGCAATTATAATGTTATTAGTTATAAATATTACGACTGTAATTAATTGAAAGGTGCTTTACTGGTCTGATGTTTAAAAAAATGGTTTTAATGAAAAATACACCCACGTGCTACTATTCCACCAATCCTGTGACAGTATCGAGCTGCGTCACACAGTTCCCGGGAAAGACTCCGCCATTTTGTTTTCGGATTGAAAGAATTGTGTTGTTAAACTGAGGTTCTCGTAAGATTTTTGAGGGCAAACCGGACAATATCGAGCTTTTTTAAATTAGTCATTTACGTGTGTGAATGTAGATGAGTTGATGCTTCGATCTTTATGGCTCCAGTAAGGTAACCAAAGTGATGCGCGATGCTGGTGGTCCGATAGCCTGTCTGTTTTGATTGGTTTTTGTATCTCATCTCGCCATGGCGCGCGCACTGGGGGCGGTATTATGGACGGTGGCTGGTGAGGGTCACACTCTGTTAAAACCCGTTAGAATTTTCGGAGGAAAACATTTCAAACAACATTCTGTCCAACGCTTTCCTTCACTACTTCATACTTTTCTGTCCAGGTAAGACGTATTATTATGATAGTACTGTAGCTTTATTGTTTTTATTAGAGATGTATATGCATTCATGCGCCCAGTATCTGAAATGGTGTCTGTATTAGTCATTTATTTATGGACGTAGAGCTTACAACAACAAAAGCATTTAATAATTGTTGTCACGTTTCTCTGTGGAGACATTTTTGTCAATATTTATAGAAATCCCAGTTTCAACCCTTGTTTTTCCAACAAAAAATATATATATATTTTGCTGCTGCGATGGCCTGGAGAGCTGTTCAGGGTGTACACTGCCCTCGCACAGAGTCGGTTAAGATGGGCACCAGCCTACCCGTGGTCCTAATTAGGATTAAGTGGTTTACAAGATAAATGGATGAAATATTCAATTATTTTCAGTTCAGTGTCATGATCTTGCCTCATGGTTATTTTTAACTATACTGAGTATATTTTTAACATCTTACTGAATACTGTGGTCATACAATTGTTCTCTAATTAAAAAATAAATTGTAGAAGTTTCACTCTTAAATTCTCATCATATCTTACACACGTGCCAAACTTTAAGGGATGATTTGGCGATTCAAAGCCTGAAATTACGGTTTTGATGGTGTGTGTTTGTCACTCTATGATGTGTGTTTATCACGCTACTTCTGGTTTTCAGGTTAAGGCTCCATAAGCTTCTCAAACACTTAATCTGACATATGGGTTCAAACACAACTGGTATGTTTTTCCAACAACCCAATTTTAAACTTGAATAAATATTTCCATGTCAAAGTTTATTTGTGAATCATTGCATCAAAATACATACATACATACATACATACAAATATTTATATTGCGCTAATTCTGGCACATGCCACTCAAAAGCGCTGGGGGTGAGTCTGAGAACTTATTGATAGGCATGGTAGGCAAGTGTGAACAGATGTGTTTTAAGTTGTGACTTGAACGTGTTTATGTTCACTTGGGATCTGACATGGATTGGTAGATTGTTCCACAAGTATTAGACCCGCTTTCTCAAATGAACGGTGACCAAATGTGTGCGTTTGGGTGGCTGGTATCTCCAGGAGATTCTTTGAGTTTGATCGGAGAGATCTGAGTGGCTGGTACTCTCAAAGAAGATTGGCGAGGTAGTTGGGAGCAAGGCTTTTCATGCACTTGAACACAAGGAGCATTATCTTATACTGAATCCTGTATCTGACTGGCAGCCAGTGTAAGCTGTAATGTGATCATACTTCTGGTGATGTGTGATGACCCTCTCTGCAGTGTTCTGCACACGTTGAAGCTTGTCAAGTAAATACCCGGATGTTCCAAATAGCAGAGAATTGCAATAGACGAGCTTGGTGAGCTCGATGTGGTGAACGCTTGGACAAGAGCTGAAGTGGACTTCACATCAAGATATTGCTGATGTTGTGAATCTGATATTATGCACTCTTGCAGACGCTGTTGATGTGGGATTCCATACTGAGGTGGGAGTCGAATATTACACTAAGATTCCGGGCTTCTTTGCTCACAGAGATCACACAATCACTAATGCGGAACTCTGGAATGGTGAGAGAATTTCGAATTCGTTTTGAACTGAAAAGTTGAAGCTCAGTTTTGTAGTCATTCAGCTTCAGAAAGTTGGAGGACATCCACGCCTTGATACTAATGACACACTGTTGAACTAATTCAAAAGTGCGGTTGACTGATGACTGGTCGAGTGGTTTAAATGTCATGTAGATTTGTATGTCATCTGCATAAAGGTGCACGTCCAATTGGAATGATCTCATAATAGCACCAAGAGGGGAAGTGTAGATAGTAAAGAGGAGCAGATCTACTACGGAGCCCTGAGGGACTCCATATGTTAGGTCTTTGGCATTTGACATATGTCCATCTATCACGATGGACTGTTGTCTGCCCGATATGTATGATTCCAACCACTTCAATGCTATTCCATTGATACCACAAATACATTCCAAAGTTGAGAGGAATATCTTATGGTCAATGGTATCAGATGCAGCTGAGAGGTATAGGAGGACAAGGATAGCAGCTCCGTTTTCATCTACTCCTCTGAGAAGATCCTTTTGAACCTTTGTCAGAGCTGTTTCTGTGCTGTGGAAGTTACGATAAGCAGACTGGAATTCCTCCTGGCAATCATTGAGGGAAAGGTGGTCCTTGAGTCGTGTTACAACTGCTTGCTCTATCAGCTTTGAGACGAATGTGAGATTGCAAATGGGTCTGTAGTTTTTAAGCTGTTCAGGATCTAAGTTCTTCTTGAGGAGAGGAGTGATGACTGCACACTTCAGGTTGTTTGGCATGACACCTTCGCTTAGAGGCGTATTGATTATGTGCGTCAGCATTGGGAGTGATGAGTGTAAGGTTTTCTTCAGGAGCCATGTTGGAATAGGATCCAGTTTGCAGGATATGGTTTGTGAATTAATGACAATTTTGGAAACTTCTTTTTCTGTGACTGGTCTGAAGTACGTAAGAGGTTGAGCTATACGATGAAATGGTGGTTGGTTAAGACATTGCGCTACAGTCAGCGATTATCTTATCCCTGCTAATTTTATCAGTGAAGAAATCTTTAGTACATGCCTGGGCGATGATTTTACAGGAATCCCTCACCTTCCATGGTTAATTGGGACCGAACACCCCACCCCACGACCGTCGATTTCCATGATGTAGGATTGACCCCCTCTGACTGACAAAAATGTACATGGATATGTGTATATAATATCAATAAATACGTATTCAACACTATAAATGCTTATAACAATTAAACATTCAAAAATAATGCAGAAGATGTAAATAAAATATAAATACACACACATACAGTGTGTGCGCAGACACACAGATGCCCAACTCACATAAAAATGTAAGTAGTTTTGTTTGGGGGTTTTAGGTTGGTTTTTTTTGTTTGTTTGTTTGTTTTTGCATAGTTTGGCCTTACTGTATTTTGTTGCTTTTTTTTTTTTTTTTTTTTTTTTTCGATGAATATTTTTGAAAAACCCACGATGCACTGAAGCCGCAGGAACTGAAGCACGAAGTAGCAAGGGATCACTGTAAATTTATAAGGTGTTGATCTGTAAAAATAATGCTGTATACCAAACAAATATTAGAGTATATCAGAGTATACAGCATGCTAATGCAGCTCTCCTGTGTATCCAAGTTTTTATCAGTTTTGCATGTGTGTTCTGGATGTTTTCTGCTTCCACAGTTGCAGCACTGCTTTCTGTAACCAAGCTGCTGTAAGGATGCCAGAAACAAACACCGATAATCTGGATGAGAAGCAAGTTCGTCTGCTGGCCGAGATGTGCATCGTGATTGATGAGAACGATCAGAAGACAGGAGCAGAAACTAAAAAGAACTGCCACCTAAACTCCTACATCAACAATGGTAGATATCTGAACGTTTCTTCCAAAACATGCATTTATTGTATACAGTGGTACCTCACCTTACGAAATTAATCCATTCTAGACGTGGTTTCATAACCTGGATTTTTCGTAAATTTTACATGCATTTTGCATGTAAAACGCGTGATTCGTTCCGAGGCCCCCAAAACTACCCCTAAACCCTTTAAAAATTATAAAAGTATACCTTTTAAGGCCTCCTTCTGCTTCAATACCGTACCGATGGTAGACGGGTTTGGCCATATTCCTTTGCGATATCACTCAACCGCATGCCACGAGCCCTCTTCTTCTTTTCACTCGCATCGGGAATCACGTGCGTGTGTGCGTGTGTGCATGTGTGTGTGTGTGTGTGTGTGTGTGTGTGTGTGTGTGTGTGTGTGTGCGCGTGTGTGTGTGTGCGCGCGCACGTGAGTTGACCATGTCTTCTTAGCAGAGTTATAATCTTACAAAATTTATGCAAGGTTAAAAACCTGAGCCAAAAAATAAAGCTGCAATGAGCACACTCAAGGGGCAGTGGTGGTCTAGTGGTATGGGGCGCTGGATCGCTGATCCAAAGGTTGGGGGTTCGAGTCCCACTCTCCACAGGGTTGTCACTGTCCCCCCCCCAGTGGAGCTAACTGGGTTATCAAAGGCCGGCCATGTCTCTCACTGTCTATGGTGTGAGGCATGTAAAAGAACGATTGCTGACTTTCGACAAGAGTAGGCTGCAAAGCCGTCGGCGTGTTTCCGCCCTGCGATGGCCTGGCGAACTGTCCAGGGTGTACTCTGCCCTCACCCGAAGTTGGCTGGGATGGGTACCAGCCTCCCCGCGACCCAAATTAGGATTAAGCGGTTACAGAAGATGAACTGAACTGAGCACACTCAAAAAAAACTCACGAAACAACAGTAACTCTGTCCTTTACACGAAAAGCATCATGGATATTATGGAGATGCAGCTCCATAATAGCCAATGGGAGGGAGCTGTGTCATCCCTCCAAGCCAATGGGAGGCCAGCGGAGCGGAGTGTTGGGAGATAGCCAATGGGAGGCCAGCGGGGCGGAGTGTTGGGAGATAGCCAATGGGAGAGCAACTCTAGCATTGTTTGAATTTTTGAGATGGTGCTTTCGTAATGTGGATTTTTTTCGTATCCAGAGATGGAAATTTTAGGTAAATGCGTTTCATAACCTGGATTTTTCGTTTGTTGGGACTTTTATAAGGTGAGGTGCCACTGTACAGTCGGCCACCAATTTATGAAATTAAGCCGTTCCAGAGCCTTTCTCGTATTGCGGGGATTTCGTAAGTAGGGGTCGCATCTTACATGTTAAACGCCTAATTCGTTCCAAAAAAAATACACCAATTTTGTTTGAAATATGTGTTAAAAGTAAAAGAAAATTATTTATGAAACTATTTAAATATTTTATTAACTTTTTAAACAATTTTATTAACATATATTTATTTATTAAACATTTTTTATTAACACACACACACACACACACACACAAACACCACTGTCTTTCTCTCTCTCTTTCACACACACACACACACACACACAGAGACGCATTACAATGCACATGTTTATTTTAGCGTTGCGGGCCACACCCTCAAGACGTGGAATTCAAAGCGCATTCCCTGCTTGACCATTTACTGAAGTAAAACAACTTTAAAAAACTCAATTAAAAACTTAAGCGTTATTTTCTCTCTCTCTCTCTCTCTCTCTCTCTCTCTCTCTCGCTCTCTCGCGCACGTGAATTCAAAGCACATTCCCTGCTTGACAAACTCAACTTTAATTTCTTATTCCTTGAGGGATCGGAATTCCAGATGAGCTGAACTGTGCCCACGTTTATTAAACATTTACTGAATTAAAACAACTTAAAAAACTAAAGAAGTGAAGCTTCCTTCTGTCTCTATCTGGAGGCCAGCGGGGTGGGATGTTGAGAGACAGCCAATGAGAGAGCAACTCGCGCGTCGTGTGAAATTTTGATTGGCACGTTTGAATTTTGAATTTCTTTTCGTAAGAGGGGTTGTTTCGTATCTCGGGGACGGAAACTCAGGAAAATATTTTTCGTAATCCGGGGATTTCGTACACAGGGATTTTCGTAATTTGAGGGCCGACTGTATTTGGAATGGATAATATTGTTTGATGATTGAGAATTTATATTGATTTTTACACGTAAATGAGACATTATAGTAAATATGATTAGTACGCACACATCGAATAAAAAGCTTATGGGTTTGAGTCCCAATCCAAAGATATGCGCATTGTGTGTGTGTGTACACTTGAGTCTAACATCAGAAGTTAGTAATATCTATATAAACAGATATAAAATGAATGTTGTCAGTGAGGGCTATGTACAGTATGATAAACAGTAGAATGTAAATATAAAACAGTGTAGGTTGTTGCTATAGGGACGGGTTTGTACAGTTTAATGTTCACTGGTAGAAATGATTTCCTGTGTGGTTCAGTGGTCCATTTCGGTGGTATCAGTCTCTCAATGAATGGCTCCTGTGACTCATCAGCAGGTTGTGTAGGGTGGAAGGTTTTGTTCAATATTGTTTTCATTCTGGACATGATTGTTTTCTCTGACACCACCATCAGTGAGTCCAGGTCAATCCCCACAATGTTATCGGCCTCGCAGATCAGTTTGTTTGCACCTGCAACCCTCAGCCTGCTGCTCCAGCATGCAGCAGTATCGAGGATAGCACTGGCCACAACAGACTCCTAGAACATCTAGTCTTCACTGGATGACAAGAACATGTATACCCCACACAGAAACACTCCAAGCCCAGGAATCAAACCCAGGACTTTCTTCCTGTCATACAAACGTGTGCCACCGTCTCGATTGAGTAATCATATAGTTAGTTTGTGTTTGTGTGTGTGTGTGTGTGTGTGTGTGTGTGTGTGTGTGTGTGTGTGTGTGTGTGTGTGTTTAGTTATTTTTAAGTAAACATGAAGCAAAATTTCAAGTACAGAATGTGTTATTTTTTTATTCTTGAATGATTTGTCTTTGATGTTTACAGTATACAGTCGGCCTTCTACTTACCAAAAAGCTGTGTGTATGAAAAATCCAGGTTACAAAAAACATTTTCCTAAATTTTCATCCTCTTTACAAAAACAACCTCTTTTTACGAAAAGCCCCAAACGCGCCATTCAAAATTTAAACAATGCTCCCTCATCGGCCGTCTCCCAACATCCCGCCCTGCTGGCCTCTCATTGGCCAGGAGGGAGCTGACCTGTACCCATACTTTCTGTTTGTCACACGCGTGAAGGAGAGTTGAACAGGACTGTTGGCTTGTTTTGAGATTGATTGTGCAGCATTATATTTCGTTATCGCCAAAACCCCTCTACAATCGGGACGATATTGAAGCAGGAGGCCTTAAAGCGGAAATACAGTGACAGAGGCGATTATTTCGGCACGATATTGAAGCAGACGGAGCATGAAAACAGAGTGCTCAGTGGGACAAGACCTCCAATCTTGCAAGGAAGCAAGTTAATATTGAATCAGGACCTCTGATCTTTCAAACAGGCACTGTAATTCCGCTTTAAATACAACATCCCGTCCATTTAAACATTTAAATACAATTGCTCCATCAGCTGCGCATTGCGAGTGGGCGGAGCCCACATTTAGCAAAACACACCAGAGAGATAGAGTTTTGTGTGTGTGTGTGTGTGAGAGAGAGAGAGAGTGTCAGTCAGAGATGAAAGGAGGCTTAACTCTCTTTTGAGAAAGCACATTGAAGCTTATTTTTCGTTTCTTAAGTTGTTTAATTCAGTAAATGTTTAATAAATGTGGCGTGCTTCGCCGAATGTGAGCAAAACGCAGCTCATCTGGACTTCCGATCCCTCAAGGAATCAAGTTAAAGTTGAGTTTGGACCTCCGATCTGTCAAGCAGGGAATGCGCTTTGAATTCCCCGTCTTAAAATGCTCCGGCATCCTGCGTGTGGGCGGCGCTCGCATTCAGTAGCGCATGCCACAAATGTGGTGTGTGTGTGTGTGTGAGTGAGTGAGAGACAGAGACAGAGAGACAGTGTGTGTGTGTGTGTGTGTGTGTGTGTGTGTGTGCATTAATAAAAATGTTTAAAAATGGTTTAATTAATAAATATGTTAATAAAATGGTTTAATATGTTAATAAAATGTTTAAATGGTTTAATAAATAAATTTCTTTTACTTTTAACACATATTTCATACAAAATTGGTGTACTTTTATAATTTTTAAAGGGTTTATGGGGTAGTCTTGGGAGTCTTGGAACGAATTACGCGTTTTACATGTAAAATGGGCCTCTACTTACGAAACCTCCATGCTACGAAAAAGGCTCTGGAATGGATTAATTTCATAAGTATACAGCCGACTGTATACATGTACGCATGTGTTTGCTGGTGAGATGCACATAGTTTTGTTATTAGCAGACTATTCATGTAAAAGCCTCGTTATTTTTCTAAGATGATGTTTATTAATATTTTTCTTGTTTTCTTTGTCAGGGTTACTGCACCGAGCTTTCAGTGTTTTCCTGTTTAACAGTGAAGAAAAGCTGCTGTTACAGCAGAGATCTGATGCGAAGATCACTTTCCCAGGTCTCTTGCTCGCTCACACACACACACACACACACACACACACACACACATACATTTTCTTTCTTTTAAACTTATTTAAAGGAGCTTCATCACTTTATTCTTTTTCTTTTCCAAGGATAACTGCTGAGGTAAGGTCTGACATATTAATGGGTCCCCGTCTGTATTCATGAAGCTCCTTCTCCCAGACTAATGACTAATGCCATCCACACTCGCCCCAGAGTAATCTATAAAATGACTGATGGGGTGTAACCAAACACAAACCTGCATTCTGCACCCCAAGACCATTTTCCAAACTGATTATTTTTCAGTACCTTAAATGGCGTAAGTCATCTTATTGTTGTCCGAGCGCTGAACACATCAAACCGTGCCATAATCAACCGTAGCACATGCTTTCCAGAGAGAAGTATCTATATGGATTTTCCAAGGTCCCTCGGAAATTATCGCATCAGTCCCATGTTGTACTGTACTCCTACCCATGTGAGGTTACGGCCCCTTACATATATGTTATAACTGCACATCTTTTCAGTTTGGTGTTTTCAGAAAACACCCTTTGTTACCCTGTGTACATATCTTTCACTTTATTTCTACAAGTAAGGAAAACTACTCCACTTTTACTATTTGCTACATTCATTAAATAGCACTTTTTTTTTGTATTAATTATTATTGTGCTGTCTCATAACAACTACTGAGCCAGAATGAGCCTAACATTCATGAATGGTGGCTGTTTTTCAGGGTGTTTCACGAACACGTGCTGCAGCCACCCTCTGTATACGTCGCCCGAGCTGGAGGAGCGAGACGGCCTCGGGGTGAGACGGGCTGCACAGAGGAGAATGCAGGCTGAACTCGGTATCCCTACGCATCAGGTACAGAGTCTGCCATGACTGTTTTTAAACTTTTTTCGTGTATACCCCTCAACAACATGTAACGATTACACATGAGTGTTTGAATTACATAATACAATGTAATGTTTGGGGGCAGTGGTGGCCTGGTGGTAAGGTGCTTGGTCACTGATCCTAAAGTTGGGGGTTCAAGCTTCACTCTCCACAAGGTTGTCACTGTCCCCCCTGTGCAGCTAACTGGGTTATCAAAGGCCGGCCATGTCTCTCACTGTCTATAGTAGGAAGTTCGTGTAAAAGAACCATTGCTGTCTTTCGACAACAGTAGCTGCATAGCCATGAGCGTGTTTCCGCCCTACAATGGCGAGCTGTCCAGGGTGTACTCTGCCCTTGCCTGGGGTCACCTGGGATGGGCACCAGCCTCCCTGTGACCCTAATTAGCATTAAGCGGTTACAGAAAATGAACGAATGTAATATTTAATACCGAGAAGACTTTATTTGTACAAGTAGGGAAAATTACTGTACTGCACGTTTACTGTATGCCATCCCTCGCTCCCAATGAGAGCTCAGCCACTTGGCTCTCATGGACTCCCTGTTACAGATGACTGTAGCATTGACCCGGATTCGAAATTGCGATTTCTGGGTTAATAGTCGCACACCTTGTTGGTGCACCAATCAGGAGCCGCATGTTGCTTTTCTGATTGGCCGTGCCAGCCTGGTAGTAATTTTGTGAACTTGTTGGACTGGCTGGGATACGTCACTGCCCCATATAGCGTAACACATGATAGCATAACATATTATCGGCCAGTGCTGATCTGCACAAACAACAAGCTCCGTAAACACAGAAAACGATTTGTTCCTAAACCAACTGACAACAGGAAAGCCGAATCAGGAAACCGTGAGCTGTACAAGCCATTTTGTATTTATTCTCATGCTCATCTCTGGCAGCGTTTATGCCCTCAGAGTCACTCGAATGTAATGTCTCACTGTCTCCACAAGGGACGCTGAACCCACCCAATGCCTTGACATCACTTCCAGGAAAAACATCTGCTAAACCGCTATCCCTGTAGTATAGCACACTGCTAGTAATCCATGGGGTAAAATCTGTGCTTTTTATGGTTGTTTAGTTAAAATAAGTATCTGTATCACCTAAACGTATTACATATGCACAAATTCTCTTGGATATATGATTCAAGTTATTTCACAAACCAGCAGCCTTTTCAAACTGGCTAATTAAAAGGCTGTTGTTTTTCAAAAATCACTTAATTATGATGTGTATCCACCAGTTCATATATGGCAAGTTAATGGCAATAATAACAGTATACATATATCACACTTACAAATCAAATATCAATGATGGTGAACTTCTGAATAAAATAAAAAAAATAAAACTAGGCACACCTACGTTCTATGCGTTTCCATTCACATACACACAAGTCTGTGCTCTCATACTTAGCAAAGAAAGAATACCGCACCATGTGTATTATGAATATGCAAATTAGTCCTAAACTGCTAATGAAATCACAGGATGTTGTCAAGATTGATTGTCAGTGATTTGGCAAGTTTCTGTACATGTGTTACCAACGGTCTGAGTCCTGTTATACCATGCAAAATGTGGAGATGTTCATAAGGGTGAACACCTACACAAAGTCAGCAAATTATTAATTTGGCACTTTGATTCTAGGTACCCCCAGAAGAGATGACCTACCTGACCCGCATCCACTACAAGGCCGAGTCGGATGGGGTGTGGGGAGAACACGAGATCGACTACATCTTATTCATGCAGAAGGACGTAGAGTTGCAGCCTGACCCCAACGAGGTGAAAAGCCACCGCTACGTCTCTAAAGAGGAGCTCAAGGAGCTGATGGAGCAGGCGGAGAGAGGCGAAGTACGGATCACGCCATGGTTCAGCCTCATCGCTAACACCTTCCTGTTCTTGTGGTGGGACAACCTGCAAAACCTCAAACAATTTACAGATCACGAGCGTATCCACCGCATGTGATCACCTCTGCTGCTGCTTTCAGGTCACTGATCCCTACGTCCTGCAAACAGATCAGAGTAACGTTTATTAGCCTTCTTGTTACAGATGAACCTGCTAGGGTCAGTTACAGACCGGTGTGTGGCTTCATCATGCATAGTTTGCTGTTTAATAATCTTCAGTTTTTATTTAAATGAAATCTTTTATCATTGGTTTGGACTGAAGGCTTGACACACACCCTGCCTGTTATCACGAATAAATATGGAAAAATATTCCCTCGGTTTGATTATTCAAATCATCTTCATCATCTTCCGCTTAGTCCAGGGTCGGGTCGCGGGGGCAGCAACCTAAGCAAAGAGGTCCAGACGTCCCTCTCCCGAGCCACTTCCTCCAACTCTCCCGGGGGGACACCGACGCGGTCCCAGAAAAGCCGAGAGTCCCTCCAGCGTGTTCTAGGTCGACCCCGGGGTCTCTTCCCGGTTGGACATGCCCGAAACACCACACCAGGAAGGCGTCCGGGGGGCATTCTGACCAGATGCCCGAGCCACCTCAACTGGCCCCTCTCAATGCGGAGGAGCAGCGGATCTACTCCGAGCTCTCCCCGGATGGCGGAGCTTCTCACCTTATCTCTAAGGGAGAACCCCGCCACCCGGCGAAGGAAGCTCATTTCAGCCGGTTGTATCCGTGATCTTGTTCTTTCGGTCATTACCCAAAGCTCGTGACCATAGGTGAGGGTTGGAACGTAGATCGACTGGTAAATTGAGAGCTTCGCCTTGCGGCTCAGCTCCTTCTTCACCACGACGGACCGATACAGGCACCGCTTAACAGCAGAGGCTGCAGCGATCCGTCTGTCGATCTCCCGCTCCATCCTTCCCTCACTCGTAAACAAGACCCCAAGATACTTAAACTCTTCCACTTGGGGCAGGACCTCATTCCCGACCCGGAGGGTGCATTCCACCATTGTCCGACTGAGAACCATGGCCTCGGACTTGGAGGTACTGATCTTCATCCCGGCTGCTTCGCACTCGGCTGCGAATCGCTCCAATGAGAGCTGGAGGTCCCGACTTGATGAAGCCAAAAGGACAACATCATCCGCAAAAAGTGGATGTGAGTGGTTCTGCGTGTTGGACCTCCTCAGTTGGCTGTTTAGGGTGTATCCAGTGTTTCACCCAGTCTCCATACAAAGTAGTAGGATTAAGCGACTTGGCAAACAAGTGAGTGAGGTATTTTAGTGCATTTTAGATTTGATACAGCTTTACACCAGCAGTGAAGACTCGTTGAGGGATGCGCATCATGGGAACTGATATCAAAACCCACTGTGAATTGTACTGATCTACATTAATGTAAAATAAATTGAAGATAAATAAATGTATTGAATGATTTTTTGTGTGTGTGTGTGTGTGTGTGTGTGTGTGTGTGTTCTGGAGAACTTTTCAGCAATTAAGTCCAGCAGAGTTTCTGAGTCCCTTGAGATTTGTTCTCAACCCCAACCGGTTTCTGGGTCCCTGCAAATGAAAAGCAGCTCGATAACATAAGGGGGCAACTGTAGCCTAATGGTAGACTAGTGGCCTTGGAACTGAAAGGTCATTGGTTAGATTCCTGAACCTGAAGGAACAATGTGTGGCAGTAGGGGAGTGAACCTTCCATTTTTTACCTTCATGGCTGATGTACCCTTGAGAAAGACACCTGACCCCAGTTACTCTGGTTGTCCCAATGTGTGTGGCAGTCTACTGCTCTGAGAGTGTGTATGTGTGTGTGTGTGTGTGTGTGTGTGTGTGCGCACTCACTCTGGATGGGTTAAATGAAGAGGCATCGCTTTTATTTCTAAACTGAAAAATGCTTTAAGGTTTTTGTTTTTCTTTGAATCACTGAACTAATATTTACTTATATAATCACTGTTTCTGAGAACATCTGTGTTGTGGAGTGACCAACTTCTGTCACCTATGAGCAGGTTTTCCAGCCTCAGGATAATTGGACTACATTCCACAGTTCTTCTACGGGGCAGTGGGGGTCTAGTGGTATAGGGTGCTGGATCGCTGATCCAAAGGTTGGGGGTTCGAGTCCCACTCTCCACAAGGTTGTCACTGTCCCCCCCCAGTGCGGCTTACTGGGTTATCAAAGGTGGGCCATGTTTCTCACTGTCTATGGTGAGAGGTTCATGTAAAAGAACCATTGCTGACTTTCGTAAAGAGGAGCTGCAAAGTCGTCAGCGTGTTTCTGTCCCTTGCTAAAAGGGTTGTGACAGGAAGGGCATCCGACGTAAAAACCTCTGCCAAATCAAACGTGCGAATCAAGATGATTCGCTGTGGCGACTCCCGAGTAAAAGGGAAAAAGCCGAAAGGAAGACAAGACATTCCACAGTTCTTCTGTATTTCTTGGTTTTGACTCAGAAGCTGCATTTTTGATGTCACCCCACGTTTTCTATTGGATGAAGGTCCGGGATCGGGCCGACACTCCATAACATCAATCTTGGTCTGGAACTGAGATGTTACCCGTTTACTGGTGTGTTTGAGGGTCGTTGTCCTCTTGGAACCCATTTCAAGGACAATTTCTCTTCAGTATAAGGCAGCACAACCTCTGTCTGTCTGTCTTCCTTTCGGCTTTTTCCCTTTTACTCGGGAGTCGCCACAGTGAATCATCTGATTCGCACGTTTTGATTTGGCAGAGGTTTTTACGTCAGATGCCCTTCCTGTCACAACCCTTTTTAGCAAGGGACAGAAACACGCTGACGGCTTTGCAGCCTACTCTTTACGAAAGTCAGCAATGGTTCTTTTACATGCCTCTCACCAGAGACACTGAGAGACATGGCCTGCCTTTGATAACCCAGTTGGCTGCACTGGTGGGGACAGTGACAACCTTGTGGAGAGTGGGACTCGAACCCCCAACTTTTGGATCAGCAATCCAGCGCCCTATACCACTAGACCACCACTGCCTCCCATAAGGCAGCACAACCTCTGATGGATTCAAACTGATCCATGATTACTGGAATGTGATAAATAGGCCCGACACCGAAGTATGAGAAGCATTCCCATATCATGATGGATGCTTTCACCATCAGGCTTCACGGTCTTCACAGTGTACTGAGATATAATCTGTGTATATTAAAATGGAAGCGGCCCCACTCTCATGAGCATCGCCATCTAGCGCTGCCAAGGTTTTATAATAGAACCGTCCTTGCTTTGGAGAGGAAAGGGATGGGAATTAAATGTTTTTTTGTTGTTGTTGTTGTTTGCAGTTTGGGGTGCTGGACACTGCTAAATCCAAAACCATGTACCTTTAAACTTTAATATCAGGAATCTTTCTCCAGAGTAGAAAAGTGCTCATTTTTTCACATTGTTAGTCTTGAGCAAGTTAGAACTTAAATATTTGAATTCAACCTTATTTATTTATTTATTTATTTATTGCCCAGTATTCAAATGTTATGTTTAAAAAAATCTAAAAACTGGAAAGTAAAGCAATAAAGGTCATGGGTCTTGCACAAGTCCCCAACAACGGTAATGTGATTGTACTGGAGCTTGAACCCCCAAACTTCAGAGTTCTAATCCAGAGCCTGAACTGCTCTGGAGGATTTTTGTTACGGATATATTTGTGTATATCTAATAGCTTTATTCATTTATCTTATAAACTGCTTAATCCTAATTAGGGTCACGATAAGGCTCATTGCACGGCCAAAGCACTCACGCAACCATTTAGAACCAGGGGAAATTTGGACCAGCCAATTCGCCTACTTTGCATGTTTTTTGACTGTGGGAGGAAACTGACGCAAGCAAAGGGAGAACATGCAAACTGCACACAGAAACACCTGAGCTGGGAATCGAACCCGGGAGCTTCTTGCCGTGAGGTGGACATGCTAAGCACTATGTTCCCTGCTCATTGCTTTTAATTTTAATTATATTTTTAAATTGAGTTCAGCTTGTTTGAGAAGTCTCCTGGGTGACTTACCTCTCATGAAGCTGAACAATAAGATGTACAGAGTGTGCAATCCTATTCTGTTATGAATTCAAAATATATAATAAATATTTCTTTCCATATTCTTCTAGTCATCATGTATCTTCATTATTATTATTATTATTTTTATTTATTTATTTTTTAAACAGGAGAGAATTACAGTGAGGTCCTGATATGTCCACTAGATGGTAGCACGTACTATGGAACAAAACCCAATTATCTCTCAGGGCTTCAGGCCTGTAGGGAGATTGAAGTTACACAGATGGATCATTCAATTGGATTTTCCTCCCCTGAACCGACTGTGATCTTAGTACTGCAGCGTGACTCTTTTCTGGTGCTTCTTGTCCTTTATTTAAGTTTCTTCTCCAAGAATCAAATGGCATTTTCATGACGTGAGCTTTCTGAGTACATTGTAGATGAATGCACTGTGCACAGTGGTTATGGATGGATGTGTCATTCACAAATGAGTCGATTCATTGATTTGAATCTTTTTTATGAACACAGAGAGCTGACTCATGTAAACAATATGGGGTGTTTTTTGTTGTTGTTGTTGTTTGTTTGCTTATTGTTTCTATTTGTTTGCTTGTTTTGTGCCAGTGGTTATCAGTTCAGTTCATTTTCTGTAACCGCTTCATCCTAATTAGGGTCACGGGGAGGCTGGTGCCCATCCCAGCCAACTCAGGGCGAGGGCAGAGTACACCCCGGACAGCTCGCCAGGCCATCGCAGGGCGGAAACACGCCGACGGCTTTGCAGCCTACTCTTGTCGAAAGTCAGCAATGGTTCTTTTACATGCCTCACACCATAGACAGTGAGAGACATGGCCGGCCTTTGATAACCCAGTTAGCTCCACTGGGGGGAGTGGTTATCAGGTCTGCCTTAAAGCAAGCAGGTCCTGGGCTCAAGTCTCAGACTCGGGCGTTTCTGTTTGGGGTTTGTATTTTCTTCCTGTTCTTGCGTGGGTTTCTTCCAGGTACTCTGGTTTCCTCCCACAGTCCAAAGACATGCACATTACGCTTATTGGCTGTGCGAGATTGTCCCGTTGTGAGTGTGAGTCGGGATGGTTCCATCTGTGTATGTTGGCCCTGCAGTGGACTGACTAGTTGTTCACGGTGTACCCTGCCTTTGCCCATAGTTGGCTGAAATAGACTCCAGCCTCCATGCAACCCTAACAAGATAAAGTGGTTCAGAGAATAAATAAATTAATTAATTAATGAAAGGTTTATCATTATTTAAAGTGTCGAATCTTTGAATCGGCTCAATGATTCATGCGCTACTTTTGTACTGTAAGATAATGTGTTTAAATCTGTTCGTTTTTAAATACAGCAATTAAAAAGACGTTTTTATATACAGTGTTTTACTGAAGCGCTTCATTTTATATTAGAACAAACAAGCATCTACGTCAGCCGAAATTATTTTGATAATTTCTCTCTAGTTCAGAATTAAGGCCAGTGAACCGACTCAGAGCTGAAAGAGTCGACTCTTATTGGTGATATGAGATACATGAAATGACTCCCTGGAAAGAGTCACAGGAACTCGAATCACTGATAGTAAAGTTTCATGACGACTTATTATTCACACTCTTTACATACTATATGTACTCTATGTAGTGTGTGTGTGTATATATATATATATATATATATATATATATATATATATATATATATATATAATATTCTTTTTGGTGAGATGAGTCAAATGATCCTTTTCACTGAAATGAGACAGTCTTGACACTCAGTGAAGCCTCTGATTCATAAGCAGGTGAATGTATTTAAGCAACTGACACAATTGGAGTTGGGTGGCATAGTGTTTATTATGTCTGCCTCACAGCAAGAAGGTTCTGAGCTCGGTGAGGGCATTTTGCATGTTTTTCCCACCATACATTCATGGGTTTCCTCCAAATAGTCCAGTTTCCGCGCACAGCGCAAACACCTGCACTCAAAGACTAAATACCTATTCCAAATTCACCCAAAGTATTGCCCGGTCATGGTCGGGTGAGGAGTTCAGGGTGTATTCCACCTTCATCCAGTGTTGTCTGAGATGAAAGTCTGCCTGTGACCCTCGTAGGATTAAGCGGTTTGGCAAATGTGTAAATGAGAGTGAAAAGAACATAATGCATAGTTAATTAATAAATGATTCATATGAATTATGTTCTTTTCACTCTCATTTACACATTTGCCAAACCGCTTAATCCTACGAGGGTCACAGGCAGACTTGAGATCTTTATGAGTGAGATGGAAGTGAGAGCTCAGCTGATTGGCTCCCATTGAGTCCCTGGCAATGGTTATCATCAGCCTTTGATTCGACCCAGCAACCTCCAGGTTAATAGTCATGCATGTTGTGCATCAACAACATGCATGACTATTAACCTGGAGGTTGCTGGGTCGAATCCAGGCTGATGATAATCCTTGCCAGGGACTCAATGGGAGCCAATCAGCTGAGCTCTCACTTCCATCTCACTCATAAAGATCTCAAGCCAATTTATCAGGGTGAATAATGGTGATTGCAGGATAGGGAGGCAAAACTTGATGGGTGGGAATTTGATACAGCTAAATTAGGAGCAAAATGGCTGGTGTGGGGCTCATTTTTAAAACCACGCTAAATACAAATGAATCAAGCTGCATGGTCTGATTGAGGATGGCAGTGGCGCCTTAGTTTCTGAGGCGATGGGTTACTGGTCAGCACTTCAATCCCCACTATCACCACTGTTGGGCACAACAAGGAACAGCAGTGCGTCTGGGAAACAAAGCCATGTTTATAGGGACTATATGGTTCCTATATCATTATCAACCGCACTGTGAAAACATAATGCACACAGACATTTTCATGAAGAAGCATCAAGCACTCCTCAGCCTGCATTAGAAACCTAGCAGACCGCAATTCATATCTCTGTACACATCCTCAGAGTTAACTAATTCCAAGAAGAAGCTCGGACTCTCCTGAAATGGAAGCAAACATCAGCTGCTGCTTGAAGAAAGAAACCAGCTTCAATTATTCACGTTTGGTTGGGGAAGGGAGAAGGTTAGAAGCAGGCTGCAGTTTTACAATAGAGCCTCCAGGGGACGCGGTATGGCCTGAGATGACAGGAACGTCGCACAGAAGAACAACACGAGGATTAGGAGGCAGGAGGCAGGAGGCGTTCCTGTGACACTGTTTAACACATGATGTTACATTAAATCCATTGGTCTCCAGCAGGACCCATCTTCACCTCATACTCCTGCTGCAGAGAAAATTGACACACACACACACACACACACACACACACACCTCTTATCATTCCTGTATGGTTTCATCAGTGTTATTTATCAAGTCAAGAATCATACAGACATGCTCCAGGCTTCTTCTTGTATGTTATTGATTCTATGGTAACAGCTGTACCCCTAATACTCCTATTAGGCTTACATCAGGCTGAAGCCTATCTCAGCCGACCTTGATTGAAAGCAGCGTACACTTTGAACAGCCCACCAGATCATGATGTGGCTATACACACACACACACACACACACACACACACACACACACACACACATTCACATACAAGCCATCTGGACAAGCCAATTAGTCTGATGTCCATGTTTTTGAACCACGGGAGGAAACCCATGCAAAGATGGGGAGAATGTGCAACCTGCACACAGACACGCCCGAGTCAGACCAGGGACTTGAACCCAGCACCTTCTTGCTGTGAAACAGACACGCTAACTATTACGTCACTTTGCCGCCCAGAACGTACTATGTAATCGCAAATGTACACTAGTAATTATTTTTCACCATAAGACCCTCCAGGAAAACATGACAAAGGTTTCTAGAAGGACACAGTGACTTCTCACAGATGTTTTGACAAATGAAATGTAACTAAAAGTGCATAGAATGTACGTCTGGGACATTTTTTAATCCATGAAAAATGTAATCGCGGGTGAATTGCTGCGGGATCATTAACACCACTATCTATCATGCTGCATCACGCCACCACAGAAGTGTGTATATATTTTTAAAGCAGCCCAAGTGTCGAAGTGCACACATGGATCCATCCTTCCTTCCATTCATCCATCCATCCATCCATCCCTTTGATACCAATACCATCTACCCATCAGGGTTGCAGGAGAAATTGGAGTGCATTCCTACTGCCTACAGGTGAGTCAGAGTTCATCAGAAACATTTTGCCAGTCTTAACCTAATATGTATGTCTTTGAACTATGGGAAGAAACTATCATGCTCAGGAGAAACCCACGCAAGCACAAAGAGAACGTGAAAACTCAACACTTTGGAAAGACTCTCATTTGGTTCGAACCCTGAACATTCTCACTGTAAGGTGACACCACGAGTCACTGAGCCACTGTAAATAGGAGCATTTTTATTATTAAAACTAGTTATAATGTACTATTACATTACAATAAACAGGCATTCACAAGTCAACAGGTTAGACACCTTTGATTACAAACACATATGCCTGGAATTTCCCTGTACTGACCAATCTAATGAGGGTCTTCATCATAATCATCATCATCTTCAACTTCTTCCGCTTAATCCGGGGTCGGGTCGAGGGGGCAATTGCTGAAGCAATGACGTCTAGACGTCCCTCATCCGAGCCACTTCCTCCAGCTCTTCTGGGGGGGACACCGAGGTGTTCCCAGGCAAGCCGACAGACAGTCCCTCCAGTGTGTTCTAGGTCGACCTCGGGGGGTTGGACATGCCCGAAACACCACACCAGGGATGCGTTCGGGAGGCATTCTAACCAGATGCCTGAACCATCTGACCTGGCTCCTCTCAATGTGGATGAGCAGCGGTTCTACTCCGAGCTCTCCCTGGATGGCTGACCTTCTCAGCCCATTTCTAAGGGAGATCCCCGCCACCCGGAGAAGGAAGATCATTTCAGCAGCTCGTATCTGCGATCTTGTTCTTTCAGTCACGACCCAAAGCTCATGACCATAGGTGAGGGTTGGAATGTACTTTGTAGATTGACTTGTAAAATTGAGAGCTTTGCCTTGCCTTGTATTTTATCTGAAGTCTGCAATTTCTACCTTTGCTTGTGTGGGGGGGTCACTGTGGGTACTCCAGTCCTCCCACAGTCCAAAGTTAAACACATTAGGCTAGTCAGCTGTTCCAAATTGACTGTCGGTGTGGATGTGGGCATGAATGATTGTGTGTATGTTGACCCTGCAATAGTCTGGAAAGCAGTTCAGGGTGTCCCCCGCCTTCACTCGGTGTCGGCTGATATAGACTCCACCCTCCCTGTATATGATTCTGTACGGAGGCAAGTTGTTTCGAATTTAACTAGACATTTTTTCAAAAAAATTAAGTAAAAGTCTAAAACATACCCACCAGTAAACATTTGCTTGATACACAGCACGGTCCGTGGCTTATCTCTTCTTTTCAGAAGCGATATACAGTAATTACTTTTCATTCATGTGGTTGCGCTACATATAGTCCAAAGACATCACGCGCCTTCGGCATGAAAGCTCTTCTGGGATGACTCGGTGCTTATCGTCGGGGCTCGTCTGTTTGTTTTTCTTATCCATCTCTTCTTAGCGCCTGGTAAGGATCTGCTGCCTGACTCCCAGCCTTCCTTTTAACAAAAATAGTCCCATTTACATCCTCTCAAGAGACAACAAGGTGAGAAATCAGAGCGTGACGATGGGAGTGAAGGTTAGGCAGTCAGGTTGTTCGTTACTGCTGGAGGCAGTTAGTTCTGGAAAATGAGTGAGGCTTGATGTCTTAATCATAATTTTGGGACTTGAACTTCCTCAGGCGGTGTGTGTGTGTGTGTGTGTGTGTGTGTGTGTGTGTGTGTGTGTGTGTTTAATCCCCAGTTCACGATTTTTATGATTATGTTATACAGTGATCCGTCGCTACGTCGTGCTTCAGTTTCTGCGGCTTCAGTGCATCATGGGTTTTTCAAAAATATTCATTGAAAAAAAAAAAAGGAAATTAAGGAAAAATAAGGGAAAGGTTATGGAAAAATGCCGCAAAACAAGGCCAATTATTAAAAAAAAAAAAAAAAACCCAAACAAACAAAAACAAAAAACAACCCCAAACCCCCCAACAAAACTACTTACAGTTTTATGTGAGGTGCGCATCTGTGTGTGTGTGTGTGTGTGTGTGTGTGTGTGTGTGGGCGCTCAAGCGTTTGCATGTGTGTGTATTTATATTTTATTTACATCTTATGCATTATTATTCAATGTTTAATTGTAATTATGTGGTGAAGGCGGACATGAAGGTCGTTGGAGTAAGAGTAGAAGATGCAGAGGATAGGGAGAGATGGAGGCAGATCATTTGCTGTGGCGACCCCTGAAGGGAACAGCCGAAAGGAAAAGAAGAATGTTGAATATGTTCAGTTCAGTTCATTTTCTGTAACCGCTTCATCCTAATTAGGGTCGCAGGGAGGCTGGTGCCCATCCCAGCCAACTCAAGGCGAGGGCAGAGTACACCCTGGACAGCTCGCCAGGCTATCGCAGGGTGGAAACATGCTGATGGCTTTGCAGCTACTCTTGTCTAAAGTCAGCAATGGTTCTTTTACATGCCTCACACCATAGACAGTGAGAGACATGGCCCGCCTTTGATAACCCAGTTAGCTGCACTGGGGGGGGACAGTGACAACCTTGTGGAGAGAGGGACTCGAACCCACAACCTTTTCGATTAGCAATCCGGCACCTTATACCACTAGACCACCACTGCCCCGTGTTGAACATGTATTTATTGATATTATATACATATATACATGTACGGAAACATCAGTCAGAGGGGACGATCCTACTTCGCGGAATTTAGTGGTTGCGAGGGGGGGGGGGGTCTCAGTCCCAATTAATTGTGGAACGTGAGGGATCACTGTACAGGAATAGTACAATGGTGGCTATGATAAATAGACATCTGGCAGGGAGCAAAAGTTTCTATCCATTTGTCACCGTTTGCATAGTTTTCTTGTCCGTTTCTCATTCGGCGAATGCGTTCTTTGTTAGGCGCGGTCCTTTAATCCGGTTATAGTGGACTTCTCCTGGTAAAGATGACCTCAACGGTTGTTGTACATCTTGTGCCAGAACTTGTGCATTCCACGCCCTGTACTTATGTCACATACGGTGATGGCTCAGTGGTTAAGGGTCTGGTTTACTAATCAGAAGGTTGATGGTTCAAGAGCCAGTACTACCAAGTTTCTGCCGTTGGGCCCTTGAACAAGATCTTCACCCCTCAATTACTCAGTTGTATGAATGAGAAAATAAATGTGAGTCGCACTGGGTAAGGGTGCCTGCAAAGTGCTGTAAATGTAAATGTACTTGTCAGCTTGGGTCTGTTTATGTCCGCTGGACCTGCCTCGCAGTCACACTGCTACCTGATGTGCAGTTGGTAAACCGGAGGTGCGACAGACAGGTGAGACTGCATGCTCATTGGACCAGTACTGAAAAGGAGCCCAAGGGAATTGATGAATAGCGCATGTGTTATAGGGTCCACAGGATAAATCTGACTTGAGGATAAATACAGTATAACTAAGCTACATGTAAGGAGTCTTTATCTGGTCCAAAAATAACAATGACCTACATCATTCAGGGTGCTGTGAGAACCTATAGCGGCAAAAGAGAATTAAAAAAAAAAAGAAAATATGAATTTTACAGAAAATACTTTCAAATATCTTCAGAAAAGTTTCAACGCTCACATGAAGTGTTTTTTTAGATGATTCAACAATGCAGTGTATAACAACAAGTGCTCACCACTGTGCTACATTACCGCTGTAGAGAACCCCACATGCTTGAGTCACATGACGTCACTTAAAGGAAACTCCACCCATCCATAATTCTTCTTTTTTCTGGAGACCTGGCTATCAAGTTTTTATGCATCATAATGTTTTAAATATTCATGGAAATATTCATTCATTCATTTTCTGAAATCCTATTTAGGGTCACGGGGAGGCTGCTGCCCATCTCAGCCGACTCTGGGCAAGGGTATAGTACACCCTGAACAACTCACCAGGCCATCGCAGGGCAGAAACATGCTGACGGCTACACAGCTCCTCTTGACGAAAGTCAGCAATGGTTCTTTTACATGAACCTCACACCACAGACAGTGAGAGACATGGCCGGCCTTTGATAACCCAGTTAGTGTCACTGGACGGGTGTGATAAACACTGTAAATAAAAACAATTAAAAAAAAAAAAAAAACAATAACATTGTCTCGTACTCACACAAATAACAGTCTGCCTTAGCTTGAGGCAGTATCCACTGACTTTTATACCCTCCTCCCCTATACTGCCTCCATTGGAAGCTAATTAGTATCTCCCTTTTTACTTAGTATGCAACACTCGTATTGTTTTTCGATGAAAAGTAATTAAGGGGCGGTTCAACATTTTCCCAAGCGTACAGAGAGTACGGTTTTTTTGACCCCCCCCCCGAAAAAGGTAAATCTGTTGGGTTTTTACACCCGAGCCTAGTGGCTTATCAGGCCGGTACTTATCCCTGGTTTCCATAGCGTGAAGTGACCAGGAGTTCAACTCACCCTGGATGGGATGCTCGTCCATTGCTGGTTACCTTCCCAGTTTATTTTACTGGTACCCATTTATACTGCTGGGTGAACAGAGGCTCACTTTTGATTGAGACCTTGCTCAGGAGTCTGAGCACAGTGAAGGTCTCAGTGGGATTTGAACTCAGAACCTCCCGATCATGAGCGCGGCACCTTAACCACTACGCCACCAGCCCCACTCCACCCTCTGAAAGCGTACAAATAAATGTTAATGATCTCTCGGCAGGAGTTTTAAATCAGATATTAAACAAAACAATGGTCAAACCTCTTTTATAAAAGAAATCAATGTATTTCCTTGATCAATACTTCTTTTATACACCAGTCAAATAATCATGAAATCAATAAAAAATATATACTTTTAAAGAATTCTTTTTAATAACACCTGCTTTAATATGAATATTAAGACATTTGGTTTTAATAATAAAAATGACATTGTTTTTAATAATATTATTTCATATTAATAATATAATAATTCAAAATGTCTGCATTTTTTTATTGGTCATTGGCTTTTGGACGACCATTCTTCAGTTTGTGATCAGCAAGGGCGTAGGCTGGTCTAACCGTGGCGGGGGGGGGGGGGGGGGGGCACACCTCGTTTGACCGGAGCCTAAGCCTTAAAGGGGAAATGAAACATCGACTAAATAATTTGTCGGTAGCTTAAGTATAGTTTATTGAAGCGATTGTGGCTTAAATTTTATATGATAAATAAACCATCGCACACACAGCGGTTTTGTTTTATGTGCTTGTCGTATAAGTTATCGACCCGAAAGCCGCCATTGCTAAGTGCCCGCCTACACAAAGTTACCGTGACGTCACTGAGTTGATACAAAGCACCACATAAAATATAGTGCATGCATATCACAGCATATTATATAAACAACATGGAATCTCACGCCAACAACAAGCACAGTTTTTCATCAGAAGACGATTCATCTATTACTCTCAGAAGACGAATCAAATATTATAGTTCAACCAAAAACATTCTCAAATATATTTCAAACTACATCTGCAAGTACATGTGCTCAATACATTTACAAATTGAGCTAAAGTTATTTATCTATTCAAAGGCACAAACAAATATTAATACATATTTACAGCACAAAGACATACTATTAATTTTATAAACGTACTGAGCATGAGGCTGCAGATCCAGGCTGGATGGATTATTTTTATTTTATCCATTCATTCTCTGTGCGTCAATGTTTGTGTTCTAACACATGTGCAGGAGCCGGAGGCGGGACTAACAAACTGTGCTTTATTCTCACACTCGCACTTTGTTTGATTGACAGTGTTCAGCTATTATTGCTTACTGATAATATTATGTTTGTTGATTGGTCAGCTCGGGCGTGCACATGCGCAGTGCCCGTTACACGTTAACTTTCCGGTTTATTTCCTGACTCTAGTCATGTGGAACTTATCTCTGACTTTCTCTTCAAGAACAGTCACTAAGTTTATTTATAAGATTGTGAATACACATCAATTCTTGTCCGGTGGAACTAAACTCCTGCTGTGGGTGGAACTCCTGCCCCCCCCCAGTCTACGCCCTTGATCAGTTGCCTTCTGATGTTTCGGCATCTGATACCGGGTTGGGTAGTATTCATTGCAGACTTTGCAGATATGCAACACCGCAGGTGGTGGCGAATCGCACATTGAGAGTTTCAAAAGTATCTTCTTGTCCTTTCGGCTTTTCCCTTCAGGGGTCGCCACAGCGAATCATCTGCCTCCATCTCACCCTATCCTCTGCATCTTTTTCTCTTACACCAACTGCCTTCATGTCCTCCTTCACCACATCCATGAATCGTCTCTTTGGTCTTCCTCTAGGCCTTCTGCCTGGTAGTTCCAACCTCAGCATCCTACTACCAAGATACTCACTAGAGTTTCAAAAGTATACGCACTAAAAATATATGTATACATTATATATATATATATATATTCACGAGCGCATGTATTAATTTGATCGACATTTTTATATTAAAAAGCGTACACAGACATCTTAACCCTCCCCCCCTAGCATACATTTTGGACATTTAGGAAAATGTTGAATTGACCCCTAACTGAAGTTTCTGCACATAAAACCCAGGTCTGGTTTGCTGGAGGTCAGCGACTCAGTTTTATTTCAGCCTTAATTAATGCTGACAAATTAAACTGGGATAAAAATATGATGGATGTGGAGCTTAAAAAATAAAATGGGAAAGAAAAGGTCGTACTATAATAACCTACTTCCACTATCTCACACACTCACACGGCATTGTGGAGCAAGACTATATTTCTGGGTGGCACAGTGACGTAGCGGTAACTGGGTTATCAAAGGCCAGCCATGTCTCTCACTGTCTATGGTGTGAGGTTTATGTAAAAAAAAAACATTGCTGACTTTCTTAAAGAGTAAGCTGCAAAGCTGTTGGCGTGTTTCCGCCCTGCGATGGCCTGGCAAGCTGTACAGGGTGTACTCCGCCCTCGCCCGGAGTTGGCTTGGATGGGTGCCAGCCTCCCCACGACCCTAATTAGAATAAAGCTTCTTCTTTTCCTTTCGGCTTTTCCCTTCAGGGGTCGCCACAGGAAATCATCTGCCTCCATCTCACCCTGTCCTCTGCGTCTTCTTCTCTTACTCCAACGACCTTCATGTCTTCCTTCACCACATCCATAAATCTCTTCTTTGGTCTTCCTCTAGGCCTTCTGCCTGGTAGTTCCAACCTCAGCATCCTACTACCAATATATTCACTATCCCTCCTCTGCACATGTCCAAACCATCTCAATCTAGCCTCTCTGACTTTGTCTCCAAAACCTCTTACATGTGCTGTCCCTCTGATGTACTCGTTCCTGATCCTATCCATCCTCGATACTCACAAAGAGAACATCAACATTTTCATCTCTGCTACCTCCAGCTCTGCTTCCTGTCCTTTCCTAAGCACCACTGTTTCTAAACCATACAACATCGCTGGCCTCATCACCGTCTTGTACATTTTTCCTTTCATTCTTGCTGATACTGTCCTATCACACATCACACCGGACACTTTTCTCCAACCATTCCAACCAGCCTGCACACGCTTCTTCACCTCTTTTCCACACTCTCCACTGCTCTAGATTGTTGAGCCTAAGTACTTAAAATCCTCCACCTTCTTTATCTCTGCTCCCTGTAACCTCACCGTTCCTGTTGGGTCCTTGGCATTCATACACATGTATTCTGTCTTACTGAGGCTAACCTTAATTCTCCTCCTTTCCAGGGCATACCTCCACCTCTCTAGATTTTCCTGCACTTTTTCTCTGCTCTCACTACAAATCACAATGTAATCTGCAAACATCATAGTCCATGGAGATTCTTGTCTAACCTCGTCTGTCAGCCTGTCCATCACCATAGCAAACAAGAATGGGCTCAGAGCTGATCCTTGATGCAGTCCCACTTCCACCTTGAATTATTCGGTCATGCCGACAGAGCAACTCAACATTGTCTTGCATCTCTCATACATGTCCTGCACCACTCTAACATACTTCTCTGCCACTCCAGACTTCCTCATAGAATACCACAGTTCTCTTGGCACCCTGTCATATGCTTTCTCCAGATCCACAAAGGCACAATGCAGCTCCCTCTGACCTTCTCTGTACTTCTCTATTAACATCCTCAAAGCAAACACTGCATCTGTGGTGCTCTTTCTTGGCATGAAACCTAACTGTTGTTCACAAATGCTGACCTCTGCTCTTAGTCTAGCTGCCACTATTCTTTCCCATAACTTCATCGTATGGCTCATCAACTTTATCCCTCTGTAGTTGCCACAACTCTGCACGTCTCCCTTGTTCTTAAAAATGGGCACCAGCACACTTCTCCTCCATTCCTCCAGCATCTGCTCACCTTCTAAGACTTTGTTGAATGTTTTTGTCAGGAAATCTACTGCTACCTCTCCTAGACACTTCCATACTTCCACCGGTATGTCATCAGGACCAACTGCCTTTCCACTCTTCATTCTCTTCAGTGCCCTCCTCACTTCACCCTTACTAATCTTTGCTACTTCCTGGTCCTCAACGGTCACCCCTTCTACTCTTTTTTCTCATTTTCCTCATTCATGAGCTCTTCAAAGTACTCTTTCCATCTTCCCAGCACACTTCTGTCATCAGTCAATACATTTCCCTCTCTGTCCTTTATCAATCTAACTTGCTACAGATCCTTCCTATCTCTATCTCTCTGCTGTGCCAACCTGTATAGATCATTTTCTCACTCCTTAATGTCCAACCTAGCATACAAGTCATCATATACCCTCTGTTTGGCCTTTGACACCGCTACTTTCGCCTTACACTGTGTCTCCCTGTACTCCTGTTTACTCTCTTCAGTCCTCTCAATGTCCCATTTCTTCTTAGCTAACCTCTTCCTTTGAACACACTCCTGCACTTCCTCATTCCACCACCAAGTCTCCTTATCTACTTCCTTTCCAGAGGACACACCAAGTACTCTCCTATCTGTCTCCCTGATTACCTGATTACATTAGCTGTGGTTGTCCTGTCATCTGGAAGCACTTCCTGACCACCCAAAGCCTGTTTCAACTCCTCCTTGAAGACAACATGACACTCTTCCTTTTTCAGCTTCCACCACTTTGTCTTCTGATCTGTCTTTGCCTTCTTCACCATCCTCACCATCAGCGTCATCCTGCACACCACCATCCTATGCTGTTTGGCAACACTCTCACCCACTACTACTTTGCAGTCACTGACTTCCTTCAAACTGCATCGTCTACACAAGATGTAGTCTACCTGTGTGCTCCTACCTCCGCTTTTATAAGTCACCCTATGGAAAAAGCGGTTACAGAAAATGAACTGATGATGGATTGAACACTCCAAAGGTATACTAATAGGATTAAATCGGCAAATCATAGATAAGGAGAGTGATTAAAGTGCATTTTTCCGTGCTTTAGTGTAATGAAGTCTCATGGTTTCTTCGGATGCTTGTTTTGCCCAACCACTAACCACTAACCACTACGCTACTATGCCACCGTAAATTCATTTTTTACAAAATATAATGATTTAAAATCATGATCAATTAACTTTGGTGGATTTGTAATAATCTTAATGAAACTTAGTGGATTCATGATGAGTTAGAGGGAACTTAGTGGACTTTTAATGATCTTGAGCGAGCTTGGTGGACTCAATTACCATGAATGAAGATTACTGCAGGGGGCAGAGCTTTCTCTTTCAAAGCCCCTCAGTTATGGAATAACCTTCGAATTAATGATTGGGACTCAGACACAGTCTCTGTTTTAAATTAATGGGCCATTTTAGAGGTATCTTGATGAACATGGCAACATGTTTCCTTCAAGTTTTATCTCCTGGACACAAGCTGTGTTCATTTTATTTTTATGGAGCTTTTTTGAAAATCAGAGATCAACTTGATCGCGGACATCATGCTCCAGCTAAACCCAGATATTGTGTATTTGGGATGATACTGAACATTTTATAATGCAGTACAATGTGATATAATTACATTTAGGATAAATGAATCCTGGGTGGCACAGTGGCATCATGGTTGTGCATCGTTTCACAGCAAGAAGGTCCTGGGTCCGAGTCATTGGCTTGGCGTGAACATGTCTGTGTGGAGTTTGCATGTGTCAACTTTCTTCCACAGTCCAAAGACATACATATGCACAGCTAATTAGCTGTTTCACGTTGTCCGTAGAATCCAGCCTTCTCACAAACATAATAAGACGAAGTGCATTCACACACGACCACACCTGAGCACAATGGAACGGCTAGTTAGCTTAATGTGCATCTCTTTGGATTGTGGGATGAAACCCGAGGAAACTGGAGTACTTGGAGAAAACATGCAAATTCTACACAAAAATCCTAGGTTGGCGCTCAAAACCAATACAGTGGTACCTCGTCTAACGAGTGTTCCTTATAACGATTTTCCCATGATACGAGCTTCGAACCCACCCAAATCTGCTCCATCCAACAAGCAAAAATTAGCCTCCTATTTTTCCGCGTGTATTCCTCCATGGTCTGAGAACACCTTGGGCAGTGCTTCTCAATTATTTTCTGTGACGCCCTCTCTAGATAAGATAAGATAAGATAAGATAAGATAAGATACAGCTTTATTAATCTCACAATGGAGAAATTCACTGTTACAGGCTCTTGAGGTACTATCTGTAGGGGGTGCAAAAATAGATACAAGTACAAACATACACACATACATATATATTATATAAGTAAATAAATAAATATATACATAAATAGTATAAATTAATAAACAATAAAAGAAAAGAATGGAGCAACTTTATAGACTGGCCTATATTAAAGTGTAAATGTATCTGAGGGCAGAGTAGATGGGTTGATATGGTTCACAGTGGGGTAGATGTGGTTGATTAAAGTGCACGGGGTTTTTATTGCACATAACCGGTATTTTCACAGACAGTGAAACACAAAGTGTGACTACAAAAAGTGCTTACTTCATATCATTCGCTTGGTGCTTTTTCCCCTACACATAGTGCAACAATGAGAGTGCCACTGCCAACTACTGTAGTAGATGTGCAATTACACTTAATTCTAGTACAGTATGGCAAAAAAAAGTATGTTCCCCAGGGTTATGCGCACCCTCCTGGCATTTTGCAAAAAGGATGGAAATGGCTGTGGTGAATACTTTCTTCCAGAAGAGAGAGGAGCATAGGGTGACTTATAAAAGTGGAGGTAGGAGCACACAGGTAGACTACATCTTGTGCAGGCGATGTAATTTAAAGGAAGTCAGTGACTGCAAAGTAGTAGCGGGTGAGAGTGTTGCCAAACAGCATAGGATGGTGGTGTGCAGGATGATGCTTATGGTGAGGAAGGTGAAGAAGGCAAAGGCAGAGCAGAAGACAAAGTGGTGGAAGTTGAAAAAGGAAGAGTGTCGGGTTGTCTTCAAGGAGGAGTTGAAACAGGCTTTGGGTGGTCAGGAAGTGCTTCCAGATGACTGGACAACTACAGCGTAATGTGATCAGGAGACAGGTAGGAGAATACTTGGTGTGTCATCTGGAAGGAAAGTAGATAAGGAGACTTGGTGGTGGAATGAGGAAGTGCAGGAGTGTGTACAAAGGAAGAGATTAGCTAAGAAGAAGTGGGACATTGACAAAACCGAAGAGAGTAAACAGGAGTACAGGGAGACACAACGTAAGGCAAAGGTAGCAGTGTCAAAGGCCAAACAGAGCGCGTTTGATGACTTGGATGCCCGGCTGGAAAGTAAGGAGGGAGAAATGAATTATACAGGTTGGCACAGCAGAGAAATAGAGATGGGAAGGACGTGCAGCAAGTTAGATTGATAAAGGACAGAGAGGGAAATGTATTGACTGATGACAGAAGTGTGCTGGGAAGATGGAAAGAGTACTTTGAAGAGCTGATGAATGAGGAAAATGAGAGAGAAAAAGAGTAGAAGAGGTGACTGTTGAGGACCAGGAAGTAGCAAAGATTAGTAAGGGTGAAGTGAGGAGGGCATTGAAGAGGATGAAGAATGGAAAGGCAGTTGGTCCTGATGACATACCGGTGGAGGTATGGAAGTGTCTAGGAGAGGTAGCAGTAGATTTTCTGACAAGAACATTTAACAAGGTCTTAGAGAGTGAGAGGATGCCAGAGGAATGGAGGAGAAGTGTGCTGGTGCCCATTTTTAAGAACAAGGGAGACGTTGCAGAGTTGTGGCAACTACAGAGGGATAAAGTTGATGAGCCATACGATGAAGTTATGGGAAAGAATAGTGGAAGCTAGACTAAGGGCAGAAGTCAGCATTTGTGAACAACAGTTTGGTTTCATGCCCAGAAAGAGCACCACAGATGCAGTGTTTGCCTTGAGGATGTTAATGGAGAAGTACAGAGAAGGTCAGACGGAGCTACATTGTGCCTTTGTGGATCTGGAGAAAGCATATGACAGGGTGCCGAGAGAAGAACTGTGGTATTGCATGAGGAAGTCTGGAGTGGCAGAGAAGTATGTTAGAGTGGTGCAGGACATGTATGAGAGATGTAAGACAGTGGTGAGGTGTGCTGTCGGTGTGACAGAGAAGAGTTCAAGGTGGAGGTGGGACTGCATCAAGGGTCAGCTCTCAGCCCCTTCTTGTTCGCTATGGTGATGGACAGGCTGACAGACGAGGTTAGACAAGATTCCCCATGGACTATGATGTTTGCAGATGACATTGTAATCTGTAGTGAGAGCAGAGAACAAGTGCAGGAAAATCTAGAGAGGTGGAGGTATGCCCTGGAAAGGAGGGAATGAAGATTAGCCTCAGTAAGACAGAATACATGTGCATGAATGCCAAGGACCAAAGAGGAACGGGTGAGATTACAGGGAGCAGAGATAAGAAAGGTGGAGGATTTTAAGTACTTAGGCTCAACAATCCAGAGCAATGGAGAGTGTGGAAAAGAGGTGAAGAAGCGTGTGCAGGCAGGCTGGAATGGTTTGGAGAAAAGTGTCCGGTGTGATGTGTGATAGGAGGTATCGGCAAAAATGAAAGGAAAAGTGTACAAACGGTGTTGAGGCCAACGATGCTGTATGGGTTAGAAACAGTGGCCCTGGGGAAAAGACAGGAGGCAGAGTTGGAGGTAGCAGAGATGAAAATGTTGAGGTTCTCTTTGGGAGTAACGAGGATGGATAGGATTAGGAATGAGCACGTCAGAGGGACAGCACATGTAAGACGTTTTGGAGACAAAGTCAGAGAGGCTAGATTGAGATGGTTTGGACATGTACAGAGGAGGGATAGTGAGTATATTGGTAATAGGATGCTGAGGCTGGAACTACCAGGCAAAAGGCCTAGAGGAAGACCAAAGAGACGATTCATGGATGTGGTAAAGGAGGACATGAAGGTCGTTGGTGTAAGAGAAGAAGATGCAAAGGATAGGGTGAGATGGAGGCAGATGATTCGCTGTGGCGACCCCTGAAGGGAAAAGCCGAAAGGAAAAGAAGAAGAAGATGCGCACCCTCCTGGCATCACACCAGGGTGCCCCCCAAGGAGGGGGGGGGGTGCCCCACTATGTGAGAAGCACTGGCCTTGTGGGAGCTCACCACGAGCCTTTCCTCACTGGCATTCATAGCGTGCTCCTCCTCCTCCTCCCCTGTTACGCACCACCTCCTGCTTGCCCACGTGACATCTTCACCACAGTCAATGATCGGAGGAGTAGCTGGCTTATTGTTTATTCTTGCTTTATTATTTATTAATTATTATTATTAATGTTAATGTACATGTATTATTATTATTATTAGTAGTAGTAGTAGTAGTAGTAGTAGTAGTGGTATTGTTATTATTATTATTATTATTATTATTAGGAAATATTTATTGTTTTTACATATTTATATTTAATATATTAGGTCAAATATATGTGTTTGTGGCAGGTTATAGAAGTTTGGGAAGGGGTTGGAACGGATTAATTGCTTTTCTGTTATTTCTTATGGGAATCATTGTTTCATCTAACGAACTTTTCGACTTACAAGCTCGCTTTGAGAACAGATTAAATTGGCTAGCTGCGGTATCACTGTGCCTGCAAATATTGAATGAGCTTATCCACTGAGGAGGATATAAACCCCTCAAAGACAGACTAAGTCCCCATATCATACATGTTAGTGTATTACACTAGTCAGACAGATTACTATGTTGTGCATGCCAGTAGCTCAATAATCATTCAACTTATCCAATGGGAATGATACAATTATTCAGATTTCCAATGATGCAATACCAAGAATTATCTGATGGCTTTCCAATTGGTAGTAGGATGCTGAAGTTGGAACTACCAGGCAGAAGGCCTAGAGGAAGACCAAAGAGAAGATTTATGGATGTGGTGAAGGAGGACATGAAGTAGTTGGAGTAAGAGAAGAAGATCCAGAGGATAGGGTGACATGGAGGCGGATGGTTTGCTGTGGCGACCCCTGAAGGGAAAAGCCAAAAGGAAAAGAAGAAGAAGAAGATCTGATGGCTTTCCACCAATCAGAAATGAGAAAAATTTCATGTAAACGTCCACTTCAGGAAGATGGTCACGGGTTCGATTCCCATGCTCAGGCATTTCTGTGTGTTTGCACGTTCTCCCCTTGGCAGGGTGGGTTAATCCGGGTACTCCAGTTTCTTTCCACTATCCAAAGATATGCATATTAGACTAACTGGTTGTTCCAAATTGTCCCTATGTGTGAGTGTGAAGGGTTGTGAGTTGTGTGCGTTGCTTAGTGATTGTCCGTCAACAGTGTAAGGCGTCTTCTCCCAATGTCGGCTGAGATAGACACCAGCCCTTTGATGACTCTAGTAGGATTAAGCGGATCAGAAAATTAATGTGTATCATATGAGATGAAGGTGAAATCTTAGCTAAGTCTCTGTTTAAATTAGTACTTTTGCAGCTCTTGCAGCTGTGTCACTTTCCCCTCTGATATAGACTCTGAAAATGAGTGTCATCATTGTTTTGAGAGCCTTCCAGGGACCGGAAGATGCTCTGAGAGTGGCACTAAACACATGGTGGCTCATGTTTCATCTGTGAAATCAGTGGTCTTATTGAATCTCTTCTCTACTCCACTGCTTTAAATGACTGGGTACTGCGTCTTCCATCACACACATTTTATTATTGCCAATGGTGTGAGATATACACATCCACGAGTTCTGAGATCAAGTGAGTAAAACCTCTGAAAAAAAAAGAGCATGCATTCTATTCACACCACAGATGGCGCAAACCAACGTCACATCTGACGGCTTTTCAAACTAGGTCAGATGAGTCATTTTCACTTCATGCAAAGTAGCAAATCCCCAAAATGCATGACATGAAGCTTCTCACTCTGAAAACACTGTGGAGACCGGTAGGCTGATTACAAAAGGATCTGGCTGCTTTTAAATGACAATATTTTTATATACAGGGAAAAAAACATCAGCTCTTAGACTCACTTCTGAGGAGGAGGAGAGATAAATATAGAGACAGAGGGAATGGCTGAGAGAAGACAGGCCACTTAGAGAGAGTGAGAAATAGATAGATAAAAGTGAATAGATGAGATGGATGGACATAAAGACATGACAAGAGAAATAATCAAAGCTCAAAAGATAGATAGATAGATAGATAGATAGATAGATAGATAGATAGATAGATAGATAGATAGATAGATAGATAGATAGATGGATGGATGGATGGATGGATGGATGGATAGATGGATGGATAGATAGATAGATAGATAGATAGATAGATAGATAGATAGATAGATAGATAGATAGATAGATGGATGGATGGATGGATGGATGGATGGAGGGGCAGTGGTAGGGTGCTGGATTACTGATAGAAAAGTTGGGGATTCAAGAACCACAGTCACCAAGTTGTCACTGCTGTCCTCCCCAGTTCAGCTAACTGTGTTATCAAAGGTTGGCCATGTCTTTCACCATGTGTGGTGTAAAAGAACTAATGCTGTCATTCACAAACAGTAGGCCATTGGGTTGCCACCAGTGTGTTTCTGCTCTGCAATGGCCTGACGAGTTGACAAAGGTGTACTCCACCCTCTCCTAGAATTGGCTGAGATGGGCACCATCCTCCCCGTGACCCTGATTGGGATTAAGTGGTTGAGATAATGAATTAGTGAATGAATAGATAGATGAACAGATAGAAATCTGATGGAACAGAGGGATGGATCACAAGAGGGCATGACAGATAAAATGGCAGACAGATGATTGGACATGTGCAGGACAGTTACATAGATAGGCAGAGAGACAGAGAGATGATGGAGTACTGAATAGAGACATACAAACAAATGGATATGGCATACAGTTAGATAGGTGAACAGACAGACAGAACAACAAATACAGTTATTAGGTGGCTGGGTGGAAGGGGGATTAATGGATGGACAGAATGGATAGATGGATGAATGAATGGATGGGATGGTGGATGGATGGATAGATGGATGGACGGATGGGTGGATGGATGAATGAAAGAGTGAATAGATGGATGAAAGGATAGGATAGATGGACAGGATGGATGTAAGAATGGATGTGAGGGTGGACAAATGAATGAAGGGATGGAGGGCTAGATAGATGAATGGATGGATGGGAGGATTCAAGTGGATGGATGGACTCAAGGGTGGACATATGAATGAAGGGAGGATGGATGGATGGATGGAAGGGAGTACGGATGAATGGAGAGATGTAGGGATAGATGAATGGATGGATGGGAGGGTGTATGGATGGATGGATGGATGATGGACGAATAGATAGTGGGTGGATGGTAGGGTGGATGGATGGAAGGAGGGTCTTGTGGATGAATGGATGGATGGATGAGAAAGTGAATGGATGGATGGATAGATGGATGGCTTGATGGGATAGATGGAAGGGTGGGATGGTGGATGGATGATGTGCTGTTATATCTCCATAAGAATGCTCTTACCAACCCTAGTAGGTGATAACTAACTAACTAGCCTAACTTGTTGTCTCCTTTTATTATTAGGAGTAATACAGATGAAACAAACGCACCCAGAGAGTGCAAACCTCCACCAATACCATTAATTAATTCCACACAGCTACATCTTCCAGCAGGTCCTCCTCTGTTACTCTGAAAGGAGCCAAGCACAGCATTTCTCCTGTTTCTATTTCTCTTTTGCTCTTGGATGGATGTGTGGGTTGGTGGATGGGTGGGTGTTTGGACAGCTAGATGGATGGGTGTATAGATGTATAGATTGATGTATGGATAGAAGGGTGGGTGGGTTTGTTGGTGATTAAATGGATGAAGGGGTGGGTAGATGGATGGATGGAGGAGTGGATAGTGGACGGGTTGATGGATAGATGAATGGATAGATGGGTGGATGGGTATGTGGGTGGTGAATGGGTTGATGGATGGAGGGGTCAATTGATTTATGGACAGACAGGTTGATGGATGGATGGATGGATGGATGCATGGGCATGTGTATGGGTGATTGAATCGTCGGTGGATGGAAGGATGGATAGATGGATGAGTGGATGGATGAATGGGTGGGTGGATGTATGGGGGGATGGATGGTTGGTAAATTACAGTATTCTTTGATTCTCTATTTCTAATTCTTAGGATGAGGATGTTATTTATTTGTAATTTCATATCTACTGCCTTCTCTCTCTCTCTCTCTCTCTCTCTCTCTCTCTCTCTCACACACACACACTCTTCATTGATGTCACCTTAAATAAGGTAAGCTTCCACAAGAGCCCCTCATTCTTTTATGTCCATATAATATCCTGAATAATTAATACAGTTCCAATCAATATTAAATTTTACCCAGTGGTGTGTATGCGTGCGCGCGCGCGTGTGTGTGTGTGTGTGTGTGTGTGTGTGTGTGTGTGTGTGTGTGTGTGTGTGTAATGTAATACTTTCTCCAGTCAGAAGGGTATAGACCGCCAATTTATAACACAAAATTACATTTAATCAGATGTCTGCTGTTTTGGGCCTCGTTACCCTGAGATGGACGTGGTCAGCGTATCAGGTAGCGAGGAATAATAACTTTGCTAGATTGCAGACGCATTGACCGAGCTGATTTTAGAATAATGCCATATTTGTTGGTATCCCAGGCTACACAAGCAGAATGTCAGGTCGACTCAGAATACCTCTCCAGCTAACCCTGTTGGATTCGGTTACCATGGGAACTGTTGTAAACATACATTCAAACGAATGAGAGGGGTGTTTCAATGAGTGCTCTTCTTTATTGAAGGACTCTTTGCTCTGTATGTTGTTTATAAAATATTTCCCCAGCAGCAACAGGTGCACAGTAGACACTGATGACGATATTTAGTTTAGTTATAATTGAGTAGCTACCAGCTAACAGCAAGCGCTCATGGAGCTAATATAACACAACACACACACTTTATACGTTATGAATAGTTTATGAAAGAGATTTTCATCAGACACACACACACACACACACACACACACACACACACACACACGGTATGATATGCCATACATGCATTAGAATGCTTGTGGTGAGATTGGGGAGAGTTGGAACATCCATCGAGCCATCCATTATTGATACCGCTTGAGTCTGAGACGCGCACAGGCCGGAGCCAATCATAATTGATTTCAGGAAAGAGACAGGGCGTACACCCCGAACTCTACTGCGGTCTAGTGCAAGGCTAAAACAGACACAAGCGACTACTACTATCTACGGATCAATCAACAAATTAAAGTCTAAGTAAAAATGCTTGGATCCTGTATTAAATCCGCCTAAATCCGTCTGAATCCGCTGATGAGCATCAGGAGCACCCCGTGGAGGACATGAATTCGGTAAGTTTTACAGTGCTTTTACCTAAAATTTGTGAAATGCTTAATTCCTCATGAGTTTGTGAGAGTTTAAATAATGACTTACATTTTTATACAGCTAAGCAATTCAGGGTTAAGGGCCTTTCTCAAGAGCCCAACAGTGGAAGCATGGTGGTACAGGGGATGGACCCCTGACCATCAGATCAGTAACCCAGAGTTGTGAGTAACCGCTGCATCATTACCCTGAACCTAATTAAGCACTTAAGCAAATGACATACTCATTCGCCAGACTGCTTAATCATACTAGGGTTGTGGGGTGGCTGGCGCCTATCTTAACCAACACTGAGCAAAGTCAGTTTACACGTTGAGCAGCTCACCAGACAATTGCAGGACCAACACATACACACACACACACACACACACACACACACACATGCACACACATGCACACAAATTATCTATCTACACCTACATCCAATCAAAAGGAATGGACGTCGATCCCTGAAGCTTGAACGATGCTCATACAGGGATTGTCATGTCTGTGATCACATACAGACTCACTCACACCTATGGGCAATTTGGAACGGCCAATTAACCTACTGTGCATGTTTTTGGACTGTGGGAGGAAACCGGGGTACCTGGAGGAAACCCACACAAGCACGGGGAGAACATGCAAACTCTGCAGAGAAATGCCCAGGCCCAGAATCGAACCCAGGCCTTCTTGCTGTGAGGTGGACGTGCTAACCACCACACACACACACACACACACACACACACACACACACACACACACACACACACACACACACACATAAGGTCAATTTGGAGTAACCTACTCTGCATGTCACTGAAGCACAGTGAGAACATGCAAACACCATACGGAAATACCCAATACTGGGATTCGAACCCAGAACCTTCTTGCTGTGAAGCAGATGTGCTAACCGCTACACGAAAAGAGTTCATCCGATTAATGAAATCTTAGTACAGTGATACCTCTGCTCACGAACATAATTGGTTCCCAGAAAGTGTGTGTGAGGCGAAAAGTTCGTCTTCCGAACATTTATTTCCCATAAGAAACCATTAAAATGAGAATAATCCGTTCCCAGGTCCCCATAAAACATAATTTTCTACTAAATAAGCCTTAAAACTCCACAAAAATATACCTTATTTTATGTATAAAGAAATAAACTGTACTGTATAATAAAGTGGTTTTATTTACCTTTGTGATGGTAGTTGATGGCTTGATGGAATGGAGTGGGAGGAGGAGGGAGGGAGGGACTTACTGTTTGGAAGGAGAGTTTGGAAACGCCTACTGTTTGGAATCACCCTTAGCCACACACGCACCCTTAATAGCTTCCTTGTTCTTAAGGATGGGAGCAATGGTAGACTTAGCGTACTGGTACTGGGACGCTGAGTCACACAAACGCACACCTCGTTCGTGTTTTTCAATGATCTCCGCCTGTGGTGGCGTCTTTTTCGGTCCCATAATAGCAAAAGTACACTCAATATGGTCCAAAATGTCTATCAAACACAAACCACGTCCGCACTCAAAGAAAGGGGTGACGAACTGTGACGCCGTGAGCGTGCGTCAGCTTCTCATGGCCGCCACCGTGGCGCTGTTCGACCGCGTGGTTTGATTCGTCTGCCGAAAACTAGTTCGTCGGCAGAGACTATATGCTCGCGAATTTAATGTTCTTGAGGCGAAAAGTTCGTGAGCTTAAGCGTTCGTCAGCGGAGGTTTTACTGTATGTCCAAATTTTCATTTACAAATTTTCAATTCCATCAAATCCAGGATTATTTATTTTATTTCTTGACAAATACAGATATAAATAAAATCTTTTTCATCTACTATAGATAATACGAACTGTCCACACATCAACATCATAGTGGAAAAAAAAATCTGAATCATAAAACTTTGTGGACGTTTCACCTGGATTTCTTTCTGGTGAATTTGAGCTTACACCTCATAACGAGAGCGCCCACTGTCATGTGACTACTACTCACACTCTCACACTGCAACACTCCATCCCTTGTCTGTAATGGAAGAAAATGTCATCACGCCCTACAGTAGGTGCTCACACTCATGCTGTCGATGTCTGAGGATGAAAATGAGTTCGAGCAGTCAGAGCTAAGTTCATGCAGGTTTATTCTTTGAAGCTTATGAACAGACGGTACATTTTCTCTTCAGGCTTTCGCTGAATTTAAACTTTCGAAACATGCTGTTTATGAAGCACAAAAATCATGCTGATGAAAGCAAAGCAAGGACGAGCTGTTTTACTTCGTTTATTTTTCATAATACTTTTCACCTGATATATTTTGATAGGGAGGGCAGTGGTGGCCTGGTGATAAAGGTTCTTGATCACTGATCCTAAAGTTGGGGGTTCAAGCCCCACTCATCACAGGTTGTCGCTGCCACCCCCCCATCCCCTCATCTCCCCCCATCCCAGTGCAGCTAACTGGGTTATCAAAGGCCGGCCATGTCATGTAAAAGAACCATTGCTGACTTTCAACAATAGTAACTGCAAATCTGTCAGTGTGTTTCCACCCTGCGATGGCCTGGCGAGCTGTCCAGGGTGTACTCTGCCCTTGCCTGGAGTCAGCTGGGATGGGTGCCAGCCTCCCTGGGACCCAAATTAGGATTAAGTGGTTACAGAAAATGAGCTGATGTTTTTATAGGGCTTTTTAGCTCACACCTTTTTTTTTTAAACCATAGGAATGGGTTTGTCTGTCCATCCATCCATCACATTTTAGTTTCTGGACATTTATATGCCGCGTGCCTAAGTTGGAGGTTTCAAACTTGGTATGCTGTTTTTTTCCTCCTTAATTTTAGTCATATCTAATTCCCATCCATATTACCTTCCCTATCACACAACCACCACTGACCAGGGAGGAGCGAAATTATGCACACACCCCCTCTGTGACATGCAACGCTATCCTCCCCTGCCTCCTTTTGACCTGTGGCGCATGTGTATTTGGGGGCGTCACACACTCGGAGGCGAGGCTCTATCCGGCCTCTCATATGAATGAGCTCATGATTGGCTAGCGATCACTATGAGTGACAGGGAAGTGAGTACATGCCAACCCTCCCTACCATGAGAGCTCGGCCAATTAGTGCCCATGGATCCCGGTCATGGATGGCTATGGCATTAACCCGGATTCAAACTTGTAATCTCTGGGTAAAAAGTCAAAAAGCTCGTTGGTGCACCAATCTGGAGCCAAATTTGGTATGTTAGCTCACTACTATGTATGCAAGACTGAGTTTGAGTGTAGGTGACCTTAAACTCACATTTCAAGGTCACAGAGACAAAACTGTATAGTTCTCTGGTCATTTATTTCTGCTCGAGCCCCACTATTGCCAAGTTGCCACTGTTGTTCCCCCAGTGCAGCAAATTGGGTTATCAAAGGCCAGACATGTCTCTTACAGTCTATGGTGAGAAGCATATAAAAGAATCCTTGCTGTCCTTCATAAAGAGTAGACCATGGGATTGCCATTAGTGTGTTTCTTCCCTGTGATGGCCTGATGAGCTGTCCAGGGTGGACTCATCCCTTGCCCAGTGTTGGCTGAGATGAATGAATGAAAGAATGAATGAAATGGTTCCTTTGGTAGGAGCATCTGGATACCCTACATTTTTATTATATATATATATATATATATATATATATATATATATACACACACACACACACACACACACATATATATATATATATATATATATATATATATATATATATATATATACACACACACACACACACACACACACACACACACATATATATATATATATATATATATATATATATATATATATATATATATATATATACATATATATATATATATATATATACATATATATATATATATATATATATATATATATACATGGGCAGTGGTGGTCTAGTGGTATAGGGCGCTGGATCGCTGATCCAAAGGTTGAAGGTTGGGGGTTCGAGTCCCAGTCTCCACAAGGTTGTCACTGTCCCCCCATTGCGGCTAACTGGGTTATCAAAGGCGGGCCATGTCTGTCACTGTCTATGGTGAGAGGTTGATGTAAAAGAACCATTGCTGACTTTCGTAAAGAGTAGCTGCAAAGCCGTCAGCGTGTTTCTGTCCCTTGCTAAAAGGGTTGTGACAGGAAGGGCATCCGACGTAAAAACCTCTGCCAAATCAAACGTGTGAATCAGATGATTCGCTGTGGCGACTCCCGAGTAAAAGGGAAAAAGCCGAAAGGGAGACAGACATATATATATATATATACACAACATGTTTATTATATTTCATGGGGCGGTACGGTGTTGTAGTGATTAGCAAGTCGGCCTCACCAAGGCTTATTTGCAGTTTAAGTGACCATTTCGGAATCTCTCTAAGGGACCCATGGAATTACACGCAGGCATACTTTGTATAATGTATAAATCAACCAAACAACTTATTCTTGTCATTTCACTACCAAGACCGTGCACTTTCACTGTCATACACATGATGAGGCTTTAATCCTCCATTTCACACAGCTAGCATCCCCATTACTGGTGCTTGCCAGCTATAAAATCAATAAGCTCAGGCTTGATTTATTCATTAATGAGACACAGAGACGTTACAACGCTCTCCTTTGGCCTTTCAAATATTTTATGTCCATTTTGGACTACAAATGACACTGAGAGAGAGAGAGAGAGAGAAAGAGAGAGAGAGAGAGAGAGAGAGAGAGAGAGAGAGAGAGAGGTGTAGATGGGGTGGGGTGTAATCAGTCTCCATTGTGCTGATAATGACTGGGAGCTTCTTCAAAATGGATGATTAGAGCAGTCACTGTTAAGGACTCGAATGACCGCTCGCTGACAGTTTCCAGAATAAGCACATCTTTTTATATGACAGAAATATTGACACATAAAATAGTAAAATTTAAAATTCGAGAGGAGCTAGCTGAGGTGGTTCAAACATCTGATTAGGATGCATCCCACATGCCTCCTGTAAAGGTGTTCAAAGCATGTCCAACCAGAAGGATGCCCCGGGGCAGACCCAAGACATTCTGGCGTGATTATTTCTCTTGGCTGACATCAAAACAACTTGAAATCCTTCCAGAGAACTGTGATTAGAAGTAGCCAGGGAAAGGAGTGTGTAGGCTTCTCATTTAGACTAAGATAAGTGCCACTTTTCCATGGTGGAGGGTTTTCCATGTCCCAATGACCCTAGGAGTTAGGAGCATTATGCCTCTGGTATGGTCACACAAGGCAAACAGGTCCAGCCTAACAGTGGGTTCAAAAGCCTTATATAGATAGAAAAACAAGTCTTGAGTTTCCCTTGCTTGTCCCTCTCTGGAGCCAGTGAGCACCTGGTAGTTAAACTGGGCTCAGCCTGAAAAGGAGATATGAGTCCACCACCTGTGGGAGGGGCCTCAGCTACTGACTCCTACTCTTCAGACATGGAATGTCATCTCTCTAGTAGGGAAGGAGCCTGAGCTGGTGCACAAGCTTGAGAGATATTGAATAGATATGGGCGTAATCATCTACAAACATCGCTTGTGCTCTGAAACCACCCATCTTGAAATAGGTCGGACCTTATTCTATTCTGGAATTGCTCATGTGGAGAGGCAGTGAGCTGATGTGATCATCCTTGTTGCTTCCCATCTTTGCATGCATATGTTGGGCTTCTTCCCAGTTGATGAAAGGGTAGCCTCCTCGGGTCCTGACTGTTGTTTGTTCTGATGCACCAAATGACTGTTCAGGGTACTTACCCTTTTTGGAGTCCATTGGGTGTGTGTGTGTGTGTGTGTGTGTGTGTGTGTGTGTGTTTGCTAGAGAGCTCCCCACAGAGGACTCCCTCATTGTCCTGGGAGACTTTAACGCCGATGTGGGTAACAGCAATGTGACTTGACAGGGTGTTTGACAAGTATGGCCTCTCTGAGCTAAGCCTAAATGGTGTGTGTTGTTTGACTTCTATGCTGATTAAGGTTTGTGCATCACAAAAATCATGTTCAAATATAAGGGTTCCCTTGGCACCAGAACACTCTGATATATGATATACTTTGTACTTGTGTCAGCAGACTTGCAGTTGCATGTTCTGGATACTCAGGTTAAGACAGGAGCTGAGCTGTCAACACATCACTACCTGGTGGTGAGCTGGCTTCGATGGTGAGGGAGCCCACCATCTAGACCTGGCAGGCCCAAGCATGTAGTTAGACTCTCCTAGGAACGTTTGGTAGAGTCTCCTGTCAGAAGGTCCTTTAACTCCCACCTCTGTCAGAGCTACAACAACATTTCAAAGGATGCAGGAGACATCAGAATGCTCCATGTTTTGTGCCTCCATTATTGACCTGGCAGCCTGTAGTTGTTCCTGAAAGGTCGTCAGTGCTTGTCATGGCAATTGCCCCTGAACCTGGTGGGGGACACCTGTGGTGAATGGGCAATCCAACTAAAGAAGAAGCCTCTGGAACTTCCAAGCCAGAAGACAGGTACTGGCAGGCCAAATGTGCTGCAGCCCAGCTGTGATTGATGCAAAATATTGGGTTTGAGAGGAGTTTGTTGAGGGTCTGAAAAACAACTATTGGTTCATTGCGAAAAGATTCTGGACTACCATCCGATACCTCAGGAAAGGGAAGGAGTTCTTCACAAATGCTGTTTACAGTAAAAGTGGGGAGCTTTTCACTTCGAATGGGATGTTACCAGAAGGTGGAAGGAATACTTTGAGGACCTCCTCAATTCCTCCAACATGCCGTCTATAGAGAAGGAAGACATTGTAGGTCTTGGTGGGATGTCAGTCCACTGCTGGGGCTGAGGTCACCAAATTCGTCAAGAAGCTTCTTGGTGAACAGGCTATGGGGTTGAATGAGATCTGTCCTGAATATTTCAGGGCTCTGGATGCTGTAGGACTGTCATGGTTGTACATCTCTGTAACATTGTGTGGTCATTGGGAGGTCATATTTCTGGATTGGCAAACCAGGGTGGAGGTTCACCATTTTAAAAATGGGTACCAGAAGGTGTATTCCAACTATCCTAGATTCACTCCCCTGAGCGTATAGAGGAAAGTCTTTGTAGGAGTATGGGGGAGGAGGAGAATGTCGGCACAGGTAAATGCAGTAGCCTTGCACTCTTCACATTTTAGCAACTATGTCTTTTATTTTTTTGTGTGCTCTTTTCTTCATTTCTGGGTAGCAGCCATGTCTTTTATTTTCTTTATTGTGTTTACTCTTTTTTCTTTTCTGGCTCAGTTCCTGGCAGCTGCACATGTGCAGTATAGCAGGGCCGAGCAGCTCATGGTTTGGGGTAATTACTGGTCCACATTAGGGAACAATAGCAACTGGGATTTCATTCCGCCAGAGATCCCCAGACCCATGAACATCTTGCTCTCCATCCCCCTGCTGAAATGGCACAGGTTGTGGCAACACAGAAAACAGAAGTGGTGGGACAGAGCGGGGTGAGGATAAATGCTAACTCCTATAAATCAGCCATTCCAAGTTTATTTTTCACCAACTCCCAGTCACTCAACAGCAAGATGAATGAGTTATGATTGCTTTAATTAAACACCCTAAACCTTTAAATCTCTAGAGTCTGGTGTCTCTAAATCATCCAGCAACCTGGGTCCTCTCCTCTGTACTCTCCTCTTCAGCTCACTCCACAGGCTTTCAATGGGGTTTTATGTCTGTGTAGTGAGATGGTCGTGGGAGGAGCTTGATTTTGTGTCTGGTGAACCATTTCTGTGTAGATTTGGCCACATGTTTACTATCACTGTCTTGCTGAAAGACCCAGCAACAACCCATCTTCAGCTTTTGGGCAGAGGCCACCAGATTTTGATGTATCTTCGTCCAGGCTTGTTTACCACTGTTCCAGTGGTTTTAAACTTCTTAATAATTACTCTGATAGTTGATATGTGCAGGTGCAGGCAAGGGGCTATTTTCTTGTAACCATTGCCTGACTTATGAAGGTTGACACACATCTACCTTAATTGAATGATGTGTTCTTTTGTCTTTCCCATGTTGATGAGGTTGGAACTACCAGGCTGAGGTTGGAACTACCAGGCAGAAGGCCTCGAGGAAGACCAAAGAAGAGATTTATGGATGTGGTGAAGGAAGACATGAAGGTCGTTGGAGTCAGAAAAGAAGATGCGGAGGACAGAGTGAGGTGGAGGCGGATGATTTGCTGTGGCGACCCCTGAAGGGAGCAGCCGAAAGTAAAAGAAGAAGAAGAAGAAGAAGAAGAAGAAGAGTGGATAAGAGAAATGGCCTCTGTGTCATGTCATATACCCCAGGGAAACAGGAAGTGATGAATTACTAATTAAATTTTCCGAGATACTCTGATCAACTTTGTAAACTACTGTAGAATGACAGAAATACTTAAATTACATTTATTTCCTAGAAATTGTTAGGCTTGCCAATAATTGTGGATCAGATGAGTTTACGAAAAGTAATTATTTCTTAGGGATTTTTCCTCCTTAAAATTCAGTTGGGTTGAAGGCTACATTTTTCTGCAATTTTCAGTGTTAGAGTAGCTTTTGCAATAAAAATGTAATTAATTTTAAGGCTTTTAACACATCTTAACCCTGGGTGCCAATAATTATAAAGGGCAGTGTAGGTCTGTAAATGTGTGAATATGTGAATAGATATATAGGTGTATATAGGGCATCTGTATGAATATGTGTTTATATGTGTATGTAGGTAAATGCTCATGTATAGCTTAGTGTAGTTCCCTAGTTGTCTCTCGTGCAATTTACGGTACGTATTCTAATAATTGCTGTTATTCGAAGAGCTGCTAAACTGATTTTTATTGTTCATGCAAAAGTTGGCAGTAAAGATCTCTTTATCTTTATATTTCTTGTTGAATCTCAGATTCAGGAAGAAACAAATTGTTTTTCATTCTGGCCGCAGCACTCTCATCCAGCTTTATACACTCTACATTATCCTGGAGGGGGCATTGGAATTCATCCAATGTGATAGAATTCGCTTTGTGGATTTAGAGTGGGGGATGGACTTCGCCAAGGTTATCTTTTGTCACTGGTTCTGTTCATGATATTTATGGACAGAATTTTTAAATGCAGCAAGGTGTTGACGGGTTCTGATTTGGTGGTCATAGGATCTCATCATTGCTTATTGCAGAAGACATCCTTTCGGCTTCATCAAGCTTGGTCCTTCAGCTCACTATGGAGCGATTCACAGTGAAAAGTGGCTGGGATGAGAATCAGCACCTCCAAATCCGAAGTCATGGATCTCAGCCGAAAAAAGAGTGGAATGCAGCCTCTGAGTCTGGAATGAGGCTGTGCCCCAAGTTGAGGACATTAAGCTTTTCAGGGTCTTGTTCACGAGTAAGAGAGGGATTGGGTGAGAGATCGAAAGGCAGATCAGTGCAGCCTTTGGTGTACAGTTGGACATATGGCTGAGCTTGTACCGGTTTGTTGTGGTGAAGAGGGAGCTGAACCAGAAGGCTAAGCTCTCAATTTACCAATCAATTTATGTTCGGACCCTCATGTATGGTCACAAGATTTGGGTCGTGATCGAAGGAACAACATTGTGAATACAAAAAAGCTGAAATGAGCTTGAAGTAGAACCGCTGCTTCGCCACATTGAAAGGAACCAGTTGAGGTGGCTCGGGCATCTGGTAATGCCTCCCAAATGCCTCCCTGGTGTGGTGTTTTGGGCATGTACAACCAGGAAGAGACCCTGGGGTCAACCCAGAACACCTTGGAGGGACTATGTCTTTCAGCTAGTCTGGTAATGCCTTGGTATCGTCGTCATCCCCTTCCCCCCCTGGAAGAGGCTGCTACTCCCATGATCTGACCCCAGAACAAGTGGATGACAGTATGTGCAGTTTTATAAGGACAGTATCCACTGGTGTCTTACAGAATCAGCCACAGTTCTCCTGGAAAATTGACTGTCACACTTGATTCATTATTTGCATGTAAACCACAACAGCCTTTATTATATTTTTGTCTAAAAATTGGTCTTTTATACATAATGTGCCGCTTTCTTTATTAGGATAATGTAACAAATTTTTTGGAACTTTTCATTATGTACTGGAAAGCTAATATTTGGAAATCACACACACACACACACACACACACACACACACACACACACATGCAGACATATAATGATATCGGTGGTGGGATATATGCGCAATTATACAAACACCAATTGTTATGGGCATGTAAATAAATGCAAATATAAATGTGAGTGTATAAACGTTGTGTATAATTATATTCAGTTAGTGTGCTGTAAAGAGTGACATGGTATTACTCAGCTGTTTTTGGGTCACTGTTGTTTTTTTGCCTGCATGGTCTAATTGGGTCTGGAACCCTTCTTCTTCTTCTTCTTTTCCTTTCGGCTTTTCCCTTCAGAGGTCGCCACAGCGAATCATCTGCCTCCATCTCACCCTATCCTTTGCATCTTCTTCTCTTACACCAACGACCTTCATGTCCTCCTTCACCACATCCATGAATCGTCTCTTTGGTCTTCCTCTAAGCCTTCTGCCTGGTAGTTCCAGCCTCAGCATCCTATTACCAATATACTCACTATCCCTCCTCTGTACATGTCCAAACCATCTCAGTCTAGCCTCTCTGACTTTGTCTCCAAAACGTCTTACATGTGCTGTCCCTCTGATGTGCTCATTCCTAATCCTATCCATCCTCGTTACTCCCAAAGAGAACCTCAACATTTTCATCTCTGCTACCTCCAGCTCTGCCTCCTGTCTTTTCCCCAGGGCCACTGTTTCTAAACCATACAACATCGTTGGCCTCAACACCGTCTTGTACACTTTTTGGGTCTGGAACCCAATAAGGGAAATTTCCAGCATAGACCGAGTTGTGCATCCGCCCTGGTGGCGGGTCAGGTGATGTGGAATTTTCCAGAATGGAACTTTCTGAAACTTTAGGAAATTAATAACTATATTAATGACCTGTTGCCAACTGGCTCCAGTCTTTTCGCGTCTCTTCGGACAGATCACCTAAGGAGTCTCTTCGTGTCTCTTCGGCACACGGCTGGTCTAAGGAAACTCATCGCGGTAGGTCAACTCATCCAAGGCAGATCATGGAACGCGTGTCACCCAAGTTTCGTCGTTCGGGACTTCATCAAAGTCCATCATCCACGTTCACCCACAGCCCACACAAGGATGTTCATCATTTGTCTCTTTCGACACGCAGGATTCCAAGCCTTTCCCTGCCAGCACATGTGCTGTCTCTAAATTTACCAGGCTGCAGTTGCTTGGTGACTATGGGACCCTTTGTTTGATTTGTATTTTGTTTAGCTCTAAGATGTAAGTATTATCTACCCTCACTTTGTTCATATTATTAAATTGTATCTAATTTATGTCGTGGTTTGTCCTGCTTTGCTGGTTTCAAGGGGGAATTTCATCTTCTAAATTCCATACGTAACAAAATTGGGGGCTCATCTGGGATGGAATCCATTTGGCATACGTAACACGATAATAATGCAGTGGTGGTCTAGTGGTATAGGGAACTGAATCACTGATCCAAAGGCTGGGGGTTCGAGTCCCACTCTCCACAAGGTTGTCACTGTCCCCCCAGTGCAGCTAACTGGGTTATAAAAGGCTGGCCATGTCTCTCACTGTCTATGGTGTGAGGTTCATGTAAAAGAACCATTGCTGACTTTCGACAAGAGTAGACTACAACGCCGTTGGCGTGTTTCCGCCCTGCGATGGTCTGGCAAGCTGTCCAGGGTGTACTCCGCCCTCGCCTGGAGTGGCTGGGATGGGCACCAGCCTCCCCGTGACCCTAATTAAGATGAAGCGGTTACAGAAAATGAACTGAACACAATAATATACAAAACCACAATATAACAAGGAGTGACACTGCACAAAGAGAAAAGCATTTTGTGTATTTCTGCTAGTAACTCGTGCAGATTACTACAGACTGTTCACCGAGTTTCACTCTAACCAACCAATCAGAAGATGTGAAAATGCTGACGTTGTTGTTGAGGCAAATCTGGAGACTGATTGGTTAAAGAAACAGCCCCATTGCTAATATGGTTTAAGTGACATCAGCCAGCACTACTGATCCTGAAGGTCCTGGGCAGATTAGATTGACATGACAAGATATGGACGCTGAAATCTGATTGGACAAAATAACTCTAACATCCACTGGAAACAATGAAGCCACACAAAAAAAATAAAATCTCCCTGTGATTGCTTGTGTTTCCTCCGAGGGTACCCTGTTTTTCTCTCGCAGTATGAAATCATGCACATTAGGCTAATCGCCTGTTGCATGGGTGTGTGACTATTGGCCCTGCAATGGCTTGTCAAGATGTCCAGGGTGTACCGCACCCTCATCCAGAATCTACTGAGATGGGCAGTGGTGTTCTCCTTATATTCTTCCCACATTTTACTGAATGAGTGTACCCCACCTCCACCTTACACACACACACACACACACACACACACACACACACACACACACACACACACACACACACACACACACACACACAATACAACAAATACAACATAAATTAAACAACATAAAATACAACAAATGGCAACTTCGTATTCCTGAGGAGGAAAGAAAAATAACCTCACGAACACAAAACCATGAAGGAAGGAAACTAAACCGAAAGGCAGGTGAGTAAAAAATGCATCCAAAAATGATGCAGAAGTAAATATTCTTTTTTCTTCTCTTTTCTTTTTTTTTAGTCACAATGTCAGCATGTCCATGTCAAAGTCCTAGTGGCGGAGTTCAGTGATACAGTGTTTTCATGTCACCAGCATGAGGTCAATAGTGAGTATATTGGTAGTAGGATGCTGAGGTTGGAACTACCAGGCAGAAGGCCTAGAGGAAGACCAAAGAGACGATTTATGGACGTGGTGAAGGGGGACATGAAAGTAGTTGGTGTAAGAGAAGAAGATGTAAAGGATAGGGTGAGATCGAGGCAGATGATTCGCTGTGGCGACCCCTGAAGGGAAAAGCCAAAAGGAAAAGAAGAAGAAGAAGATGGCCAGCAGAATATCATTTCCATTGATCTCGTAAACCCAACATGCTTTTGCTGTACCACAATTCTTACAACTCATCCCCGATCGGACTTGGACTAAAAATCTCTGACTGAAAAGGTCAATTTGTACAACAAAGTACTCCTTTTTCCCAACGTGAACTATTTGAATCATTTGATGCAAGCAGAGTGACTCAGCTCCCATTTGGTTATGGGCCCAGCACACTTCAACTGAGCCACCGTGCCTGCAGGTCACTGCAGATGGAACTTGAAACTACAATCCCTGCCTTAGAAAGCCAGTGTTGACAAGAAAAGTCTTTTTTTTATCTCAAAGTGAACTATTTGAAAAAAAATCAAAAACAATAACTAGTAGAGAATTGTATTGATCTATCCACCTCTGGGTTATTGGCCCAGCACACTTCCTCTGCACCACAATGCTTTAAAGTCACCTTAGATGGCCCACAAACCCAAAAACTTTGGGTCCAAAGGACAGTGGCTTATCAAGTGTGCCACAGAGGTCACACATTGCCTTCGTTCAAATCACATTTGCTGAATGATAGGTTATTTTGCTGGAATTTCTGACCTGTATCACCTCAGATATGGAATATCATTGTGTTAATTCAATTTGTTCAACAGATACACTTTCCCTTACAAACTACTATTGGCCCACTAATATGCAGTGTGTATAGGGTAAGTCCCTTTTGTCCAAAATGAAACTATTTCAAAAATCTATTGACAGCAGAGTATGGTTTCCATTAAGCAACCTCTGACTCATGGACTCGAAACGCTTTTGCTGAATCACAATGCTTGCAACTCACTCGAGATGGGACTTGAACCTACAATTCCTGGCTTTGAAGGCCAGTCTGGACAAGAAAAGTATTTTTTGTCTCAAAGTGAACTATTTGAAAACAATAACAACTGTCAGAGGATGATATTGATCCATCTACCACTGGTTTATGGGCACAGCACATTTTCACTGCACTACCCTGCTTTAAAGTCACCTCAGATGGCACAGCAACCCACAAACCTAGGTTGCAAAGGAGTCTGCCTTATCCAGCGTGCCACTGGGGTCACAGCTTGTCTTCTTTCAATGCACAGTTGCTGAATGATAGGTTGATTTGCTGGACATTCTGACTTGTCTAACCTCAGCAATGGAACATCACTGTGTTAATTTAATTTGTTCAATGGATACACTTTCCAGGGCAGTGGTGGTCTAGTGGTATAAGGCACCGGATCGCTGATCCAAAGGTTGGGGGGTTCGAGTCCCACTCTCCACAAGGTTGTCACTGTCCCCCCCAGTGCAGCTAACTGGGTTATCAAAAGGCCGGCCATGTCTCTCACTGTCTATGGTGTGCGGCATGTAAAAGAACCATTGCTGACTTTCGACAAGAGTAGGCTGCAAAGCCATCAGCGTGTTTGCACCCTGCGATGGCCTGGCAAGCTGTCCAGGATGAACTCTGCCCTCACCCTGAGTTGGCTGGGATGGGCACCAGCCTCCCCGCGACCCTAATTAGGATGAAGCGGTTACAGAAATGATACACTTTCCTTGACAAACTGCTGTTGGCCCACAAAGATGCAGTGCATTTATGGTCAGTCCTTTTTATCCCAAATGAAGCTGTTACAAAATTTAATTGCCAACAGAATATGGTTTCCATTGATCAACTTCTGACTCATGGGCCCAACATGCTTTTGCTGTACCACAATGCTTGCAGCTCACCTCCCGATGGGACTTGAACTAAAAATCCCAGCTTGAAAGACCAATTTGTAGAAGAAAGCTACGTCTTTGTTCGAGCATGAACAATTTGATGGAAGCTGAGGATGGTATTCACGCACCTATCTCTGTGTTATGGGCCAAGCATACTTCAACTGCACCACTGTGCTTGCAGGGTACTGTGCAGACTACTGATAGCCCTTGAGTCCACACACCTTGGTGGCAAACGAGAGGGTCTGCTCTGTTGTTCCACTGGGATCATACATTTGAAATTTTTCAATGCACAGTTGCTGAAGGATAGACTCATTTGCACAGTTGCTGAAGGATAGACTCATTTGCACAGTTGCTGAAGGATAGACTCATTTGCTGGTAGTTCTGACCTGCATCAACTCAGCAATGGGATATCACTTTGTGTTAATTCAATTTGTTCAACAGATACACTTTCTACAAAACAAACTGCTGTTGGCCCACTAATATGCAGTGTTTCTATCAGCAAGCAATTTTTTCTCCCAAAGGAAACTCTCAAAAAGTCATTGCCACCAGAACATGGTTTCCTTTGATCAACTTCTGACTCATGGGCCCAACAAGCTTTTGATTTACCACAATTCCTGCAACTCATCCCTGATCAAACTTGAACGAAAAATCCCTGACTGCAGAGGTCAATTTGTATGAGAAACGTACTTCGTTGTCCCAAGATGAATTATTATTTGAAAACTGTCACGCTAGCACAGGGACTCAGCTCCCTTTGGATTAAGGAACCAGCACACTTTAACGGTGCCACTGTGCTTACAGGTCACTACAGATGGAACTTGAACCTACAATTCTTTGCACAGAAGGCCAGTGTGTACAAGAAAAGTATTTTTTTTGTCTCAATGTGAACTATTTGAAAAAAATAAGAACTAGCAGAGTGATCAATCTTTTTCTGGGTTATGGGCCCAGCAAACTTCTCCTGTTCCACCCTGCTTGAAGGTTACCTCAGATGGCCCCAGAACCCATAAACCTTGGTTCCAAAGGACAATGCCTTATCCAGTGTGCCACTGGGGTCCATTGTAGTCTTCTTTCAATGCTGTTATGGACATGTAATTAATAAATGTATAAATCTAAATATAATGTATAAACGTTGTGGGTATGTAATATTATTCAGTTAGTGTGCTGTAAATGGTAACACATGGTATTACTCAGCTGTTTTTGGGTCAAAGTTGTTTTGCCTGAATAGTCTAATTGGGTCTGGAACTTTGCAGCATATTCAGGAAACTTCAAGATTGACTTAGTTGTGCATGCACCCTGTGACGGGTCATGTGATTAGAACATTCGAGAAAAGGAACTTTCCCGAACTTTAGAGAATCTATATAAGGACCTGTTGTCCACCAGCTCTGGGGGAATCATCTAAGGCAAATCATCTAAGGAGAATCATTCAATGCGCATCATCCAAGTTTCAAGACTTCATCACCCAAGTCCATCCTTCACGTTCATCCACAGCCAACGCGAGGATTATCTTCAGTCATTTCTTTTAATACAGAGAATTCCAAGCTTTTGACCGTCGGCACTTGCGCCATCTCTAAATTTACCTTAATACAGCTGCTTGGTGACTATCCTTATTTTGTGACCATTGTTCTATTTGTATTTTGTTTAGGTCTAAACTGTAAGTTATTATTTTGTCTTATTTTGTTAATATTATTAAATTGTATATATTGTACATCATGGTTTGTATTGCGTTGCTAGTTTCACGGGGCACTTTTCCTTTTCTAAATTTCCCTACGGAACAATGCACAGTTGCTTAATGATTAGTTCATTTTCTGGTATTAATGACCTAAATTACCACCAGACGGGATACCATTATGTTAATTCAATTTGTTCAACAGATACACTTTGAGTATGGTTTCCATCGAGCAACCTCTGAAACGGTTTTGCTGAATCACAATGCTTGCAACTCATCCAAGATGGGACTTGAACCTACAATTCCTGGCTTAGAAGGCCAATGTGGACAAGAAAAGTCTTTTTTTGTTTCAAAGTGAACTATTTGAATACAATCACAACTAGCAGAGGATGGTATTAAATCTATCTACCACTGGTTTATGGGCACAGCACATTTTCACTGCACTTCCCTGCTTTAAAGTCACCTCAGATGGCACAGCAACCCAAAAATCTAGGTCGCAAAGGAGTCTGCCTTATCCAGTCTGCCACTGGGGTCACATCTTGTCTTTTTTAAATGCACACTTGCTGAATGATAGGTTCATTTGCTGGCCATTCTGACTTGTCTAACCTCAGCAACGGAATATCACTGTGTTAATTCAATTTGTTCAATGGATACACTTTCCCTTACAAACTGCTGTTGGCCCCCAAATATGCAGTGTGTATAGGGGAAGTCCATTTTGTCCCAAATTAAACTATTTCAAAATGTCATGGCCAGCAGAATATGTTTTAATCAACTTCTGACTCATGCTTTTGCTGTATCACAATGCTTGCAGTTCACCCCCGATGGTACTTTCGCTAAAAATACTTTCTTAAAAGACCAATTTGTACAAGAAAGCTATGTCTTTCTTCCACCATGAACAATTTGAATAATTTCATGCTAGCAGAGGATAGTATTGACCCACCTACCTCTGTGTTTTTGAGCCAGTACACTTTACTGCAACACCGCACTTGCAGGTCACAACTGATAGCCCTTGAGTCCACATACCTTGGTGGCAAAGGCCACTGCTTTCTCTATTGTACCACTGGGATCATACATTTGCAATTGTTCAATGCACAGTTGCTGAATAATAGGTTCATTTGCTGGTAGTTCTGACATGTATCGACTCAGTGATGGGATATCACGTTATGTTAATTTAATTTGTTCAGCAGATACTCTTTCCCTTACAAACTGCTGTTGGCCCACAAATATGCAGTGTGTATCAGGCAAGCAATTTTTTCTCCCAAAGGAAACTATCTCAAAAAGTCATTACCACCAGAATATGGTTTCCGTTCATCAACTTCTGACTCACAGACCCAACATGCTTTTGCTGTACCACAATGCTTGCAGCTCACCCACGATGGTACTTGAATTAAAAATCCTGGACTAAAAGGCCAACTTGTACATGGAAAGTACTTCTTTATCCAAGCATGAACAAGTTGAATTTTTTCATGCTCGCAGAGGATGGTATTGACCCAGCTCCATTTGGGTTATGGGCCCAGCACACTTCAATTGCACCAGTGTGCTCGCAGGTCATTGCAGTGCCCTTGAGTCCACACACCTTGGGGGCAATGGCCAGTGCCTTCTCTGTTGCGCCACTGGGGTCATATACAGTAGTTGCAATTGTTCAAGGCTTAGTTGGTGAATGATAGGTTAATTTGCTGGTATTTCTTACCTGTGTCAATTCAGCAATGGGATATCGCTTTGTGTTAATTCAATTTGTTCAAAAGATACTCTTTCCCATACAAACTGCTGTTGGCCCACTAATGTGCAGTGTGTATAGGAGAAATCCATTCATCCCAAATTGGAATGTTTCAAAATGCCAGCAGAATATCTTGTCAGCAGAATATAGTTTCCATTGATCAACCTCTAACTTATCGGTCCAACACACTATTGATGTACCTCAATTCATAAACACAATGGGACTTCAGCTAAAAATCCCTGGCATGAATGTGCATTGTGTACAAGAAAGGTACGTTTTTGTGCAAAGTAAAATATCTGAAAATTCTCAATTAAAAAATCTGCTTCAACAACTTTGAGTTACAGGTTCAGCACGCATGCACTGCACCACTCTGCTGTTTGGTCATTGAAGGTGGAACTTGAACCTACAGTTCCTGGCATACAAGGCCAGTGTGTACAAGAAAAGCTTTTTTTTTTGTCTCAACGTGATCTATTTGAAGAATTAGGACCTCACAGAGGATAGTATTGAACCATTTACCATTGGATTATGGGCCCAGCACACTTTCACAGTGCCAACCTGCTTGAAGGTCACCTTAGAGCACCCATGAACTCACAAACCTTGGTTCTGAAGGCCAGTGCCTTTTCCACTGTGCCACTGAGGTCATATGTTGCCTTCTCTCAATGCACAGTTGCTGAATGAAAGGTACATTTGCTTTTATTTCTGACCTGTATCACCTCAGTGAGGGGATATCATGGTGTTAATTAATTTTGTTTGACAGATAGACTTTCCCTTACAAACTGATATTGGCCCACAAATATGCAGTATGTAAAAAGGAAGTAATTTTTGTCCCAAAGGAAACTGTTTTCAAAAAGTCATTGCCTCCAGCATATGGCTTCCATTGATTAACATTGTACCACAACACTTGCAAGTCACCCCAGATGGGACTTGAGCTAAAAATCCCTGGCTTAAAAGGCCATTGTGCACAAGGAAAGTACTTTTTTGTGCCAAAGTAACATATTTGAAAATTTAAAGCTGGCAGTGATGTAATGACCTCAGAGGTACAGATCCACCATACCATCTGCTTGAATTTCACTTCAGATGGAATTTGAACCCACAATCCCTGCCTTCAAAGAACAGCACCTTATCCATTATGCCATAAAGGTGTGGAGCTATCAGTATTTGCAAAGTGCAGAAGGCAATGGCAAACCACTACACTATCCTGCCAAGAAAACCTCCATGAAAGATAATAATCAAGACAAATACAACATCGTGTCCCAAGGTGAATCGTCCAGGCCAAATGGCACTAAACATGCTACTGGAGAAGAGCCCACGACCCTTCTCAGTCTTGCTTCCAGTAATGAGCAATCAGACCAAACCCTACTCTAGGAAGTCTGGCAGCTGATGTGGACAAGTCTGGATGGTGAATGAGCTACAGCAACAAAAGGAAAACTCCAAAAATAACATCAGAACGTGGAATGTGAGATCAATGTATCCCAGCAAGCTGGACATTGTCAAATGGGACATGTGCTGCCTTCTACTTGATGTTCTCGGAATATCGGAACTTAGATGGACAGGGATGGGCCACTTCAGTTATGACGACTACCACATTTACTTCAGTGGCGCAGTCAAGAACAAGGAAAATGGAGTCACCTTCATCTGTAACAAATCAGCAAACTGTGCTGTCTTGGGCTACAATCCTGTCAACGATAGAATCATCACCATCCACTTTAAAACTATTCCTCTCAAAATTACCCTCATTCAAATCTATACCCCCACCTCGATGGCTACTGATCAAGATTGTGAAGACTTTTACGACAAACTTCAAGATGTGTATGACAAAGCACCAAACGGAAACATCAAAATCATTATGGGCGACTTCAACGCCAAAGTCGGAAGTGCCTCCCATAGAAAAATCACAGGAAAATTTGGACTAGGTGAAAGAAACACACCAGGTGAAGAGCTCATCAACTTCTGTGCTGGTAACAACCTCTTCATGGCCAACACATGCTTCAAGACACACAAGCACAGAATATTCACTTGGACTTCCCCAGACAGCACAATGAAAAATCAAATCTACTATGTTCTGGGACAGCAAAGATTGTGCAGTTCCATCTTTGCCTGCTGTACTAAACCTTGCGCAGACTGTGGGACTGACAACGAATTGCTTGATTTCAAATTCAAGACAAAAATAACCAGCAAAAAGAAGGCCCCCAGCATGAAGCAATATGATGTCAGCAATATCCCCGAAACTTTCAGAGCCACAATCAGCAACAAATTCGACATGCGTCACCTCGATGAACAAGACCCTGAAGAAGCTGGGTCCGCTATCAAAACCATCCTCATGGAAACAGCAGACCAGCTCATTCCCAATAAGTGCAAACAATCCAGAAATCCTTGGATATCAACTGAGGCAATCAAAATAGCTGAAAAAAGAAGAAAGCCAAAAGCAGAAAGACATTCAGCTACTCACCGTAATGATTACAAGCAATTCTGCACCGATTTCCAGTGCCAAATATGAAGAGACAAAGAAGCTCTACTCCAACATCTACAGGTTAATCACTCTGGGAATAGTAGGAAACTCTTCAAGGAAATCTCAAACTCAAAGACTCTTTCTCCCCCAAAGTGGGAACCATCAAATCACACCATGGCCAAGACATTACAGACAAGGAAGAGATCAAGAAGAGATGGCAAGAATACACATAAAAACTCTATAAAAGAACAGTCTCTGAAGTTTTCAATGTCCCAGTCTTGTTCACCCACGAACCGGACATCCTGCTCAGTGAAGTTCATTACGCACTCAAAGAACTGCCCTTGCAAAAAAGCATCCGGGCAGAACAACATCCCTTGTGAGTTCTGGAAATGCCTTGATGATAATCAGATCAAGGTTCTTCATAAGCTCTGTAACAAAATCTGGTCCACTTGCAGTTGGCCTAAGGATTGGAAGCGTTCTGTCTACATCACGTTCTTCAAAAAAAGTGATCCCAAACGCTGTGAAAATTATCATACCATAGCGCTCATCTCTCAGACAAGCAAAGTTCTCCTTAAAATCATTCAGAAGAGACTTCAGAACTACAGTGAAGAACAGTTGCCTCAGATACAAGCCAGCTTCCAGAAGGGCAGGGGCACCAGAGACCATATAGTAAACCTGAGGTGGATTCTGGAAACTGCCAAAGAAAGAAGAAAAGATGTGTATCTGTGTTTCATTGATTACTCCAAAGCATTCGATTGTGTTGACCACAACACTCTCTGGAATGTCCTTCATCGGCTGGGAGCTCCAACTCATCTTATCCACCTGATGAGGAACCTCTATCTCAACCAAGAAGCTGAAATCAGACTGGATGATGGAGACACAGAGTGGTTTCACATCGGCAAAGGGGTTCGTCAGAGCATTCTTTCCCCTATGCTCTTCAGCATTTATGGTGAGTCTATCATGAGAGCAGCAGTTGGAGAGTCGCCATCAGGAGTGAAGATCGGAAGCTGTACGATTAACAACCTGAGATACACTGACGACACCACTTTTGTTGCAAGCACGGCAGAAGAACTCAAAAGATTAATTCTCAACATCAAACGAGAAAGCGAAAGAGTTGGGCTTTTCCTAAACATCAGTAAAACCAAAGTCATGAGCAACATAGAGAGACGAACGAGTTCTCAATAAATGGCGAGAATTTCAAAATTGTGGTGCAATTCAACTTTCTGGGTTCCACCAACAGTCACAGCAGCAGCAAAGAGGAAATCCACAGAAGACTAACGCTCAGTCGCATGGCAATGAGTGGACTCCACCATGTCTGGAAGGACAGGGACATCACTACTGAACTGAAGATCAAAATAGCAACAGCGATGGTTTTCCCTATTATAACGTACGCCACCGAGACTTGGACTCCAAACCTGGAATCTCAAAGGAGAATTCAAGCCTGCGAGATGTGGTGCCGGAGGTGAATGCTCTGAGTCCCATGGACGGAGAGAAGAACAAACACAGACATCCTCCAAGCAGTAGGCAACCCCATGTTTCTCAATGGCATGATCCAGAGAGCTCAGCTCAGCTATTTTGGTCACATTATGCATGTGAAGGGAGAGTGTCTTCAACACCATGCAATGCAGGACAGAAGATAATGGAGTTATCTTTCATGGCAGGTCGCGGAGAGTTGTCCGCGACTCGGCGGCACCAGACCAGACCAGACCTCTTCAGACCATTGGAGGTGTGGGCAAACTTGTTTCTCACCTCAACTGTGAACTTTTCAGGGTCATGTGATAAGTCAAACCGTACAGGGGCTACACGTTTTTTTGTTGCTTCTCAATTTCAGTTTCAACTTGCAGATAAGCAACTGGTGGTCACTACCGCAGTCTGCTCCAGGTTGTGTCTTGACATTCAATTAACTTGATCTTCATCGTCTTTTTATCATGATGTAATCAATCTGATTCCGTACTCTTTCTCCAGGGCAAATCCATGTGTATGATCAGTGTGGGTGATGCTGGAATATGGTGTTCCCAATGATCAGGTGGTTTTCTATATAGAATGCTGCCATCCACTTTCCTCTCTCATTCCGTTGACCCAAGTCAAATCTCTCGATGTTTTCATTTGAATGCATGTTTGCGCCAATTTTAGTGTTCCAAACTCCCATCAAGATAGTGATGTATTTTGGAGGTATATTATCCATGGTGTGTTGTAATTCATCATAGAATGACTCCACCTCTTTTTCATATGCATCTATGGCTGGGGCATACACCTGAACATAATGTGATATTCATTGGGTGTCCACAAATCCTTCGTGTCATGACCCTATCATGCCATGTTATATCACTAATGGGATTCTCTCCTAATAATGTCTTGGCTATCAGTTTTTCTCGGATAACCCAACATCACTTTTTCTTTGGCCGTTGTCTTTTCCAGAGAAGTAAACTGAGTTACCAGAAGCTGTTGTGAATCTTCCTTGGTTGAGAAGCCAGTGTTCAGCGATACCTAGAACCTTTACACAGCGTCTATCTATCTCTCTGTTAATTAATTGTAATTTCCCTGCCATGAGGTCTCTAACATTCCACAGTGTCAGTGTCACAGATGTTGGTGAGCCTTAGAGATGTGCTGCGCCTATCCAACTCAGGAACATCAGGTGCCCAGTTTCCTGAATTGGGGTTTGACCATGTACCGTCATGTCTGCCAGAGTATTTGTGGGCATCATCCCTCAATCTCCCAGTATCAGTTCTAGTGTCTTCAGGCCTGGGAGGTTCACTTTCCGGCACTATATCTACAACTAGTTGACTAGAGCTCATCTTGACTAACTTGGCAAGATAGTGCGATAGGTGGCTAGGTCTTTTTGCACCAGGGCTTGATGGTGCCCTGATACCCCTTCTTCATAGTTCATTCGTGATTCCTGCCATTGACCATGAAGGCGCAGCTCTTCTGCTGTACTTTGTCAGTTGACCATTGGATGACTTCTATTTAACTCATAGCTGGAGCATGTGGTGGAGTGCTTGTTAGAAAGCTAACAGGCTCCATCTACCCAGGTTTGGAGTCAGAGTTGTCCTTCACTAAGTCTTTACCTCAAGGTCTTTATCCAGAAGGCAGCTGATGGTTGACTCGTGAGTACCAGGGCATGTCCACACACCGGGGGCTTGCATACTACACCTCTGGGGCTCAACCTACTCCAAGATCCCTCACATATTTAGCCTAGGGGAATAGGGTGCCCAGTTACCAGGGTGTGGCACGATAAGGCAATGTGAGAGTCTTGACTTAGCTTTGTACCATCAGGAAGGACTTACGGACTCAGCCTTCTTTTCACTCAATGAGCTGAATAGTGGCTGCAGATGAGGCTGGAAGCGAGAAGTCTAAGCAACGACACTACAAATACTCTACAGCAGGGGTCCCCAACCTTTTTCTCACCGCGGACAGATCAACACTTGACAATTTTACTGTGGCCCAAGGGGAGGTGGGATAGCTTGTATATATTGTAAATATAATACCCCATCCTTGCCCAGAGTCGGCTGAGATGTGCACCAGCCTCCCTAACCAGGATTAAGTGTTACATTTTTAATCGAGCTCAAATTCTTCTTAAAAAAAAACAAAACACAGGTGATGGTGCACCAGCTGGGAGAATGAAGGTTCAGGCTCAGTCTCACCCAAAATCCCTGCTATTGTTTTAAACATGTCCAACTCGCCTCTGTTCATGTGCCGTCCCCTTGTGGATTACATTTTAGTGCTTAAATGACCGACATGTAACCAAGAGAATCCGGTCATTTTCAAAATAAAAGTTTTTTCAAAAATAAAAGATCGTTCAGACTCAGATAATAAATAAAACAGAAATAAATTATTATTTTTTGTGCAGCCCGGTACCAATTGATCCATGGACAGATACCGGTCCGCAGGTTCAGGACAACTACTCTACAGCACTAGGCACTAAACTAGGTCTGGTGCAATGCACACATGAACTCAAACACTTTTGCTGCACCACAATTCTTGCAATTCACTCCCGATGGAATTTGAACCCATAAACCCTGGCTTACAATGCCAGTGTGTATAAGAAGAGTATTTTTTGGACTCAATGTGAACTGTTTGAAAATTGAGACCTTGGTTTTGATTCATCTAACTCTGGGATATGACCCAAGCACATTTCCACTGTGCCAATCTGCATGGAAGTCACCTCAGGTGACCCACAAGCCTTGGTTCCAAAGGCCAGTGTCTTATCCAGTGTCCTATTGGGGGTCAGACATTGCCTAATAGATAATATGTACTGAAAATATGAATGTTGCATTAATTATCAAAAATAATAATACAAGACTAATTAGTCACATCCGGTTGGAAAGATTGAGTAAGTATTAATAATAATGGGTGATGAACTCACATCTGTAGGAAACGTACAAATTTTCTAAAGTGAAAAGTAAAAGATTTTTTTTATCACATATCCTTTATTGCATTATCAAGAACATATCACAATATATCTCAAACCTTGAAAATAATTATCTTTTACAAAAGTAATGGTACAAAACGAGCCTAGTAAGAATATTTTGTCATAGAAATACTGGCACAAATGGTACTTATAAATGTATGTAAAATAAAATGGATCGCATTGAAATAAAAAACATAAAAAATCCTTTAGTATGAAAATAATGGTGTTCACGGTTCTGCGCTACTTTATCCTGCAACTAGTCATAATAAGCTTCAAAGCAGTTGGATTTGCTGTTCAGGCTGACGTTGCATTTTTTTGCATCTTTGCCTTTTTTCTGTAATTCGTGGAAGATGCCCAATGCCGTCTTTTTGAAGGGCAAATGAAGGACAATGACAGCCCTTTTTATGAGGTTTGTTCGGCTCTGTGCTAGAAGCAGGTCCTCCCCTCTTCTTCCTGCCCACTTTACCAGCCTTCATCAGCTCAGTGACAGGAAATACTAGTCTCATGTAATATTTCTTAGATCGGATGGGATTCCTATAAAGTGAGATTAGTTAAATCTACTCCTCCCATTGATTTAGTGTACTGCTTCACAATATCATGATAATCAACTTCAACTATCTTCTTCGTTTTGGAATCGAAGCGATGTACTGTAGTAACAGGGTCGACTTTTGCAAGCAGAGATAATAACATGTTCACAACTCTATTGTTGAACCATTTTACATATGTATACTGCTTCTGAGTTGTTAGTGCTTATGCCCCTTCTTACAACTTCTGTGGTTAGTGCTTATGCCCCACAGGCAGGATGTGAGCTCGAAGAGAAGGAGAGATTCTGGAGTGAGTTAGATGGAACATGAACCCACAACCCCTGGTTCCGAAAGCCAGCTACTTATCCATTGCCCAATTGTGGTCTCATAACAGCACGTTTTCAACGCACAGCTGCGGAATGATAGGTCGGTAGGTATTTGACCTTATATGTCTGTCTGTCTTCCTTTCGGCTTTTTCCCTTTTACTCGGGAGTCGCCACAATGAATCATCTGATTCGCACGTTTGATTTGGCAGAGGTTTTTACATCGGATGCCCTTCCTGTCACAACCCTTTTAGCAAGGGACAGAAACACGCTGACGACTTTGCAGCTACTCTTTACGAAAGTCAGCAATGGGTCTTTTACCTGCCTCTCACCATAGACAGTGACTGACATGGCCCGTCTTTGATAACCCAGTTAGCCGCACTGGGGGGTTGACCTTATATATTTCAGATAAACATTTGAAAACAATAAATATTTCATAATAGTAATACTACATGTACAGTAACATTAAAAATAAATGATAATAAAACAATAAACAATAAGTCAACTGACACTTCCGATTATCGACTGGGACAAAGATGTCATGTGAGCGTAAAGATGTCACATGGGCAGGCATGAGGTGGTGAATAACAGAGAAGGAAGAGGAGGAGAATTTTGTGCATGTGCATGCTACAAATGTCAGCAAGGAAAGGCTCATGCTGAGCTCTCACAAGGCCAGTGCTTCTCAAACACTGCCCCCCACCGGGGGGGGGGGGTCATACTGTACTAGAAGAAAGTGCAATTATGCATCCTCTACAGTAGCTGACAGAGGTGCTTTCACTGTGTTCTCTGTGTTGTAGGGGAAAGCAATATGCAAACAATATAAAGTGCAGTCAACACTAATTATCGTCGCGTGCTGGAGGGAGGCATGATGGGTTTTTTTCTTCCTGTAGGGGGCATCACAGAAAATAATCGAGAACCACTGCACAAATTCGTTCTTAAAGCGCAGAGGAATACATGCAGAAGAATACGAGGCTAATTGGCCTGAAAAAAGTCCTTGAAAAATTTCCCTAGCAGAGCTTGTAAATCAAAATTTTGCTTTTTGGAAATTTTGCTGGCTGGGGCAGACTTTTGGTGGAATTCAAGCTCGTATCATGGAAAATTCGTTTTAAAAGACACTCGTAAGTCAAGGTACCACTGTATTTCAAAATATCATTGCCAGGAGAGTAGGAGTTACATTGATCAACCTCTGACTTGTGGACCTGACATGCTTTTGATGTACCAGAATGCTTTCAACTCACCCCAGATGGGACTTGAATTAAAATCGCAGGCTTCAGAGGCCATTGTGTACAAGAAAAGTACTTTTTTGTCCCAAAGTAAAATATTTGAAAATTTAAGCTCACTAGACAGTGCTGATCCAGTGACTTCTGGGTTACAGGCCCAGCATGCATCCACCACACCACCTTGTTTGCAGCTCACCACAGATAGAAGATGAACCCACAATCACACTTCACCTGTGCCATCCCGCAAGCACCTCAGGTGGCACTTGAACTCTCAAATTTTGGCGCCGAAGAACAGTGCCTTATCCATTGTCCCACTGGGGTCACATATTTACTCACTTTCAATTTGCATTTACATTGATCAGTCCCTGACCCATCGGCCCAACACACCTTTGCTGTACCACACTGCTTGTATGTCACCCCAGATATGGGACTTGAATTAAAAATCCCTGGCTTAGAAGGCCATTGTGTACAAGAAAAGTACACATATCATTTTGTGTTAATTCAATTTGGTCAACATATACACTTTCCCTGACAAACTGCTGGCGACCCACAAATATTCAATGTGTACAAGAAAAGTCAGTCATTTGAGAAATGTAACGTTAACCAAAGAGACGATTCATGGATGTGGTGAAGGAGGACATGAAGGTCGTTGGTGTAAGAGAAGAAGATGCAAAGGATAGGGTGAGATGGAGGCAGATGATTCGCTGTGGCGACCCCTGAAGGGAAAAGCCGAAAGGAAAAGAAGAAAGAAGAAGCAAAGGATGGTTTCAAACTGCAGACCTATGCATTATTGGTCCTGCTTACACTGTGCTGCTCTGCTTGCAGTTCACCCCAGATCGAACATCAACCCACAACTTATGGCTCAGAAGGCCAGTGCCTTCTCCATTGGGCTACTGGAGTCACGCACTGCTTGCCTTATTTAAACAAACAGTCCCTAAATGAGAGCTTCATTGGCTCATATTTCAAACCTCTCATTTCTCAGCAACAGGATTTAATTTTGTGTGATTTCAATTTGGCCAACAGATACACTTTCCCTGACAAACTGCTGTTGACCCAATAATATGCAGTGCATACAAGACAAATATATTTTATACCAAAGTAAACAATTTGAATAAGTCAGCACTAGCAGAAGATCATTTCACTCCATCGACCTCTCGGGCTCAGCAGTCTTCCGCTACACACCACACCACATTGCTGGTCAGATGGGTCTTGACCCCATGATCCCTGGCGCACCCATTTTTACACACTAAATATGAGACTGGCCTGTCAAATAATGCTGAAGGAGTGCCAAACACCAGATAGTCTTTCACACTGTGTGATTGACAAAGTGTTAAATTGGCTGAGACAATAATAATAATAATAATAATATTCATAAAGGTGGATAAAAAAATGCATTGCTGGTCATTTAAAAGCTTTCACAGTGTGTACATCCATAAATAAAAAGTCAGGCAAGCAGTCTTAGATTTTACACACCAGTATATTAAATATTGCAGAATGAATGGTGGAAAAGGCCAAAGAGACGATTCATGGATGTGGTGAAGGAGGACATGAAGGTTGTTGGTGTAAGAGAAGAAGATGCAAAGGATAGGGTGAGATGGAGGCAGATGATTCGCTGTGGCGACCCCTGAAGGGAAAAGCCGAAAGGAAAAGAAGAAGAAGAAGAAGAATGGTGGACAAGGCAGCAATGCCAGGCTCGGCTCAGGGTATGTACTATTACAGTGGTGCCTCGGTACTCAACCATAATTCGTTCCAGACGGCTGGTCGAATTCCGATTTGGTCAAATTCCGAATCCTCTTTTCCCATTACAAACAATGTAAATGGTCTTAATCCGTTCCGTTGTCTTTTGAGCAGAAGTTAGTGCTACCATAACTCATACCATAGGTCCACAAATTAAGTGAAAAAATTATTGAATACAGTACACTATGTTATGGTCTATATTGTGACAGACTCTGGTTTTGGCATCTCTCTCTCTCTCTCTCTCTTTCTTTCTCTCCTGGCGTCATAGAAGGGCTAGAAGATTCTGTGACGCCAGGAGCTTTCAGCCAGACCCAAAAATGACTTCCCTGTAGAGGTCTCTGATTGCTTTTATAACCTCATCTAAGGAGGAAAGTGAAGTTTTTCAAGCAATTCCCTTTGGGGCCTCTTCAGATATAAATGAAGGGTGATTGAGAAGCCTGTTGAAATCCTCCGTCCAGCAGTACAGAATCTCAGTCTTATCTATGAGAAATGTCTCACCATCTGATGAATGATCTGGTACACTCCCACCGAACCTGGGACCATACATAGTTTAAAGACCTTCATAGAACAGTTTGATGTTGTTCTTGTCAGTGGCTTCCTCGATGTTCTTGGACTTTGTCTCCCACCACAAGTCCCTCATCTGGAATAGCTTCTTCTGGATGGTTTGCTTTGCACTGTAATATTAAATTTTTTTGTCATCAGACATTTTGTCGACAATTTAAATGTTATGGCTACGATGCATCTTTTTTCGGAAGTTCTTAGTTCTCATTTTGTTTTTGTCAATTCAGCCTTGGTGCTTGTGGTGCTTGGTGCTACAAAGCCCAGGACACCTACACCGGCACAGTAAAAAGCATCTCTGAGCTGCTTCCACATCAATGCTATCACTTTTGTGTGTGCTGCTTCCTTGATCTTTTTCTGTAGTTCCACCGAGCTGGACCTTTCCTGGATGCCTGCGATGTTGCGCTTACAAGGACGTTTCTCTCTGATAAACTGAGGGATACTTTGCTCCTGAAGAGCCTGTGATCAGTCCAGCACTCAGCCTCTTGCATTGATCTTGTTATTCTAACAGTGTGTTCATCCCTCTGTATTACAGTGATATAGTCAAGAATATGGCATTGTTTGAACGTGGATGCATTCAAGTTTTCTTATACTAACCAGCCAATGATATTCGTAATAACCAGAATGTGCGCTGCATTTCTCAAGAAGAAGAAACCCATTAGCATTCAACTTCAATATTCCTTTTACAGCATTTGGCAAGCACTCTTATCCATAGTAACCTACAATGATCATTTTTTATAGCACTGTGCAATAGTGGTGATTGAACCTCTGGCCTTCGGATCAGTCAGCCACCACTGCTAGCCACTAAGCCAGCCAGCCACCATGAATATTCTGTATAATATAAATCACCAGCACATAATGTACACACTATTATAACGTGTAATAAGTTTA
>CM045728.1:11044849-11097349 GCA_024760905.1 Plotosus lineatus | reverse complement strand
TGCGTACGGCGCGCTCTCTACTACGTCCGCACCACGTGATCATCGGCATGAGGAGGACGATCATGCAGACCCGATCGACGTCGCAAGCAAACCACAATCAGCAGTGGATCAGTAAATCAGAAGAAGGTGAAATACTCACGGTACGCCATCGATGGGTCTTCAGGGGCCATGTGAGGGGCAAAGTACCCGGCAAGCGCTTGGTCTGATGCTGCTGCTGATGCTGCTGATGGTGCTGATGGTGTTTGGTGTGTAGAGCACGGAACACTCACGGAATTTTTTTTCCGTGAACGTTGTTTTGAACATGTTTTGAACACTACGGAATTACACGGAATGATACAGGAAGATGAGGGAATGATTGCGGAAGGTTTGGGGATGACAAAATTTTTGCTTCCAATAGTCTGCCGTGCTCCAGTGAAATGGGGGTATTATCAAAGGTGGGACATGTCTCTCACTGTCTATGGTGCGAGGTATGTAAAACAACCACGACTTTGGTAAAGAGTAGCTGCAAAGCCGTCAGCGTGTTTCTCTCTCGCCGAGGAAAAAAACCCCACTTGATGCAGAGTGGCGCCCCGTGAGGTTATAGCCGAGAGTCTCCCTATGAAAGCCAGGCTTGGCAGAGGAAGACGCCTACGGTTCAAACGTAGACGATGGCTGCAGATAGATAAATGAATATGAATGAAGTGTACGGTGGAATAGTGGCATAGCATAGTTAGCACTCAGCCTCACTGGAAGAAGGTCGGGTCGTGTGGGTTCAAGTCCCAGGCATTTTTGTGTGGAGCTTATATGCGTTCACTTTGCTTGGACGGGTTACTTTAGTTTCCTCCCACAGTCCAAAGCTGTCTATGCATGTTGAGTTCACTGGCTGTTCCAAAGAGCCTCGAGGTGTGAGTGTTGGCCCCTGTGATGTATTTGCGAGCTGTTCAGAGTCTACTCGGCTGAGATCGATGCTTGGCTTCCTGTAATCATAATAATAATGAATGAATTGTATTAAGCGGCTGAGGATATTTCACATCGTTGAGAAAATTTGAAAGCAAAAACAGCGAGAATGCAGTTCATTGTATTGTTTGGCCGAAAGAGACCCAGCTGTGTGTTCTGGTCTGTCTAATGCCTGAAATCAGGTGTAATCCGGTTTGACTGGCACTGGTCTGGCAGCTCTGTATGAGTCACTGTGCCAAAATTGGTCACAAATTGAACAATTCTCCCCGCTGTACACCAATCAGCACTGTGCAGCTGTGAGAGCCGCGGTTCTGAGTGTCCCTCTGCTTGTCATGCTTTTTATCTACAGACCGAATAAGAGTGAAAAACTAAAAAAAAAAAAAAAAAAAAAAAGCTGATTCATGTACTAAAGGTTGAATATTTTTTCTTCCACTATGATTACGTCAGTGCTCCGTTTGCTAGTGAGGTGGCTCTGTGCGTTGACAGATCCACAAAATGGCAGCGTACAGTACGCACTGAGACGTGGAACAGGATTGTGTGTGTGTGTGTGTGTGTGTGTGTGTGTGTGTGTATATATCGGCATCTTTAATTATTCTGTTTTGTTTAAATTGCATGGGCGTAAATGTGCAACTTGTTTTTTTTGTTTTGTTTTGTTTTTTGTTTTTTAAAGGGAGCCCAGAGATAAACACGAAGCACTTATCATGAGCCGAAGCCCGAAATGAAGTAAATGCTTTTAACGGTTTCCATAGAGACGTAATCTCATAATCCTCCAGGAAAATAACTAGCTTCCGGTCTATTCTATCATTTAATTGAAAGCACTGTGAGGACAAAAATAGTCATAAAGTATAGCTGATACAATGTTCGCCGTCTTCTTGGAAGTATTTAATAAAAAAAACAAAGAAAAAAATACACAAATGGAGTAGCAAAGTGGTTAGCGTGTCCCCCTGAGGGTATAACGTGGGGGCCGGTGAACATTCAGAAATAATGCATAGGATGTAAATAAAATATAAATACACACACACACATACAGATGCGCACGGACAGGGGCAGTGGTGGTCTAGTGGTATAGGGTGCTGGATCGCTGATCCAAAGGTTGGGGGTTCGAGTCCCACTCTCCACGAGGTTGTCACTCCCCCCCCCCAGTGCGGCTAATTGGGTTATCAAAGGCGGGCCATGTCTGTCACTGTCTATGGTGAGAGGTTGATGTAAAAGAACCATTGCTGACTTTCGTAAAGAGTAGCTGCAAAGTCATCAGCGTGTTTCTGTCCCTTGCTAAAAAGGTTGTGACAGGAAGGCCATCCGACGTAAAAACCTCTGCCAAATCAAACGTGCGAATCAGATGATTCGCTGTGGTGACTGTCGAGAAAAAGACGAAAGGAAGACAGACAGACAGATGCGCACGGACGCAGATGTGCATATCACATAGGGATATAGGTGTTTCTGTTCGGTTAGGTTTATTGTTTGTGTTTTTTTTTTGTTTGTTTGTTTTTTTTGCATGGTTGGCCTTTTTTGTGGCATTTTCCTTAATTTTCTTATTTTTTTTTATTGTTCAATGAATGAGATGAGAGAGTGGCCATGATCGGGAGGTTGCGTTTTTAAATCCCAGTTCGACCCCCCACTGTGCTAAGACCCCTGGGTAAGGGCTCAACCACAAGTGTCCCTCTGTTCACCCAGCAGTATAAATGGGTACCAGTAAAATATACTGGGAAGGTCACGTGTGATGGACTCGCGTCCCATCCAGGAGGAGCTGAACTCCTGGTCGCTTCATGCTATAGAAACCGGGGATAAGCACCGGCCTGATGAGCCGCTACGGCTCGGGTGTAAAAAGCCCAATGGACTTCACTTTTACTTTACCTCACTACATGAAGGGCTCAATTCCAGGACTCAATGCATTTCTGTGTGGAGTTCGCAGCCTCCCCTGTGCTTTCATGGGTTTCCTGCAGGGTACAGTCCAAAAACATGCCCAGTAGGTTAATAGGTTGTTTCAAATTACTCCTGGATGTGAGTGCAAATGTGAATGGTTGTATGTGTTTTGGACCTGTAATGGCCCAGCCAGCTGTTCAGGGTGTACCCCACTCTCACATCAGTGGAATCAGCCTCCATGTGACTCTAATTAGGATTAAGTGGCTTAGAGAATGAATATATGAATGAATGGATGGATGGATGGATGAATACAGAAATGGCCTTGTCCCGCACAGGATGTGATCCCGGAACCTTCCTGCTGTGAGCGTGACACTGGGACTTCTACATAACATTTGTTTTAAGACCGATCATTAAATTGCGGAGGCATGGTGAGGTCGTGGTTAGCATGTCCACCTCACAGCGAGAAGGTCCTGGGTTCGAGCCCTAGGTTTGGGTTCGCTCTGTGCTCGCATAGGTTAACTCGTAGTACTCTGGTTTCCTCCCTCAGTCTATAGACATGCACATTAGGCTAATTTATCTGGTTCAAATTCTCCCTAGTTTTGAGTGTAAATCAGTGCTTCTCAATTATTTTCAGTGGCGCCCCCTCTAGGAAGAAAAATCATTTAACACCCCCCCCCCACACACACACACACACACACACACACACACACACTCCGTAAGCGACTATAAAATGTATTATTTGTCTATAAAATTGTTATTAGTACACCTCTGCATAACATTGTATCTTTATTAACTTTAAAAACAAAAAAGAAAGAAATATAGTTCAACTTACAATAAAGAAAAACTTCATTGTTTTTTAATCTGTAACAGAAAAGATTTAAAGTGCACCAATGTGTTGAAATAAAAAAAAATAATAATAAAAAAAATAGTTCCTGTTAGAAATGTTTCCTTGTTGTTCCTTGAGGGGTTGTTTACTGCACTTCATATCGTTTACTCGTGCGAAAAACCACTACACCATAGCGTGACAATAAAAGCGCCACTGCCAACTACTGGAGTGGAGGTGCAATTACACTTAATTCTCGTACACTTTTCCAGAAAAGCATGTTCCTCAGGGTCATACACGCTCCCCCTGGCATCATACCTGCCCCTCGAGAGTGGGGCACTCCCCACTATTTGAGAAGTCTTCTATTCCTTTCTGCTGTTCCTTTCAGGGGTCGCCACAGCAAATGATCTGCCTCCATCTCTCCTTATTCTCTGCATCTTCTACTCTTACTCCAACGACCTTCATGTCCGCCTTCACCGCATCCATAAATCTTCTCTTTGGTCTTCCTCTGGGCCTTTTGCCTGGTAGTTCCAACCTCAGCATCCTACGACCAATATACTCACTATCCCTCCTCTGTACATCTCCAAACCATCTCAATCTAGCCTCTCTGACTTTGTCTCCAAAACATCTAACATGTGCCGTCCCTCTGATGTACTCATTTCTGATCCTATCCATCCTCGTTACTCCCAAAGAGAACCTCAACTGGTGTAAATGGTTGTGGGCGTGTTGGTCCAACCTCCGCCACTGTTTGTTAAGATATGCTCCAGGCTCACCGCAACCCCAATTAGGATTAAGCGGTACTGCAAATGGATGAAGATGATTTTTTTTTTTTTAGAAAAAAAAAGACATTGTATTACTCATGACTCTACATCTACCTGAGATTTACAGCAGTTTCCTTCAGTACTCTGTGTGTGTGTGTGTACAGTATACACCCACCTGCAGTGTAGTAAATCCCAGTGTTTAGAGCTAATCTCCGGCACTTGCCTTCTGCACCAGACCCAGTCGACTTGTGAGTGAGTCTTTTTTCTACTTGGATGAAAAGGCCACATAGCAGTAGTTCCTTCTCTCCTCTCACAGCTCTATACATTTTTATATTTAAAGCTCAAGTAGTCCACTCATACCTACACATGCGAGGTCCGGACCTGGCAGACTGCCTGGAGGAAACCACTAGATTAGTTCAACGAGCACGACGGTGGATCAGCAAAACATTGTGGAACCTGAACAGGGCACAGTAAGACACAAAGATGCTGTTGACCATCCACTGCATCTCCAGCCATCTTGACTACGTCTTGCAACTGGAGTTAGATATCAAGGGATGAGAGAGTGAGGCAGATGACATTGCATAAGTCAAGACATCACAACACATTAGCCCATTCGAGGGCATCATCCTCACAGACAGAAGGTCCTGGGTTTCAGTCCTGGTTTTGGGGGTGTTTGCATGTTGTCTCCATGCTTGTGTGGGTTTCCTCTGCATACTCAGGTTTCCTCCCACCATATAAAGACAGGCACAGTAGGCTAACTGGCTGCTTTAAATTGACCCAAGGTGTACGTAAGTGTGAGTGTGAATGGTTGCGTGTTGGCCTGCAATGGTCTGGCGAGATGTTCTGGGTGTACTGTGCCTTCACCCAGTGTCTGCTGAGATTTAGTAGGCTATGCAGGTAATGCTTGACTACTATTACATGCCTCCTGAGTATTCAGACATCCTGTGAATCCAGTTTGGACAAATGTACATTTGGGTGCAGCTCATGCTCATATTTTTACAGCGTTCTGTAGTCTCACTGGATGGGTGTTTGCTCATAACCAACCGCAGCCTCATTCGGTTTTAACACAGAACAATGGCTGGGAGCACTGAACACATACTCGAATGATGTTATAATGAAGTTACGGTTTTTTTTTGCAACATAAAGCTGAAGATCTTTTTTCTGTCTTTCTTTCGCTCTGCCCTGTCCTCTTAAGTGTTTTAAATAATGCATTGATTTATGACATCTTCAGTCAATCACTCACTCACTCATTCATTTGCTGAGACACATAATCTTTCTAGGGTTGCAGGGAGGCTGGCGCTTATCTCAACTGACACACATTCACAACCATTTAATGCTCCGACTCACACCTAGGGGTGATATGGAACAGCCAATTAGTCTACTGTGCATGTTTTTGTTTTTTTTTGTTTTTTGTTTGTTTTTGTTTTTTTCGGGAGGAAACTGGAGTACCAGGAGGAAAGCCACGCATGCACGGCGAGACCAAAAAAACTCCAGACAAAATATACTGTCACCAAGCCTGGGACTCGAACACAGGACCATCTTGCTGTGAGACAGATGTGCCAACATTACATCACAAGGGCATAGGCTGGGGGGGGGGGGGGGGTGCACAGGGTGCACGTGGAAACTCGGAGATAAGTTCCACATGTCTAGAGTCAGGAAATAAACCGGAAAGTTAACGTGTAACGGGCACAGCGCATGTGCACGCTCGAGCTGACCAATCAACAAACATAATATTATCAGTTAGCAATAATAGCTGAACACTGTCAATCAAACAAAGTGCGAGTGTGAGAATGAAGCACAGTTTGTTAGTCCCGCCTCCGGCTCCTGCACATGTGTTAGAACACAAACTCTGACGCACAGAGAATGAATGGATAAAATAATCATAATCCATCCAGCCTGGATCTGCAGCCTCATGCTCAGGACTTTTATAAAATTAATAGTATGTCTTTGTGCTGTAAATATGTATTAATATTTGTTTGTGCCTTGGAATAGATAAATAACTTTAGCTCAATTTGTAAATGTATTGAGCACATGTACTTGCAGATGTAGTTTGAAATATATTTGAGAATGTTTTTGGTTGAACTATAATATTTGATTCGTCTTCTGAGAGTAATAGATGAATCGTCTTCTGCTGAAAATCTGTGTGTGTTGTTGGCGTGAGATTCCATGTTGTTTATATCATATAATATGCTGTGATATGCATGCACTATATTTCATGTGGTGCTTTGTACCAACTCAGTGACGTCACAGTAACTTTGTGAAGGCGGGCACTTAGCAATGGCGGCTTTCGGGTCGATAACTTGTATGACAAGCACAGAAAACAAAAGCGCTGTGTGTGCAATGGTTTATTTATGATGTAAAATTTAAGCCACAATCGCTTCAATAAACTATACTTCAGCTACCGCCAACTTATTTAGTCGGCGTATCATTTCCGCTTTAAGGCTTATGCCTATAGCCCCTTGGACTCGAGTTCCGGTCAACCAAGATGTGCACCCCCCGTGGTCAGACCACCCTATGCCCTTGCATCACCGTATCACCCCATTGCTCAGTTCAGTTCATTTTCTGTACCCGCTTAATCCTAATTTGGGTCGCGGGGAGGCTGGTGCCCATCCCAGCCAACTTCGGGCGAGGGCAGAGTACACCCTGGACAGCTCGCCAGGCCATCGCAGGGCGGAAACACGCTGACGGCTTTGCAGCCTACTCTTGTCGAAAGTCAGCAATAGTTCTTTTACATGCCTCACACCATAGACAGTGAGAGACATGGCTGGCCTTTGATAACCCAGTTAGCTCCACTGGGGGGGGACAGTGACAACCTTGTGGAGAGTGGGACTCGAACCCCCAACCTTTGGATCAGCGATCCAATGCCCCATACCACTAGACCACCATTGCCCCGTCACCCCATTGCAAATCACCAAACACTAAATATATACAAATGAATCACAGAGCAAGAGGGCAGTACAGAGAAATTCCATACCAAAGCTCTGATGTTTTGAATGAGGACAGTGCATTACAGCAGAGGCCTGGAATTTCGGTCTGGATTAAACTAACCAGGTTAACAGGGTATTTATTATATGGTATTTTTGTAACATCCTTCTGCAAAAAAATAAATAAATAAATGCAAATAAAAAAAAACATAGAACCAGAAGTTGATGCTTATTTCTGGTGGATGAAAGTTTCACTGGGGAGATGTCGACATCCATGGTGTTCATGATTTGCTTGTATAGCTGAGAGAGAGAGAGAGAGAGAGAGAGAATGAAAACAACATTCCTTGAGAGAAAGAGTCCTTGAGTTGGTGAGTCCAAAGTGTCCATGTTCTATTTGTTATTGTGCCAAGGTACCAGTGAAATTTATTTAATTTATGTCACTGGAGGGCTTTTTTTTTTTTTTTTTTTTTTTTAAAGCGTTTCTGTACAGTGTTTTTTTTTTTTAACATTTGCAACACCTACAGAGATGCTTTGTACCTCATCAATGATTTTAGTACAGTGGAATTATATGTAATTACTCCTGTTTCAAAAAAAAAAACATTTCACCGGAAGCTAATATAATGTGATATTTATTTATTTTGTTGTTTTGCAAATTAGTAATGAGAGAAAAAGAGAGAGAGAGAGAGAGAGAGAGAGAGAGAGAGAGAGAGAGAGATAGTTTGATTTTATTTAATTTGGTGGTTTGGTTGAGTGCTGGTGGGCAGAGAATAAAGGCCAGGACCTTCTGGCTGTGAGGTGGACGGGTTAGCCACTATGCCGGCCTTTGTGACAGTTACTGAGGTAATCCGTGAATGGTGTAAATTTTAAGAGGGTTGATGATGTAATACCTACATTTTCGTTTTTTTGAATCACGGGCCGGCAACTGCGAGTTGCCAGAACAAACTAACTTTTTTTCTCCTCCGGTTTTAGGAAATTAATTTTACTTTCATTGCTTCACTTTTGTTTTCCGACCAGGGCAGTGGTGGCCTGGTGACTCGGTGCTGGATGACTCGTCCTAAGGTTGGGGGTTCAAGCCCCACTCGCCACAGATTGTCAACCCCCCTCCCAGTGCAGCTAACTGGGTTATCAAAGGCTGGCCATGTCTCTCACTGTCTATGGTGTGAGGTTCGTTTGAAAGAACCATCGCTGACCTTTGACAAGAGTAGCTGCAAAGCCGTCAGCATGTTTCCGCCCTGTGATGGCCTGGCGAGCCGTCCAGGGTGTACTCTGCTCTCGGCCGGAGTCGGCTGGGATGGGTGCGCAATGATTGAGGACGCAGAGGAAATCAACAACATCCTGCGACTCTCCGCAAGTCTTGAGTTAATGTTTGTTTTTAGCATCATGGCGACTATCCAGTTTGTTCAGTGTGTTGAGTACAAGATGTTTAGTAGTTCTTCCTCCATCATTAGTGATAAGTTTATCTGTGATATATGTGTACTAGTTAAGTCTCTGGTGGAGAAGTTTGTAGCGTGAGAAGTGCACATCCACACTTTAGAGGGGAATAATGAGAGTGTTGCTCCTGTAGCCGGAAGTCTGGGTGCCTTAGGTGGCGATAGTAACCCCTCCCCCACCAGCATCAGAGCCCATGCAGTGGGGCGAATGGGTTACGACTCGGTAGCATACTCGTAAAGTCAAAGCTAACACTGAGGCTTGTCCACGAGAGCATCACTTATCAGTGCTTCACGTGTCAAACCGGTTTACTCTTCCCAGTGAGACACCCACTGAGAAACGTGAAAGCTCTGCTTTTAAGGCACGTGAAATTAGCTCGTCCTTTCGCTTACAAAGCCCCACAGTTATGGAATAACCTTTTAGTTAACGTTTGTTGCTCAGACACAATCTCTGTTTTTAATCCGAGGCTGAAAACTTACTTGTTTCGTCAAGGATTTTGTTAATAGACTTTTATTCGGTAAAGGAGCAGATCTGGAGATCTCAGGAATAGAGAGTTCTGGTAAACTGCAATGTTGGGATGCTGTTGCTCCCCCCACTCTACATGCTCACCCAGGTATGCTTGACACTAGGGGGGGGCTGATTTCCCAATGTCACAGGGGTCCTTCATGTCAGAGTCCCTGCTTGCGCTCAGCAATAATACATTCTTCTGTTTCCATTACACTTCTATGAGTATACCTAACAACAACCCCACCCCCTCCCTCTCTGTTTTTGTTGAGGTACACATTCTTCTTCTGGGATTCTGGTGATCCTTATACTTCTGCTTCCCGAGTCCTGTGGTCTGTCCTGGTGTGCTGATTCTGACTGGAGTTCTCATCTTGGAAGCCCTTCCTTCTTGCTGATGAAGACCTAGATGGATCCAGATGTGCACTAACAGACTGTAAACATTGACTCTTTCCTATAATCATTTAGGACTTACAGTCGTTATATAACCAGCCGGGTTATTTTTTTGGGACTGTAATGAATTTCACATATATATGGTTTGTATCTTTATGGTTCCACTCAAATGAGGATGGGTTTCCTTTTTGGGCCTGGTTCCTCTCAGGGTTTCTTCCTCGCAACTACTGGGGGAGTTTTTTCTTGCTGTCGGCGATGCTCATTAGAGATGTGTAAGGGTTACAGGAAATTTTTAAATTCCTTTATACTTTGTAAGCCCCTACTTTTCATTGTTGTACCGTATAAAGCTGCTTTGCGGCAATGCCAATTTGTAAAAGCTCTATACAGACAAAATGAATTGAATTTCGATTTGCAGCATTTAGCAGATGCTCTTATCCAGAGCAACTTACAGCAGAGCTTTATAGTCTCTATCAGTGAACATATTCTTATACTGGTTTGTTAGAACACAGACAAAGTCCCATCCGTCAAATTCAGGTGGTGGGTGTTGTGTGGGTTTTCCTTTTTTTTTTTTTTTTTTTGGGATGTATGTTTCTCTACAGCATAGTTCTAATCTAAGTACTGCTGAAAAATGTAAGTTTTCAGACACAGTTTGAAGATACCCAGTGACTCAGCTGTCCGAATGTCCAGAAGAAGTTCATTCCACCATCTTAGAGCCAGAACAAGGAATAGCTTTTATGCATTTTTCCCCGTATCACTTGGTAGTGGGAGGGATCGGTCTCGCAGTGCTAGAGAATCTGAGGGAATGTGGTGCAGTGCAAGGTGTGATAAGTGCTTTGCGGTAGGAAGATACAGGTCCATTTTTGGATTTGAAGGCAAATGTTAGTGTTTTAAATTGAATTACAGCAGATACAGGAAGCCGGTGGAGAAACCGTAGCAGTGGTGTGGTGTGGGAAAATTTGGGAAGGTTGAAAACAAGCCATGCAGTTGCATTCTGGATCATTTGCGGGATTCGAATAGCTCTCAAAGGCAGACCGTCCAGGAGGCAGTTGGAGTAATCTAGTCTTGAGATGACAAAGGAGTTGAATATGTATCTGAATGGCCTTACTGGAAAGAAATGGATAAATCCTTCAGATATTAAAGAGAAGACATTGACATGATGGAGAAAAATAAGTGATACGAGAAGAGAGGGACAGGCAATTGTCTATGGTTACTCCAAGGCTTCGTGCAGTGCCTGAAGGAGCGATCACAGCATTGTCCAAGGAAATTGCAACATCTTGATGTGGGGATGAGTCAGCTGGGATGAACAACAATTCAGTCTTGCTGGGATGTAAGAGCTGTAGGTCAAACCATAATATTTATTCTGTGGCTTTGCAGATTTCTAAAGGTGTTGATGAAAACATATATATTTTTTCTCGCATTTATAAAACTGCATTTGGAATAAAAACAAGCTTGGTTTTGGTGGAGGTATTGTCATCACCAGCAGGAGTTTGTCTGTCAGCTTTTCCTGTGAAAAAAATCCTGACCACACCCATGCAAGGATTTTCACCAAACTTGATGGGGACACTACCCTACGTGAGTCACACAGATGCCTTAATTTTGAAATATTAATATAAAAGCTAAAGGTCAGAGTAAGCTCAAACAATTTCAAAACATTGAAACGAGTGTTGATATACGTATGTTCTGGTACTATAGAACACGAGTAGAAAACCATTTATATAGCCTTTCAGATGAGACCTTGAGTAACTATGAAAAGTTGAACCCAACCTTTTAATAAATCTGTTAGACAAGAGATTGTTTTTATTTTTGTAATTTCATCACATCCAAATACATGTCAGAAGAAAAGTACATGGGTAACTAAATCTAATACCATATCAGGCTCATGGGTATTTCTACATTATCTATGCTGTATGGCTTAAGAACCTTGCACTATATGATTGTACCAGTTCTAAAATATTAATTATCCAACAATTCTACAATACCTCACCTACTGCAGCGAACTGGGTTACACCTCACTGTCTGTGGTGAGAGGCACGTAAAAGAACCATTGCTGTAATTCGCAAATAGTACGCCATTCATTGCCATCAGCATGTTTCTGCCCTGCGATGGCCTGGCAAGCTGTCCAGGGTGTACTCTTGTCTCACCTGGAGTCAGCTGTGATGGGTGCCAGCCTCTCCATGAGCCTAATTAGGATTGGGCGATTCAGAAAATAAATGATTGGATGAATGTACCTGAACGTATTTCAATGAACTATTCACCAATAAACAGAAAAGGGGGAAAAGTTGATATGTAAATGAAACAGGAATAAGTAATGAATTACAGTCGGCCCCCAAATTACGAAACCCCCTGGTTACGAAAATCCTGGGTTACGAAAAACATTTTCCTAAGTTTTCGTCCCCGGGATACGAAAACAACCTCCTCTTACGAAAAGCGCCATTCAAAATTCAAATGCGCCAATCGAAATTTCACACAATACGTGAGTTGCTCTCTCCCAGCATCCCACCCTACTGGCCTTGCATTGGCTAAGAGGGATGACGCAGCTGAACGTGATGCATACTTCCTGTTTGTCACACACATGAAGGACAGTTGACTGTTGGTTTGTTTTGAGATTGATCATGCAGCGTTATACAGTATTTCGTTATCACTGAAACCCCTCTACAATCAGGATGATATTGAACCAGAAGGAGACCTTAAAGCGGAAATACAGTGAGGACCTCTGATCTTTCAAACAGGTACTGTAATTACGCTTTAAATAAAACATCCCGTCCATGTGTGTGTGTGTGTGTGTATGAGCGAGAGAGAGAGAGAGAGAGAGAGAGAGAGAGAGAGAGAGAGAGAGAGAAAGAGTGTGTGTGTGTGTGTGTGTGTGTGTGTGTGTGTGTGTGTGTGTGTGTGTGTGTGTGTGAGAGAGAGACAGAGAGAGAGGGAGTGTCTGTGTGTGTGTGTGTGTGTGTGTGTGTGTGTGTGAGAGAGAGAGAGAGAGAGAGAGAGAGAGAGAGAAAGACTGTTAAACTAGTTCGACTTCAAGCGTAAATGGTCAAGAAATTAAACATTCATCAGAGACAATGAAGCCATGCTACTCTGGCGGGCTTTGGAGAGGGGTGTGGCTCATCACCTCTGTCCCCTATTTATTGCGTCATGTTAGGGGTTCAATATTAACAGAGGCAGAAGGAGGCTTAACTCTTTATTTTTCAGTTTAGTTTTTTAAGTTGTTTAATTCAGTAAATGTTTAATAAATGTGGTGCATGTGAGCTCATCTGGAATTCCGATCCCTGAAGGAATCAAGTTAAAGTTGAGTTTGGACCTCCAATCTGTCAAGCAGGGAATGCGCTTTGAATTCCACGTCTTGTGGGCGTGGCCCTCAGCGCTATAATAAACATTTAATGTGTATAAAATACACATTTAATGCATACTGTATTGTGTGTCTGTGTGTGTGTGTGTGTGTGTGTGTGTGTGTGTGTGTGTGTGAGAGAGAGAGAGAGAGAGAGAGAGAGAGAGAGGTGTGTGTGTGTGTGTGTGTGTGTGTGTGTGTGTGTTTGTGTGTATGTGTGTGTGTGTGTGTGTGTGTGTGTGTGTGTTAATAAAAATGTTTAATAATGATTTAATAAATAAATATGTTAATAAAATTATGTAATTTGTTATTAAAATGTTTAAATGGTTTAATAAATAATTTTCTTTTACTTTTAACACATATTTCATACAAAATGGGTGTACTTTTATCATTTTTAAAGGGTTTATGGGGGAGTCTTGGGAGCCTTGGAACGAATCAGGCGTTTAACAAGTAAAATGCGACCCTTACTGGCGAAACTCCCGCATTACAAAAAAGGCGCTGGAACGGATTGATTTCGTAAGTAGGGGGCCGACTGTACTACTAACAACAAAATTTAGTCTGAGAAAATCCATTAAAAATATATATTGGGTAAACTCTGCACTTTTGAATGCCTCTGATCTGAATCTGAATACAGACGATCCCCAACTTACGAACATTCATTTTATGAACATCCGGAGATACGAACAGGGTTGTCCGAGGTCAAAAGTGAAAGTAAAATGAAATTGAAGAACAAGTAGAAATAGAAATGGAATAAAATCTATAGAAAGCTATATCATAAATATAAGTATGAAATATGATTAAATATGATCCTGAGGTACTTAATACTGGGCTCCAGCAGTGGGGCGTGGCTGACACATGCTTCACACCATAGGAGGTCAGGGAAGAGAAGCAGAACTGATACATTTCTGAACTCGTGCCAAAACTTTCAAAGAAGAAACAAATTGACTCCAGTATTATAATGAACTGGATAAGAGTGAAACTCTGTAAATCTGATCAGATCCGTTGTGATGTGCTTGAGAGGAACCAGGAGTTTAAACACGGGACATAATGATATTGATAATGTACAGATGATTATGTAGAGAGAGAGAGAGAGAGAGAGAGAGAGAGATTGTATACAGTACAAACTCGTATAGGTTACTTATAAAATGTTTAAAGCAGTGGTTCTTAACCTTGTTGGAGGTACCGAACCCCACCAGTTTCATATGCACATTCACCGAACCCTTCATCAGTGAAAAATAAAAATATGACTTTTTACAAATTCAAGACACAGGTACTGTTACGTTCTTGTATTCCCCATCTCCGTGCAGTTTCATGAAGTGTTCCTTTAGTTTTGCTGGTGTGAGACTAGAGTTGCTCAACTTGGCATTGCAAATCATTCAGATAGGATGCTGAGTTCCATCACGTTCTGTGATGCATGTGAATCCATGTTGTACATATTCATCCGAACACTTTCTTTATTTGCTCGACATAGTTAGTATGGATTAAAATATTCCGAAAAAAATCTCACGACTTCACACATTGACTACTGAGCGCGCTAAATTCCCACGGCACTGATTGGCCAAGCAATGTAATGTGATCATCTGCAGCCAGTGATGGCCAAGCGGGGCGTGTCATCACTAATTGACATGATGAGTCGGGTGTGTCCTGACCTCCGTGGCAGAGGCTCCACCGAACCCCTGAGACCGACTCACCAAACTCCTAGGGTTCGTTCGAACCCAGGTTGAGAACCACTGGTTTAAACATATGTTCCCCTCTAAAGAATGCCCTGTAACGACTTACAAACAAATTCATCTAATGAACAGCTGTCTGGAACCCAACTCGTTCATAAGCTGGGGAGCGTCTGTATTTGATGCTGGTCTGCTGTATCTCTGAATGTAATCGAAGTACATCCTATTAAGGAAGAAAAACAATGTTTTCATCCATCTGTTATTGTCTGTTATGAGGCATCACCTAATACCACTCAGAGGTCAGTCAGTTCTGTGTAACAAAACCTAAACAAGGCCGTTTTATCTGAAATTCTGAAAGCTGAGAGCTAATATCTTTGATCCAAATTAAGACTTCTGGCAGCACTCAGGGCCTAACATCGTCCCCAGGTATAATTTTGTGATTTTCCGTGTTAAATAAAGACACAGGCTACTTTTCTATACTCTCCTAACTGAAGAGGCAACACACAGAAGATTTGTATTCCCTATTTCTGAGTAGATTAAAATGTTCTGGCATCATGTGGCCTGTTCACGGATTTATATAATGTGTGTGGATGTGATCAGTACAGCATGCTGCAGAGAAATAAATCCGAACACTGCTGGTGCTTCTCCTACACACCAGATTAAATTACCTGCCATCTCATAAACATACCCATCTGTCATCCTTCTGTTCACCTATACACTTGAATTTTATCTTCTGTCACAATCTCATATGATGGAGATGATGATATAAAGTTATAACATCTGACTGCTGTAAGTATGCCAGAGGCCTATGGAAAGGTGAAAAGCCTTTATTGGTGGGATCTCAGCCAGCATGTGGGTGGTGCATGGGCTGAAAAATGGCTCCTATATGGGATTGGCCACACACTTCATGATGTTGTTTGTCCCTTGAGGTTGAAGATGACCATGACTTCACATCAGATGTGTGATCCACAGCTGTGGGTTCCGAGATTGTTAGTGAGGCCAATCTGAGCCCGAAATGCTCACCCACACAGAGGACATGTGTGGGTGGGTGCTGCAATGTAAGTGGAGATAGCTCGAGCTTTGCGCGCTGCACCTTTCTGTGGACCTCTGCGGTTCATCGCTTCTCTGTTGCACAGGCACCTGTGAAGACTTTGCTTCGCCAAGCTGAGCGATTGGTAGCAAGCTGCTCCCAAGTGATGACGTTGATATTCATTTCCTGGAGGGACGTTTTACGGATGTCTTTGAAGCGTTTCTTCTGTCCCCCAACTGAATGCTTCTGTCCCGCAACTGTCCATCATTCTGACAACATGGCCTGCCCATCTGACCTGCGCTTTCTGAAGGAAACACATTCACACACACTCCATAGTGGTCCCATGACAACTGTCCATGTAAGCCCCACATGGATATGCCTGGACTACATTGTGTAAGACCGAAAATAAAGCATCTAAACTGGATCTAATGTGGGTCAACTAAGTGCATCCAACTTCAACAAGTCCAGATGGACCCCCAATGTGGGCCCTAGTTGGGTCATCTACCTACCTACTAGGTGTGGGTACTGCCAAGATTTTATGTACTGCAATATATCGTAATTTCTAACATGTATTGCAATATGTATTGCGATATATTGCAAGAAGAATTTTTAATTAAAAGTGAGCCTGTTCTTGACAGCATGTATTCTTTATTTCAAAAAGAGAAATCAACAGCATTAAAAATATTGTTTTTATTCATTAATATAAAAATTCTAAACATCAGAAAAAATCTACTTGTGAAAATTTAATGTTTTAAACTTTGGCACAAACATTATCACTGAAATAGAACTGCATATTCAGCAAGATAAGCCATTTCAATATATTACATACACATAAATATTAGAATGGTGTAAGTGCATCTAGTGCTTTTATTAGCATATTGTGAAGCCTTAATCATTAATGCATGCATATTACATTTTTAAGGCAGGATTAAAGGTGGAGCATCATCCGCGCATGTGTATCACTGTATCATGGACGACTACTACTCATCAGTGGAAAGTCCACCTATTACAAAGGGAACGGCAAAGGAAGAGACACTAGTCACAACTCAAAAGGAAGGCCACAAGAAAATAGCGAGAATTGTCCTCGGTGTGGTGGAAATAGTCATCCCAAAGCCAAATGTCCTGCCAGAGAGACTAACTATACCATATTTAGAAAGAAAAGTGTGGTGGTCTAGTGGTATAGGGCACTGGATCGCTGATCCAAAGTTTGGGGGTTCGAGTCCCACTCTCCACAAGGTTGTCACTGTCCCCCCCAGTGCAGCTAACTGGGTTATCAAAGGCGGGCCATGTCTGTCACTGTCTATGGTGAAAGGCATGTAAAAGAACCATTGCTGACTTTCGTAAAGAGTAGCTGCAAAGTTGTCAGCGTGTTTCAGTCCCTTGCTAAAGGGTTGTGACAGGAAGGGCATCCGACGTAAAAACCTCTGCCAAATCAAACGTGCGAATCAGACGATTCGCTGTGGCGACTCCTGAGTAAAAGGGGGAAAAGCCGAAAGGAAGACAGACAGACAATGTAGAAAGAAAGGTCATTGGGCTCAAGTGTGTAGGTCAGGAAAACGTGTGTATGAAATAACTGAAACAGACGATGCATTCTTAGGTACATTTGTAAGAGTACCACTTAAAGGAGCAAGATTTGATGCAGTAAGTGAAGCCCCAACCAAACCCTGGCTGCTAAAGGTCAAGGTCAGAAACCACCCTGTCAGATTCAAGATTGGCACAGGGGCAGATGTGACCCTGATGTCCACATCAGATCTTCCTGACACAGTGCACAAAGCCTCGTTAGATCCAGCAGATAGAAATCTAGCAGGCGTCGGAGACTACAAACTCAAAGTGTGTGGTCAATTATGAACACAGCTGATCTGGGAAGGCAGAACAGTTGAATAGAAAGTGTATGTTGTAGAAGACTCAGAGCTTCACATGCCACTACTTGGACGTCCACGAGCGAAGCTTTGAACATCGTCACGAAAGATGCACGTTTGGACTCGGTGGCTGCAGCACAAGTACACACCTACAAGGAATTGCACCCCCAACTATTTTCTGGCCTCGGCAACACAAAGAGGGAGTACAAAATAAAACTGATGATATTGATAATGGCTTTCACATCAAGGTCACTGACTTCTACAGAGCAAAAGTACGCTCAAGTGGAGAAAGAAGCCCTGGCTATGACTTGGGCATGTGAGAAGTTTGCCACATACCTTGTCAGCCTTAAATTCCTCATAGAAACAGATCACAAACCCTTGCTGTCCTTACTGGGAAAGAAAGAACTTGACCTGTTGACTCCATGGGTTCAACGATTTCGCATGCGACTTATGCGATTTCAGTATGATATCACGTAGGTGCCTGGTAAGAGCCTAGTCCTCGCCGACACCCTGTCAAGGGCGCCAGTCCGTTACAAGCTGTCAAACACTGAGGAATCATTGGAGAGCGATACAGATGCTTATATGAACTCTGTGATCCATAGTATGCCAGCATCTCAGAAATATCTGGATGAACTTCGTTATCAACTTCAACAAGACGAAGTCTGCAAGGAACTGATCAGATTGTGTAACGAAGGGCGGCCAGAGAAATCAAAACTTCAAGGCGCAGTTAAAGCTTATCACCCCTTTTGTCATGAGCTGTGTCGAACAAGGTCTTCTCTTGAGAGGAAACAGACGTGATACCAATTTCAATGCGGCTTAAGGTACTAGACACCCTCTACAAGTGAGTGTATGATTAACCACCTGAAATCCTTATTCGCAAAGCATAGTATACCAGAAGTAGTGATGTCTGACAACGGACCTCAATACTCATCTTCTGCTTTCCAAGAGTTTGCACAAAACTACAGGTTCTCACACGTCACAAGCAGCCCAACTTATCCCCAGAGTAATGGAGAAGCTGAGCAAACAGTCAACACTGTGAAAGCCTTGTTGAAGAAAGAGACTGATCCTTATCTCACCCTACTGGCTTACAGGCTGACTCCCCTACAAAATGGGTATAGCCCATCAGAGCTTCTAATGGGATGCTGTCTAAGAACAACGGTACCAGTACTTACTGAATCTCTTGAACCAAAGATACCTGATCTTAAGCAGCTGAAACAGAAAGAAACGCAAGCAAGGTTGACTCAGAAGATCAACTTTGGCTAATGGCATCGAGCACAGACGCTTAGCGATCTATAGCCTGGACAACATGTTTATACTAAAGGTTTAGGCAATGCCACTGTTCTGGAGAAAACACCACAGCCACGATCTTATGTAATAGAAACTCCATCCGGTACCTACAGGAGGAACCATTGGGAACTTACATCAACACCAGGTGACCCAGCTGCTGCTCCTTCGAAGTGAACGCCAGTGTCGCTAACGATTTCATCACCATCAACATTATCTAAAGCTGCCACGACCCGGTCGGGAAGACTGGTGATCCCGCCAAAGAAGCTTGACTTGTGAACTTCAAAAGACTTTAATGCATGTTGTTTAACTTTTGAAGTGATCCAAAACACTGTTTAGTTTAATGCATGCCTTCTGTTAGTTGCATGTCAACGTTAGTTTCCTTAATATGTGTTATTGTTCGGTTGTGCCAAAGGACCTTAATTCAGGGATTGTCATTTTGACAGATTTGTGCCAAAGACTGGGACCTGTGCTCAAGGTCATTTTTTGCCGCGTTAAGTCAGTTAATCTGAACAATCCTGAAAGAAAGGGGGATGTGCTATAATCATTAGTGCGCTATTAGCAGGATGTATCTGTAATAGGTAATAGTACTGGAGTTATGCCCCTTCGGGTTTTGTGTGTACTACGTCATGAAGAAGTGTGTGTGGTCATCTTGACACACCCATATCAACTGAGCAGTTCATTAAAGTATTCTGTGAACCAAACTGATGTTACGCGTTAGTTGAAGGTAACATTACAATTACAGCCAAGACTAAATCCACAAGCCATAATCACCACAGCCATGTTTCGGCAAACTTAATCAACACCATATTTATTTCCATCCAGGGTTGGGTTCATTTTTCACTGACATCCTCAGCTGATGAAGAAAAAATTGCACTACTACATTAAAGACTTTTCCAGAATGACCTAAAGACTTCCAAAAGGTACCAGTTCATGCGTAAAAATGATATGTCGTGCTCCCTGATCTATGCTTTCACTATTCAAGCCCCAATTTTATATCCAGGCCCTTATGTGGGGCAATTTTCAGGTTTTTCTCATTAATGCAACTGAGCAGTTGTCAGTTAAGAGCCTTGCTCACTTGGCACTCCAAAATGAAATTCGGATAGGACCCATTTTCAGTGTAGGCAGGTCAGTGTAGACACATTATTATTATTATTATCATCATTATTATTATTATGAGTAGTTTTTTTTTCCTTAAGTCTGACAGCCAGATTTTGTGTTGCTTAGGATTCAACTTGTTTGCATTTGATTTCTTTTTGAAGTTTCACATTTTTTCCTGCTCAACATCTGCCTTCTAATGAGTTCAAGAACATCTTCACCCACCCTATCTATCTACACATGAGTCTGAGTCAACAGACAGATGGGCCCGGTGCAATGCTAAATATCATTCCTCGTTTCTGTGCCAAAGATCCCAGTCCCAGTGACCCGCAGGATGACAGGCCATTGGAACTGACTCCACATGTCATGAAGACCCTCAAGATGCTAATACTGAATCAACACCAATCCATGGTTAGATAACATGGCAAGAGTCTTCAGTTCATCCACCAGCCTCATCTTGGAATTAACCCTTGAACTCCCGAATTATTTTTTAACAGTTAAAAAAAATGTATCACTATTTTTTCCTAATCAAAAAGGCCTAAGGAAACAGCCCAAAGACATTTATTTCAACAAAATTATAATAACAATCATAATAATAATAATAACAATCACAAATTCGTGAACAACACAATCCTGCAAACGCAAGGTTGTCTCACAGCTGACAGAGGCACGTGAGAGCAAGCTGTGTTGCATCAGATGATGCAACAACAAGTATAGAACAAATTCTGAATGACAGCAGCACTGAGTACAATACATCTAGTGGTTATTCGCATTTTTTTGAAAGAGGACCATATGGTCCTGTGGGCGTTAAAGGGTTAAAAGTGCCATCATTTCTCTGCTTAATCATATCTACACTCATCTGGACCAGCCTGAGGGTTATACTTTCTATTTTTCCAATGCATTCAGCATCATCAGGCTAACCCGCCTGGGTGAGAAGCTGACATCGATGGAGGTTGACGCCTCTTGTGTCTTGGATTGTGGACTACCTGACTGGAAGACTGCAGTATGTGCACCTATAGCACTGTGTGTCGGACACAGTGGTCAGCAACACAGGAGCACTACAAGGGACCATCTTTTCCCATTTCATCTTCACCCTCTACACAACTGATTTCAGCTACCGCACAGAGAACTTACATCTTCAGAAGTTTTCTGATTACTTTGCTGTAGTTGGATGTATCAGTGGAGATAATGAGATGGAGTATCGGGCTGCGGTGAATTCCTTCATCACAAAATGTGAACATTATCATCTACAGTTTAATGTGACAAAGACATTGATTGTGGATTTTAGGAGATTCAAGACACCGCTTTCCATCCAGGGTGACAATGTGGAAATGGTGGAGGTTCATATTGACCATAAACTGGACCGAGTTAAGAACACTACTGCACTTCACAAGAAGGGACAGAGCCGTCTATTTTTTAACGGGGTTAAGGTCTTTTAACATCTGTTGGGCATTATATGGACCTCTATATGTTGGACCTCTATGCTGTTGCATGCTGCTGAAGCAGGCTGAGGGTCACAGATACAAACAGACTGAACAAACTGATCCATAAGGCCGGTAACATTGTGGGAATGGAACTGGACTCAACTGACAGTGGTGAAGGAGAGGCGAATGCTGTCCAAAATAAAGACAATATTGAACAAAACCTCCCACGAGCTTCACAACATGCTGATCAGTCACAGGAGCCATTCAGTGAGAGACTGATATCACCGAAATGCACCACTGTGGCACACAGGAAATCATTTCTACCTGTGAACATTACACTGCACAAACTCATCCCTACAGCAACAACATTCACTGTTCTACATTTAAATTCTAGTGTTTATAATATTGATAAACCTGTACAGATCCCTCACTGACTCCATTCACTCTGTATCAGTTTATATAAATATTACTAATCTCTCATTTTAGACGTACGTAAAGATATATTGTACATATAAAGAATCTGCATGTATGCTTGTATATACAGACACATATATAAACATATATTATGTAATATTTGTCTTTTTCTGAAAGTTTCTTTATTGAGACTTTATTTTTATCTCACTCTTACTGGTATGGAGCAACTGTGGGCACACAATTTCCTTTGGGCTCAATAAAGTATTTTGATTTTTATATCCCTTTCCATACATGCCTGTGTGTGTGTGTGTGTGTGTGTGTGTGTGTGTGTGTGTGTGTGTGTGTGTGTGTGTGTGTGTGTGTGTGTGTATATATATATATATACTTCTGCGTGGACAGCACTGTGCCAACACGGAGGGTACGGTGCTTCTCCAACAACCACCCATGGGTCACCCCTGAGCTTAAAGTCCTCCTGAACAAGAAAAAGAGGGCTTTCATCTCAGAGGACAGAGAAGAGAGCAGAGAAGGTCCAGCATGAGCTCAGTGGAGAATCAGGAGGGCAAAGAAGGACTATGGGAAGAAGATGGAGGAGAAGCTGGCTCAGAACAGCGTGCGGGGCGTCTGGAGAGGACTAAAGACCATGTCTGGATTTGGGCAGAGTGTCAGAGGGACAGCTGATGGTGACCAGCGCTGGGCGGATGAACTAAACTGTTACTTCAACAGGTTTGAGTCTCCCCCCGCCCCCTCCGCTCCCCTCCCCGTTCCCTCCCCTCTTCACACGTCTCCAGACCAGCTGACACCTCCCCCTCCCAGGCCAACTTCACTTGACTGCTACAGCCCGACAGACACATCCCCCTCCCTCTGCAGCCACACAGCCCCCTCTCCCTCATCAGACCAGGTGAGGAGACAGCTGGCGACTAAATCCCAGAGGAAATCTGAAGGACCTGATGGCATCAGTCCCAGGCTGCTGAGGACCTCGCAGACCAGCTCTGTGTTTGGTACTATGCTACCTGTACAACCTGAGCCTCAGCCTGGAGAAGGTTCCGTCCTATGGAAGACCTCCTGTGTGGTTCCGGTTCCCAAAACAGCACAAGCGAAGAACCAGCCCACTACAGACCTGTCGCCCTGACCTCCCACCTCATTAAGATCATGGAAGGCTCCTCCTTGAACACCTCCGCTCTATGGTGAGCCCCACCTAGACCGCTGCAGTTTGCCTACAGGCCCAACATCGGATGAAGGCCCGTCATCTACCTTCTGCAGCGGGCACTAACCCACCTGGAGATCGCCGGCAGCGCTGTGAGGTCATGTTCTTTGACTTCTCCAGCGCCTTCAACACCATCAGGCCAGCGCGTCTGCGAGGAAGCTGGAGGGCGTGGGAGTGGGCGGGCATCTTGCTGCCTGGATTATTGACTACCTCACTAACCGTCCACAGTACGTGCGGCTGCGCAGGCTGTAAGTCAAAGGTGGTAGTTTGCAGCAGGGGGCACGCCAGTGCAGAATCCTCTCACCCTTCCTTTTCAATATCTATACCTCGGACTTCATATATAACACAAACAGCTGCCACCTCCAGAAGTTCTCGGACGACTCGCCATCGTGGGCACGTGTGTCTGAGAGCAGGCTGGAGTACGGTCAGTCATCATTGACTTAGTGGACTGGTGTGGCGCAACCACCTGTGCTTGAACACCCAGGAAGGCGAAGGAGATGGTGATAAACTTCAGGAAAAGAGCACTCAAACACACACACACACACACTTACTAGTGAACATCCAGGGACAGGACATTGAGACAGTGGACAGTTTCAAGTACCTGGGTGTTCACCTTAATAATAAGCTGGACTGGTCCCACAACACCAACGCCCTGTACAAGAAGGGCCAGAGTAAGCCTCCATCTTCTGAGGAGACTCAGGTCCTTCGGCGTATCTGAACCTCTGCTCAGGACTTTTTATGACTCTGTGGTAGCCTCTGCAATCCTCTCGCTGCCATCTGCTGGGCCCCAGGCAGCACAGGCGGGACAGAAAGAGACTGAACAAGCTGGTCCAGGAGGGCCAGCTCTGTCCTCGGCTGCCCACTGGACTCTGTGGAGGAGGTGAGTGAGAGGAGGATAGTTGCAAAGCTCATATCCATCCTGTTCAACATCTATCACCCACTGCACCAGACTGTAGAGAGGCTGGTAGCTCCTTCAGTGGGCGACTGAGAGCATCCTCAGTGCAGGAAGGAGCGCTTCACCGCAGGTCGTTCATTCCCACAGCTATCAGACTGTACAGCGCCACTTTGTAACTGTCTGTGAAAATACTGGTTATGTGCAATAAAAAACCCCGTGCACTTTAATCAACCCACATCTACCCCACTGACTGCGAACCATATCAACCCATCTCTGCCCTCAGATACATTACACACTTTAATATAGGCCAGTCTATAAAGTTGCTCCATTCTTTTCTTTATTGTTTATTAATTTTATACTATTTATGTATCTACTTATTTATTTACTTATATAATATATATCGTGTGTATGTTTGTATTTGTATCTATTTTTGCACCCCCTACTGATGATACCTTAAGAGCCTGTAACAGGGAATTTCTTCATTGTGTGATTAATAAAGCTGTATCTTATCTTATATATTTATATATATATATATATATATATATATATATATATATATATATATATATATATATATATATGTGTGTGTGATTTTCTGAGTAGATCCTTCCGTAGGAGAGTGCTCAATACTTTTTGGTAGAGCAAATAACAATAAAACTAAAACGACAGGACAAAGACTTTCTATTGAAACTCCATTTATGTAGTTACGTAGTCCACATCCATTTCCATCCTTTTTGCAAAATCTACTAACATCTGTCCTGTGTTCCTGTCCTGAATACCAAACCTGCCCATCACTTCCTCGTCCCCTCGGTTTCCTGCACCAACATGTCCATTGAAGTCTGCCCCAATGACCACTCTTTCACCTCTGGGGGTACTCTGCATCACTTCATCTATCTCATTCCAGAATCTCTCCTTTTCTTCTAGCTCACGTCCTGCGTGTGGGGCATAAGCACTAACAACATTGAACATCACGCCTTCAATTTCTAACTTGAGACTCATCACTCTGTCTGACACTCTTTTCACTTTTAGAACATTCCTGACAAACTCCTCCTTCAAGATGACTCCTACTCCATTTCTCTTCCCATCCACACCATGAAAAAACAGCTTAAACCCTGCTCCTAAGCTTCTAGCCTTGCTACCTTTCCACCTGGTCTCCTGAACACACAGTATGTCCACCTTCCTCCTCTGCATCATGTCAGCCAGCTCTCTAGCTTTTCATGTTATAGTTCCAACATTCAAAGTCGCTACTCTCAGTCATTGACCCATGCCTTTCCTCTTCTCTCTCTGCCTACGAACACGCCTCTCGCCTCTCCTTCTTCGACCAACAGTAGTCCAATTTCCACCAGCACCCTGTTGATTAACAGCACTGATGGCGGTCACATATATATATATATATATATATATATATATATATATATATATATATATATATATATATATATATATATATATATATATATATCTTCTTCTTTTACTTTCGGCTGCTCCCTTCAGGGATCGCCACAGAAAATCATCCGCCTCCACCTCACCCTGTCCTCTGCATCTTCTTTTCTGACTCCAACGACCTTCATGTCTTCCTTCACCACATCCATAAAGCTCTTCTTTGGTCTTCCTTGAGGCCTTCTGCCTGGTAGTTCCAACCTCAGCATCCTACTGCCAATATACTCACTATCCCTCCTCTGTACATGTCCAAACCATCTCAATCTAGCCTCTCTGACTTTGTCTCCAAAACATCTTACATGGGCTGTCCCTCTGATATACTCATTTCTGATCCTATCCATCCTCGTTACTCCCAGAGAGAACCTCAACATTTTCATCTCCGCTACCTCCAGCTCTGCCTCCTGCCTTTTCCTCAGCGCCACTGTTTCTAATCCATACAACATCGCTGGCCTCACCACCGTCTTGTACACTTTTCCCTTCATTCTTGCTGACACTCTCCTATCGCACATCACATCGGACACTTTTCTCCAACCATTCCAGCCTGCCTGCACACGTTTCTTCACCTCTTTTCCACACTCTCCATTGCTCTGAATTGTTGAGCCTAAGTACTTAAAATCCTCCACCTTCGTTATCTCTGCTCCCTGTAACATCACCGTTCCTCCTGGGTCCTTCTCATTCACACACATGTATTCTGATTTTCTGAGGCTAACCTTCATTCCTCTCCTTTCCAGGGCATACCTCCACCTCTCTAGATTTTCCTGCACTTGTTCTCTGCTCTCACTACAGATCACGATGTCATCTGCAAACATCATAGTCCATGGAGATTCTTGTCTCACCTCGTCTGTCAGCCTCTCCATCACCATAGCAACCAAGAAGGGCACAGAGCTGACCCTTGATGCAGTCCCACCTCCACCCTGAATTCGTCGGTCACACCGACAGCACACCTCACCGCTGTCTTACATCTCTCATACATGTCCTGCACCACTCTAACATACTTCTCTGCCACTCCAGACTTCCTCATGCAATACCACAGTTCTTCTCTTGGCACCCTGTCATATGCTTTTTCCAGATCCACAAAGGCACAATGTAGCTCCCTCTGACCGTCTCTGTACTTCTCTATTAACATCCTCAAAGCAAACATTGCATCTGTGGTGCTCTTTCTTGGCATGAAACCAAACTGTTGTTCACAAATGCTGACCTCTGCCCTTGGTCTAGCTTCCACTATTCTTTCCCATAACTTCATCGTATGGCTCATCAACTTTATCCCTCTGTAGTTGCTGCAACTCTGCATGTCTCCCTTGTTCTTAAAAATGGGCACCAGCACACTTCTCCTCCACTCCTCCGGCATCTGCTCACTCTCTAGTACCTTGTTGAATGTTCTTGTCAGAAAATCTACTGCTACCTCTCCTAGACACTTCCATACCTCCACAGGTATATCATCAGGACCAACTGCCTTTCCATTCTTCATCCTCTTCAATGCCCTTCTCACTTCACCCTTATTGATCTTTGCTACATCCTGCTCCTCAATGGTCACCTCTTCTACTCTTTTTTCTCTCATTTTCCTCATTCATCAGCTCTTCAAAGTACTCTTTCCATCTTCCCAGCACACTTCTGTCATCAGTCAATACATTTCCCTCTCTGTCCTTTATCAATCTAACTTGCTGCACGTCCTTCCCATCTCTATTTCTCTGCTGTGCCAACCTGTATAGATCATTTTCTCCCTCTTTACTATCCAACCTATCATACAAGTCATCATACACCCTCTGTTTGGCCTTAGCCACTGCTACTTTCGCCTTACGCTGTGTCTCCCTGTACTCCTGTTTACTCTCTTCGGTCCTCTCAATGTCCCACTTCTTCTTGGCTAACCTCTTCCTTTGTACACACTCCTGCACTTCCTCATTCCACCACCAAGTCTCCTTATCTACTTTCCTTCCAGAGGACACACCAAGTACTCTCCTACCTGTGTCCCTGATCACATTTGCTGTGGTTGTCCAGTCATTTGGAAGCACTTCCTGGCCACCCAAAGCCTGTTTCAACTCCTCCTTGAAGACAACACGACACTCTTCCTTTTTCAGCTTCCACCACTTTGTCTTCTGCTCTGCCTTTGCCTTTTTCACCTTTCTCACCATCAGAGTCATCCTGCACACCACCATCCTATGCTGTTTTGCAACACTCTCACCCACTATGACTTTGCAGTCACTGACTTCCTTCAAATTACATCGCCTACACAAGATGTAGTCTACCTGTTTGCTCCTACCTCCGCTTTTATAAGTCACCCTATGCTCATGTTTCTTCTGGAAGAAAGTATTCACCACAGCCATTTCCATCCTTTTTGCAAAATCTATCAACATCTGTCCTTCTGCGTTCCTGTCCTGGATACCAAACCTGCCCATCACTTCCTCGTCCCCTCTGTTGCTTGTACCAACATGTCCATTGAAGTCTGCACCAATGACCACTCTTTCACCTCTGGTGGTACTCTGCATCACTTCATCTAACTCACTCCAGAATCTCCCCTTCTCTTCTAGCTCACATCCTGCCTGTGGGGCATAACAACATTGAGTATTACACCTTCAATTTCTAACTTGAGACTCATCACTCTGTCTGACACTCTTTTCACTTTTAGAACATTCCTGACAAACTCCTCCTTCAAGATGACTCCTACTCCATTTCTCTTCCCATCTGCACCGTGATAAAATAGCTTAAACCCTGCTCTTAAGCTTTTAGCTTTGCTACCTTTCCACCTGGTCTCCTGAACACACAGTATGTCCACTTTCCTCCTCTGCATCATGTCAGCCAGCTCTCTACCTTTTCTGTGCATAGTTCCAACATTCAAAGTCCCCACTCTCAGTCCTAGACTCATGCCTTTCCTCTTCTCGCTCTGCCTACGGACACGCCTCCCACCTCTCCTTCTTCGACGTCTTCGACCAACAGTAGTCCAATTTCCATCAGCACCCTGTTGATTGACAGCACTGATGGCGGTCATTGTTAACCCGGGCCTCGACCGATCCGGTATGGGGGTAATACTTCTGATTTGCATCATAAATATTTGGCATTGGTTTTACGTCGGATGCCCTTCCTGACACAACCCTCTGCATTTCTCCGGGCTTGGGACCGGCATGAGGGGGAGAGACACTGGTTAGTGCCCCCCCACCTCATGGCTGCATTTATATATATATATATATATATATATATATATATATATATATATATATATATATATATATATATATATGTATATATATATATATATATATATATATATATATATATATATGTGTGTGTGTGTGTGTGTGTGTGTGTGTGTTTGTGTGTGTGTGTTTGTGTCTGTCTGTGTGTATATCTGTGTCTATCTATTCGCCAACCTATCTATTTATGTATTTATCCATCATTGTACATGTTGAATACTCAGCATCAGAGTAATAAAGTTATAATAACAGCCATGTTGTCCTTCTTCTGCTCTCCCTTTGTTAGCAAGGCTCTTACTCCTGATTTATAGCAACATCAATTTTCAATCTTTGGAAACACTGATGGACCGGAAAATTAAACATGGCCAAATGACTTAGCAGGCTGTCCACTGCTCCACCAGCACCCCACCCCCATCTCTCTGTGTTACACTCACCTTTTCTATCTTTGTTGTACCCTCCATTTCAGAGTGCACATGAGGAAACACACACACACTTATCACAGTACCATCTGTCCCTCTCTGTGGTATGACGACCATGTATACTGTACATATAGTGTGTGTGTGTGTGTGTGTGTGTGTGTGTGTGTGTGTGTGTGTGTGTGTGTGTGTGTGTGTGTGTGTTTCATGCTGAGGAAACAAGTGTTTCATTATGTACCATTCATACCCACATACTCATCATATTGTTGGTTGAATATCATTAATGTTAAAGCTGTAAAATCAGGAACATGTCAAAGTGAAGAACAGAGTTGATGCAGTAACAGATAAAATAAAGAGAGAGACTTTATACAAAACAATATTATGTAAATTCATGTAAGGTATTTTTTATATTTTATATAAATTGTTATTATGTTATTAAATATAAATATCATTAAATCTGATACCTAGTTTTTACTCTCAGTGTTTGCCTTTAACGCAACTGTGTCAGGATTCTGCATGCTTTGCCACTAGGGGAGCTGTTCTGGGTTTTTTCTGTGTTTTTCTCCATGTGTCTCTCCTGGCTGAGAGGTGTGGCCTTGCCACCCCTCCTCCCCTCTGTCTACTCAGACCTGTTCCTCATATACTGTCCTATTTATACCCCCACAGACCATCTCCCTGATGTTGTCACTTCCTGTAATTCTGTCTGCACCAGCTCCGAGATCACTCTGCTTGTCTGTCTACCTGCCAGCCCTGCCTCAGCAAGTTCTACCAGTCTGCCGCCAGCCCGCCGCCAGCGTCTATGTCTTGTGTCTGTATTCTGATTTTCTGCTGCCTGGGAGCTCAAAATATAAGTCTCATTTTCCCAAGTGGCAGTGGTGGCTTAATGGGTAAGGTGATGGGTTACTAGACAATGAAGAGAAATCCCAACATGCTCCAAAGGTCAGTGGTTTAATACATACTATCACCACTGTTGGGCCCTTGAGCAAGGCCCTTGTATGAAACAGAAATGACGATTGTACTCTGCTTTGGATAAGAGTCTCTACTGTATGCTGTAAATGCTGCCCTGTAGCCTGAATGCTGGCCAGTTGAGAGTGTGGCAACCTTGAGCCATTATCAGAAGGATCCTTCAGACTGCCCAAGTGTCTTTTTTTCCCCTCCACTTTCACCTTCTTTTCTTTATGAACAGCTTTATTCTAGTAATGCACTTTAATCAGCACTGTTTGCTTTCTGTTTCCCACAGCTACATTACATTCAGAGTGAACAGGGAACTCAGCAGGGACTCGGTTATTGAGGATAGAATTGCTCGGGCATCGTAGTGTTCACAGAGCAGGCGAGTACACTTCACTGTGTCCTCCAAGGACATTTCCACTCATAAGCTGTATGAGGACTGCATGTGAGTGAATGAGTGGGGGTGGTGGTGGTGGTGGTGGTGATGGTGCTGGATAGCATGTCTTATGGATCAGAATCAATCACACGCTCTTTAAAACGTTCCTGCAGTCCGTCTGAAGCTTGGCGTGTTTTTGTTTTATATTTAACAAGATTTGAAAGGAATCATTTATTCAGCAGATTCTTAAAATGTCACATCGCAATGTTTATGGAGAGACATGATTTAGTAAGAACTACAAATGGCAGGTTGTCACTACAGGATGTTAAAGAAGAAATAAAAGAAAAAACAAGAAGGAGGGAAGGAAATAAGGAAGAGTACGGCAGGGAAGAAGGACGCAAGAAATGAATGAATAAAAGAAAAGAAAAGAATGCAGTCTGATGGAACCCTATCTCCACATGATTTATTATTACATGATAAACGAGGAAGTTTTAAGGAAATTGGACGGAGGGATACTTGGGACAAGAAGGCATGAAAGAAAGAAGAATAAATGAGGATAGGGTGACATGGAAGGAGAATAGAAGAGGCAAGAAAAGATGGACGTTTTGGATGAAGGAAGAAAGAATGAGGGTAGATGAGAGGAAACATGGGCAGTGGTGGCCTGGTGGTAAAGGTGCTGGATCACTGATCCTGATACCCCCATTTCACTGGAGCACGGCAGACTTACGGAAGTAAAAATGTTGTCATCCGCAAACGTTCCGCAATTATTCCTTTCTCTTCCGTATCATTCTGTGTGATTCCGTAGTCATTCCTTGAGTCTTCCTCCACTTCCGTACGCTTCTGGTAGGCCAAAATATTCCGCGAATGTGGCCGTTCACAGAAAAAAATTCTGTGGGTGTTCTGTGTGGTTCCGTAGTCCTTCCGTAAACATTCCGTCATTTCCGCAAGTGGTCCGCAGTCTTTCCTTTTATACCGCAAGTGTTCCGTAACTTCTCCGCAAGTCTTCCCTCCTCTTCCGTATGGTCAAAGGCGGCTATGGAACAGTCGCGTTTTTGCACGGATCACCACGGAATACTCACACTCCCGAACGAAAGGTATGGAATAGACAGGGAATAACCAAGACACACAGTAAAACATCCGTGACCAATGCACGGAACAAAGCAGAACGGTCACGGAATAAATACGGAACGTTTACGGAATAGTTACGAACAGCACGGAGGAGTTACGGAACACTCATGGAACTCACTTCTACTATAAATACTGGCGCGAAAGACAAAGCACCAGTCATTTCCAGCGACGCTACAATGCCAAAAGCCAAGAGGAAGACTACTACCAAATGACCATGGTCTCCAACACCGGAAACCCCAGTCCAAGAGCCTCGTGTTCAAGAAGCCGATGTTGACGCCGAGTCTGATGTTGCTTCTGTCGTCGACGCCGATGTCGCCGCTGTCCCAAGCAAGAAGGCCAGAGTATACTAGTATATAAAACTGTTGGTGGTTCAAGCCCCACTCTCCACGGGTTGTCACTGCTGCCCCCTAGTGCATTACCGGGGCTATCAAAGGCCAGCCATGTCTCTCACTGTCTATGGTGAGAGGTTCATGTAAAAGAACCATTGCTGACTTTCATCAAGAGTAGCTGCATCGCCGGCAGCGTGTTTCCGCACTGCGATGGTCTGGCGAGAAGTCCAGGGTGTACTCTGCCCTCGCTCGGCTAGTCGGCTAGGATGGGCGTCAGCCTCCCTGCGACCTTAATTAGGATTAAGCAGTTACAGAAAATGATGAGAGAAAACAAGAGTAAGTCTGCTCCGTGTGTATTCCATGAGCTGTGGGTTATTGAGCTCAGGGTGAGACAAACTTTACAGCAAATGAACATCTGAGCTGAAGGTCTGGGGAATATTTGTAAATGTGTGTCCGCCTACAGAGATGGAACAAAAGCATTAACAATCACTCAGACCCAAAACACATCAAGCAGCACAACAATAAGCAGGCGTGATGATGGACAAAATGATAATAAAGCTGTAGGCAAGGCCATATTGAGTGTGTGTGTGTGTGTGTGAGAGAGAGAGAGAGAGAGAGAGAGAGAGAGAGAGAGGGTGAGTGTGTGTGTGTGTGTGTGTGTGTGTGTGTGTGTGTGTGTGTCTTACTGTCTGTGGTCTGTTACACAAATAGATTTCCTTTGCTGATATTCTATTGTCATTGTAGAGAAGGGCTCTCACACACACACACACACACACACACACACACACACACACACACACACACACACACACACACACACACACACACACACACACACACACACATGGTGCTCTGTTGCAGAACAGATACATAAACACTAATGAGGTTGAGGTAAAGCTATTGCATTACACAGTTCACTTTTAAAGGGACATCATCTGAATAAAGCATGCAAGCAGGACTCATCAAGCGGTGACAAGGTGTTCCCCATGACATTCCAAAATCAGAGTAAGATTGACACCTACCTCCCAAAATGTGTTCGTAATTAGACTGGCTATGACTCCCTCAGTCAATCATTCATTTTCTATGCCGCTTACCGTGGGTTCACACCAGGGCACTGTGTCTGTGATCTCCGTGATTAAAAGAGCACGGATCATTACGATTTATGAGCATGCCGGGAGCCCACATGGGGATAGAAAGGAGACCGTTCACATCCAGGAAATAAAACTTGAAGAAACCATGTTGCCAAGTCCATAAAGATTGGCATCAAGGCCTGATATTCTCTGTTCAGCTTTACTGTGCTCTTCCACGTTTCCCACGTTCTATCACAAGTGGCATCAAATCGTAATACAGCAGGATACTTGCTCTTTTCCTTTCGGTCTTTTCCCTTTTTCAGGGGTCGCCACAGCGAATGATCTGATTCGCATGTTTGATATGGTGTAGGTTCTGACACGGTGAGGTAGGCCATACTGAACACGCGTCATCATGCCGCGATCCAGTGAGCTTCAAGAGCAAACAAGAAAGAAGATTATAGCGATGTCTCAGTCTGGGAAAGGATAATACAAAGTCATTGGTAAATCTTTGGGACTCCAGCAAACCACTGTCAGAGCCATTATCCATAAATGGAGAAGTCATGGCACAGTGGTGACCCTTCCCAGGAGTGGCCGACTTACCAAAATTACTCCAAGTGCACGGCACAGACTAACTGGAGAAGTCGCAAAGGGTCCAAACAAACAAAACAAAAAAACAACTTGCCTCAGTTAATGTCAATGTCCATGACTCCACCATCAGAAAGACACGAGACAAAAATGACATCCATGGATGAGTTCCGAGGCGAAAGCCACTGTTGACAAAAAAGAATATCAAGGCACGACTCACTTTTGCCAAGAATCATCTTGATCATCCCCATCGTCCTTTTCCAGCAGGTTCTGGTTCTAGGTTCTGGTTTTCATTTCAACAAAGCAAAACCATACGTGATGGTCTCACTGATCTCTTTCTACAACTGGAGGCGCTATGATACCATATGAGCGTGTATGAGGCAGTGGTTTTCTGGTGGTAAGGTGCTGGATTACCGAACCCAAGGTTGAGGGTTCAAGCCCCACTGTAAACAGTTGTCAAGCCCCCCCAAGGCAGCTAGCTCGGCTATCACTGTCTGTGATGAGACATGTCAAAGGACCATTGCTGACTTTCATCATTATTAGCCTGCATAGCTGTCAATGTATTTCTGCCCTGCAATGGCCTGTCGAGCTGTCTAGGGTGTAAACTGCCCTCCCCCAGAGTCGACGGAGATGGGTGCCGGTTTCCCTGTGACCTTAATAAGAATTAAGCAGGTCAGAGGGAAACTGGCACCCATCTCCGTCGACTCTGGGGTTAGTAGTTGAGGGTTAGGTACCTTGCTCAAGGGCACTTCAGCCATGAAGGTGAAGAAAGGGATGGTGCAACTCACTCCCACCCAACGCAACCACACATTTTTAGGTTAGCTTAGATGGGCACCAGCCTCCTTGTGACCTGAATTAGGATTAAGTGGTTCAGAAAATGAATGAATGAATAAACAGGAAGAACCAATATATAGATATAGATATATCTGTGTGATGCTTCAATATCAGTGGTGGTTTTGTTCGTGAAGCAGAACACCAGTTAGAGCTCAGTGATAATATAATGATTGCGATTACCTTTGCCAAGCTATAGCTTAAAAGTTACTAGGAGCCATGTACCAAGCCATCATGATGCTAGCACAAGGGAATATAAGTCTTCACGTGTCAATCTTCTTTTCTTTTCGGCTTTTTCCCTTATCCAGGGGTTGCCACAGCGAATCATCTGATTCGCACATTTGACTTGGTATAGGTTTTTACATTGGATTCCCTTCCTGACACAACCCTTTCGCAAGTGACAGAAACACGCTGATGGCTATGCAGCTCCTCTTTACGAAAGTCAGCAATGGTCCTTTTACATGAACCTCTCACCATAGACAGTGAGCGATATGGCCGGACTTTGATAACCCAGTTAGCTGCACTGGGGAGACAGTGACAACCCTGTGGAGAGTGGGACTCGAACGCACAACCTTAGGATCAGCGATCCAGTGCCCTTTAACACCAGGCCACCACTGCCCATTGCATGATTAAGGAGATATTAAAACTGACTGCTGATAGGGAGGACAAATACAGCAGCTGATGTCTTCAACCTACTGGGTTAAGGAAGCCACTATAGTATTTTTATATAGAGTTCAGGGGATGGTCTACTGAAAGCCAAGATGAACTGATTAAACAGGTGACATCAAGTTTGAAAAATGATTGATTGGAATGAAAACCTGCACCTGTGCAAGGTTATTTCGGATCATTTATTTTCAAGATACATCAGCATGAAGATGGGGCAGTGGTGGCCTGGTGGTAAGGTGTTGGATCACTAATCCCAAAGTTGGAGGTTCAAGCCCCACTTTCAATAGGCTGTCACTGTCCTCCAAGTGCTGCTAACTGGGTTACCAAAGGCGGGCCATGTCTCTCACTGTCTATGGTGTGAGGTTCATGTAAAAGAACCATTGCTGACTTTCGTCAAGAGGAGCTATACAGCCATCAGTGTGTTTCTGCCCTGCGATGGCCTGGCAGGTTGTCCAGGGTGTACTCTGACCTCACTCAGAGTTGGCTGAGAGGGGCACCAGCATCCATGCGACCTGATTAAGTGGTTCAGAAAATGAATGAATGAACCAGCATTAAGGATGCAGTGGTACAGCGCGTAGTGCTGGTTATTTACAACTCCAGGGAACATGTCCTTATGGGATTCCTGCTTCTCTGATATCCTCCCAAGCTTGACTGCAAGAACAAAGGCAGTGGAAGTCAAGGAAAAACAATAACAATAATACGAAATAGATTCTTGATTTAGATGGTGGAAGCAAGGTTCCTCTACAAGATTGAATGTTTACTCTCCATGATGTCAAAAATAGAAAAAATCTCAACAATTTGTGATTGGTGTATATTATCATTCCCTGCTTGGCTACGGGTAGAAATGTATCCCGGGGCTCAAGGGCAGACCCATGGATCAGCATCTCCTCAACATGAGCGCAAATCTATTACTGCGGATTGGGACGTCTAAGGTGATTACTTTTGTCTTGATTAGTATCCAAAAAATCAGTTAAATCAACAAAATGTATCAGGAAATGTAGATGCACTCATCACCATCTTTGTCATACTGAAGGAATCTGCTAATGACTCACAGACCATGGATTGGAGTGATTCATAGAGGAAGACAAATAATCAATAAGATGTGCTTTATGAGTCTACAGGAGTTATGTGGATTCCAAGAATGATGGATCAAACCTCATGTGACATGGAGGGAATCTTTCTGTAAAGAAGTCATAAAACATTTAATGTTTGGGTGGTAAAGGTGATTCTTTCTTGGCCATGCGTTCATCCAGATTAAATCTTTAAGTACCGATATGCTTTCAGTTCCACTCACCCCTTTACCAAACTGAAGCCTATCTCAGCAGCCTTTGGGAGAAGGTAGGGTACACCTTATACATATCACCGGTCCATCACAGAGCCAACAGACCCACAACCATTCATACTTTTGGGGGCCGTTTGGAACAGCCAATTTGCTTCATGTGCATATCTTTGGATTGCAGGAGGAAACTGGAGTACCAAAAGGAAAACCTATGCAAGCACATGGAGAACATGAAAAGTCCACAAAAGAAATGCTTGAGTCCAGACCTTCTTGCTGTGAAGCAAACATGCAACTACTACATCACCATACCACCCAATAACAGATATCGAACAGATAGGTGCAGATTATGGGGCAGAAATCTCACTAAAACAATTGTCCCAATTAGTATTTCATAGTAGCATGGATAGGATCAGGAATGAGTACATCAAAGGGACAGCACATGTAAGATGTTTTGGAGACAAAGTCAGAGGGGCTGGATTGAGATGGTTTGGACATGTACAGAGGAGGGATAGTGAGTATATTGGTAGTAGGATGCTGAGGTTGGAACCACCAGGCAGAAGGCCTAGAGGAAGACCAAAGAGAAGATTTATGGATGTGGTGAAGGAGAACGAGAAGGTGGTTGGTGTAAGAGAAGAAGATACTGAGGATAGAGGAGATGGAGGCAGATGATCCAATGTGGCGACCCCTGAAGAGAACAGCTGAAAGGAAAAGAAGGTAGCATAGTGGATTCAAGAATCAAGAAGGTCCTGGGTTTGGCAAGGAAGTTTCTGTGGGTAGTTTGGATCTTCTTATCGTGCATGTGTGGGTCTTCTTCTATTCACTTTGGTTTCCTCCAAAAGTCTAAAGGCATGCATAATAGGCTAATTAGCTTCTGTGTGTGTAAACAGTTGTATGTGTGTTGGCCATGCAATAGATCTGACGAGCTGTTCACGGTGTGCCCCATTATTGCCCGGAGTCAGCTGAGATGGGCTCCAACCTCCCTATGAACATCAAGGGGCTCAGCAAGCGAGTGAATGAATGAGTTCCTTTAATGAGTCCTACTCAAGAATATTTCATTTGCTACAAATCAGAAACCATCTGGACCCCCAGTCCCACTTTTATCTTACCATTATCTATCTTTCAGTTTGTTACTTGTACTCACCATCAGCTGTTTGGTTAAGTCTGACAGAATGTTATATTTTTGCACAATCACTTAAATAAACTCAAAACTCAAATCAATATTGTCTGAGACCAACGAAAAAAATCAAACTCCAAAAGTGGCTGGTAAGCCATCAAATCATCACCCCTGCAGCTTCTTTGACAACTTCTTCTTCCGTACTACTCATGTATCCAGGATCTTGTGTTCTTGAAAATTTAATGCCAAATGTGTGCCGACTGAGCCAATGATGAATAATCGTTTACTACCCACTGCCACAGAAAGTCTTGCAATTACTGCAAGCTTTATTCAAGCCATTTACTGAGCATCTGTGGAGAAAAAAACAGAAGCTAATATGTCTAGCGGGGGTTCAGAGGCAATGCTAGCTCGCTCATTAGTTCACTCTGGGAGCACATAGCAGTCATCTGCCACTTGTCTTTGTAATAGACTTGTAGAAGGATTCACTTTCCAGCATACTGCCTCGCCCCTGACTGATCCATTTTTATATCCACTCCAGAAAAAAAAGCATGAATTTTGATATATGATCCAGCAATGGAGACCATACGCTGTCACACCCTGTATCATATTTTATATCTGAAGTCTTGGAATAATTAGTGATATACACATCTGACACATGTTAATGCTCAAGCTATATAATCTATATTACTGATCATATTTCCATTCACATTTACAGAACAACCTGACACATCTTGATTGCGAAATGTTGGAATGATTTAGCACCTCATTCACCAAGCCAGTAGAAGGTTCTCTAGGATGTGATCTCTCTGTAATATACAGTACAGCTTGACACCATAAATTCATTTCACTGATATTATTCATTCATATTATTCATATTTCATCCACAGAGCAGAATTATGGCATAGTGATTACCATGGGTTTACACTGGGGCGTAATGTCAGCAATATCTACAGTGGTCTAGTGGATAGGGCACAGGATCGCTGATCCAAAGGTTGGGTGGGGGTTTGAGTCCCCACAAGGTTGTCACTGTCCCCCCAGTGCAGCTAACTGGGTTATCAAAGGCGGGCCATGTCTCTCACTGTCTATGGTGAGAGGCATGTAAAAGAACCATTGCTGACTTTCGTAAAGAGTAGCTGCAAAGCCATTGGCGTGTTTCTGTCCCTTGCTAAAGGGTTGTGACAGGAAGGGCATCCGATGTAAAAACCTATGCCAAATCAAATGTGCGAATCAGATGATTCGCTGTGGCGACTCCCGAGAAAGGGAAAAAGCCGAAAGAGAAGAATAAGAAGATATAGAATCTGGTTGATTGTAGGGGGTTGTGGGATTGAATTGTTATGATCTTGAGGGTACTTAGTGAACTTGTAATGATCTTGAGGGAACTTTGTCTATTTGTGATTATCTTGCGGGAACTTGGTGGAATCATGATGCTCTTGAGGGAAGTGGGTTTATTTGTGATGATGTTGAAAGTACTTGATGGAATTGTGATGATATTCAGGGAACTTGGTGGAATCATGATGATTTTGAAGGACTTGATGGAATCATGATGATCTTGAGGGAACTTGGTGGAATCGTGATGTTCTTGAGGGAAGTAGGTTGATTTGTGATGATGTTGAAAGCACTTGATGGAATCGTGATGATATTGAGAGACCTTGGTGGAATCGTGATGATCTTGATGGAAGTTGGTGGAATCATGATGATTTTGAAAGACATGGTGGAATCATGATGATCTTGAGGGAACTTGGTGGAATCGTGATGTTCTTGAGGGAAGTAGGTTTATTTGTGATGATGTTGAAAGCACTTGATGGAATCGTGATGATATTGAGAGACCTTGGTGGAATCGTGATGATCTTGATGGAAGTTGGTGGAATCATGATGATTTTGAAAGACATGGTGGAATCATGATGATCTTAAGGGAACTGGTGGAATCGTGATGCTCTTGAGGGAATTTGGTCTAACAGTGGTGATAGTAGGGATTAAACCGCTGACCTTCTGAGTAGCATCCCATTGCCATAATCACGAAGCCACCACTGCCTTGTACATTCAGTCATTCATTTTCTGCAACCACTTAATCCTAATTAGGGTCGCGGGGAGGCTGGCACCCATCCCAGCCGATTCAGGGCGAGAGCTGAGTACACCCTGGACAGCTCACCACGCCATCACAGAGCAGAAACACACTGGCGGCTATACAGCTACTCTCTTGTCGAAAGTCAGCAATGGGTCTTTTACATGAACCTCACCCCATAGACAGTGAGAGACATGGACGGCATTTGATAACCCAGTTAGCTGTATTGGGGGGACAATGACAACACGTTGAGAGTGGGGCTTGAACCCTCAACCTACCACCAGGCGACCACTGCCTGCTTTATATAGTATAGAGTTATTTTTTTTAAATAATAATAAAAAATATAATAAAATAAGTTTCATGAGAAGAGAAATCACTGACTGAAATATTACATGATGTGACTCAGAGCACAACTTTTCCATTACTCAGATGTCTTTCTGTGGTATTATTGCAGACACAAAATTCTATATAAGTTGGTTTGCGATCTATATGGACGTTAATATGTGCTCATAATTCAAAGCACGCAGCAGGGGATGCTCTGCAGTTGAGCCCGGCTTCTTGCTCTCTCTGTTCTTTCATTGATTTACACTCGCTCCTTGTGACATTTTAAAGACATCAATACTGCGGATTTTGTCATTGCATTTGAGGTGGATGCAGAACAATAAAAGATGTGATCGATTTAATTTAAAAAAAAAAAAAAAAAAAAAACGTCTTCGTTCTTTTATAGTGCATCCTGTCATGTCAGGTATTTTTTTATTTATTTGTTTGCTTTGCTATTTTTTAATTCTAAAAATCCCTCAAACGTGTATAAAATTATTGAACATATTATATAATTGACCATAATGAGATAATTGGAGTTTCACTGGGATCTTGGTGATATAGGAGCTCTCATACTTCATTTGGGTAGCGTGGTAGCCCTAGCGGTTCATATGTCCGCCTCACAACAAGGAGATCCTGGATTCAAGTTCCAGGCGCTGTGTAGAGTTTGCATGTTCTTCCCAACCTTGCCCCGGTTTTCATCGGGTCCTCCTGCCTCCTACTGCAGTTCAAAGACATGAACATTAGGCTAACCGGCTGCTTCAAATTGTCCCTAGATTTAAGTGTGCATGTCAGTGTATACTTGCCCTGCGATGCTCTGGCGAGCTGTTTAGATTGTACCCCGCCATTGCTCAATATCAGCTCCCATATATTTAAACTCTTACTAACACCTAGGGGTGATTCGGAACAGCCCGTTGGCCAAATGTGGGTGTCTTTGGACTATCGGCGGTAACCAGAGTACCCAGAGGAAACCCACCGAGCATTGGGAGAACATGCATACCCCACACAAAAATGCTCTCGCCGAGCCCCGGACCCAGGATCTTCTTGTTGTGAAGTGGATATGCTGACCACCAACACCTACCATGCCGCTCTTTTTTAATCATGGGACAGCAACTCGAGGTGTGGCCATTAAATAACATTAATTCATTAATTTCTGGAATACACCTTAGTCAACTCTGATCAAAGGTGTGGAACACCCTGAAGAGCTCATCAGTCCACTGTGGTGTTGCCATCTAATCATGCACATTGTTCAGTAAGCATCCATTTGGGTGCGCTGTACAGTGGGTCTATTGTCATGATTTTGCCTGGGAGAGCCACAAGTATCTGCTCAGAATCTTAAATCAGGTTCAATGCTCTGAAAGGGCAAGACATGGCACAAAGAAACAATCTAAGCGTATCTGTGCTGATATTTTATAGAAAATAGAAGTTCATCATCATTCATTTTCTGTAACCGCTTCATCCTAATTAGGGTCGCGGGGAGGCTGGTGCCCATCCCAGCCAACTCAGGGCGAGGGCAGAGTACGCAGGGCAGGGCGGAAACACGCTGACGGCTTTGCAGCTACTCTTTACGAAAGTCAGCAATGGTTCTTTTACATGCCTCACACCATAGACAGTGCGAGACATGGCCAGCCTTTGATAACCCAGTTAGCTGCACTGGGGGGGGGGGGGGGGGGGGGGGGGGGGGACAACCTTATGGAGAGTGGGACTCGAACCCCCAACCTTGGGATCAGCGATCCGGCGCCTTATACCACTAAACCACCACTGCCTCCAGAGAAAATAGAAGTGCGGCCAAATTTTTTTGAAGAACACGAGCACATGAAAGAAGACTTGAATTATCCAATACAAAGATGACACCAGACTGCACTAAAGGAAACCCGTCTGGAGTCTGCTCCAGAAGCAAGGAAAGAACCAACGCAGTTTCTGAAGAAGAAGATTTGCAGCATGGCTTTGATCAGTGGAAAACCAGAAAGTTCATCATTAAAATTAAATTATAGCAACATTATGTAAAAGCCAAATGGCCATGGGGTAGTCGCTCACATATATTTTTGACAGCATGAAAAATGACCAAATAGAATATTTGTGGCCAGATCTTTAATATTTTATAATTTATTACAAAGTCACCTACAGGAAATCTAGCAAAAAAAAAAAAAACCACGATGGACTGAAGCCGCAAGAATTGAAGCGCGAAGTAGCGAGGGATCGGCTCAGACATTTCTGCATAGAGAAAGAACATTCTGCAAGATTCTGTGGATATGCCAATTTCCTCCACCAATCCAATAACAGACACAACTGGCTGTTCCAAATGGCCTCGATTTGCCAATGTGAGTGTTAACAGTTGTGTATTTTGCCTTGCAATGATCTGGTGAGCAGTGTAAGCTGGACACAAACTTCTCAGTGTGCCAGCTGAGATAGACTTCAGTCCACCATGCTAGTACATTTACAACATTTAGCAGACACCCAGGCCTTGATCAGAAGGTGATATCAAGTTGGTCAATGGTGAAACTGGGAATTGAACCACTGACATTTTGGCTCAGTAACCCATAACCTTATCCACTAAGCCACCACTGCCCACAGATAAGTATGAGTAAGTGAGTGAGAGTGTGAGTGAACGCCTCCTGTCCTGATAGACTTTGCAGTTAATTTTATGCTAAATCTGTTTCATAAACACCATCTATCAAATTACGATCTTAATGGTATGACCTCTGGGTAGTTATGAACCTGTTCATGCATGAATAGAATTGATTAATTTTAGAAATAGTTTAGTGATAAAGCATAAGAACACAATGTTCCCAGCTGGTTCTCAGCCTCGGATGATCAGAGCGTGATAGAGGTTTTGAGTGGCTGTTTCACAGCGCTTCTCACCCTATGAGCCTTTTGATTTCCCATCCTGAAGTGGATTTCTTCCATGTTAGAGACCTGTGAATCATTGAGCTATTGAATTTTATATCCTTGTTCTTTTACCTGTAATCAGTTGCATGATGGTGTATTGATCACAGTGGCCTTTAATACTCTTTGTAATAGTCCCGCTTTAAAACATATAAAAATATGTTCAGAAACAGTGTTTATTGGTGGGCTGAACCATTTTCCGTGCTTAATTCTGGTTATCTGTGAGATTATGGACGGAGTCCATATGTATAGCATAATGTATAACTTGGAGTAGAGTCAGTAAGCGTGACCAATACACAGGGCAATCCTTGCACCAGGACCAAAAAATTTCCACCCCAAAAATGTGCACTTTTGTCACTAGTCACAATGCCACAGATGATACAAGTCATGAGGAAGGGCGCCATTGGGATGCCACACACTGCTCAGATCTGATGCGGGTTTCTCGATGACGAGGGTGTCGTTGTTCTCAATTGGCTGGTAAATTCACTCAATATGTCACCAACTGAACACTTCTGGGCTGTTGTGGATCAGCAGGTGAGTCAACATGTTCTGGATTCATTACAAGTGGCCAAGTTTCAAGTTGTGCTGCAGAAGGAATGTGGCAATATTCCACAGGCCACTCATGGTTATCTTGTTAACTCTATGTGTTTATATTTGGAATTTGACCCCTGGTTGGTTCAAGCTGTGATAACTTATGAATTGTGAACACGAAATTGTCATGTTTCCTTTGGTTCAAATTAAGGTAAGAATAAAATGATCATTGATTGATTGAAATTTTCCATAGTGTCTACATTTTGAAAAAAAAGAACAATTTGTACATTTATATTGTTGTTCATTGCATGTATGGGTGGTGCGGTGGTGCAGTGGTTCGCATGTCTGCCTGACTGTAAGATGGTCTTGGGTTCAATTCCCAGGCTTGAAGTGTTTCTGTGTGGAATTTGCATGTTCTCCCAATGCTTGTATAGGTTTCCTCTGGGCACTCAGTTTTTCTCCCATAGTTTAAAATCATGCACATTAGGCTTCTTCTTCTTCTTCTTCTTCTTTTACTTTCATCTGCTCCCTTCAGGGGTCGCCACAGCAAATCATCCGCCTCCACCTCACCCTGTCCTCCGCATCTTCTTTTCTGACTCCAACGACCTTCATGTCTTCCTTCACCACATCCATAAATCTCTTCTTCGGTCTTCCTCTAGGCCTTCTGCCTGGTAGTTCCAACCTCAGCATCCTACTGCCAATATACTCACTATCCCTCCTCTGTACATGTCCAAACCATCTCAATCTAGCCTCTCTGACTTTGTCTCCAAAACATCTTATGTGGGCTGTCCCTCTGATATACTCATTTCTGATCCTATCCATCCTTGTTACTCCCAGAGAGAACCTCAACATTTTCATCTCTGCTACCTCCAGCTCTGCCTCCTGCCTTTTCTTCAGCGCCACTGTTTCTAATCCATACAACATCACTGTCCTCAACACCGTCTTGTACACTTTTCCCTTCATTCTTGCTGACACTCTCCTATCGCACATCACACCGGACACTTTTCTCCAACCATTCCAGCCTGCCTGCACACGTTTCTTCACCTCTTTTCCACACTCTCCATTGCTCTGGATTGTTGAGCCTAAGTACTTAAAATCCTCCACCTTCCTTATCTCTGCTCCCTGTAACATCACCGTTCCTCCTGGGTCCTTCTCATTCACACACATGTATTCTGATTTTCTGAGGCTAACCTTCATTCCTCTCCTTTACAGGGCATACCTCCACCTCTCTAGATTTTCCTGCACTTGTTCTACTCTCACTACAGATCACGATGTCATCTGAAAACATTAGGCTAATTGTCTTTTATAAATTGCCCCTAGCTGTAAGTGTGAATGGTTGTTTGTGTTGGCCCTGTGATGGCCTGGTGAGCGGTCCAGGATGAAGATATAGTGATTTTTGGACCATGAGGTGCACTTAAAAGCCTTCAATCTTCAAAAAATAATAATAATAGTGCGCCTTATAATCCAGTGCGCCTTGTGTGTGACTGAAGCCATGTGACTCCGTCTCACTGATATCACCAAAACCAAAGTGAAGCAAATTATTTCAGAGCTTACCATCATTTTGGTGGGTTAACCAAAGAACTTCAACCGCTAGATATTGATGTCAACATGTTGTAAGTTAGAGGGATCTGGGCTTTATGTCTAAATACCCGAATTACTGTTATCGTAGTCAGGTGACTCATTGAGTAATACATGAGTGGTTTTTCCACATAATCTTAGTCTCTATGGCCCATCTGTCTTGTTATGAGGATGCTTCTGCATCTCAGGACGCTCAGCTGGCTTAATGAGAGTCTCACGTTCATTACCGGGAAAATGCACCGCTACAGGTGTCCTCGTGAGACCTGGGATTAACCTTCTTGAATTTAAAGTTACACTGATACAGCTCGTTAAGAGAAATGACCTCTGTTCGGTAATGAACACAATACTCACACTACGAATGAGCACCACCATGTTTGTGTGTGTGTGTGTGTGTGTGTGTGTGTGTTTAAAATTTATTGCTGTCGGTGACACACATCTGACCTTTCAGTAAACCCGGATATTGTTTTTCTTCTTATTTATCATTAAATGACTACAGTATAAAGAAAAGCCTAGAGCTCTTACTTGGAGTTGCATTTAATCACACTGCTCAGATGAATTCTGGGTAATAGCATTTATACAGCTATTGTTAGCTCACAGTGACTAGTTTCTGGTGTCGATGAACTTCAGTATCACACTGACTGATGCCTGTGTTGAATTACTGAGAAATAAATATCAGCGTCTGAGGTTGATGTAGCCTAGGGGTATGTTGCTGCCCCACAAGGAGCAGTTTGCACTAATGTACCCCCCTGAGGCTCATTACTGGACCTCAAAGTAATTATGTGTAGCTTTTTATAAACAAATGGGGAACTATAAGCTCCGAAGTGGTATACAGACTACAAATAAGCACCTTAAAGGGAAATGTTCAAGTGACAATTCTGATGCATTATTGTGTTCGACTGGTATTTATGTTTATAAGAATGAACTGCCGTGTTATTTTTTTGCGACTGGCTGCCGCTAGAGTGCAACCGCCCACTTTTTCCGGACAAAATGTTCTGTTATACCAAGTCGGGTCCTTATTGTTCGGCATTTTTTAAAAGTGCCTTTAAATAAGATCTGCCGATGTATCAGATGCTGGATAATTGGAACAAGTCTGTACTTACCTTGACATGCTTTTTTAAATCAGACAGAATTTATGTACAGCATTGGATCAAAAGTATTTGCGAAATCGCTTCAATGAATGAACTTTAGAAGCAAACGCAAAAAGTCAAATCATAAATTAAAACTTTTACCATCCACGAAACTTCGTGAAATTTTAACCATGGACGCGTGTGGTATTCTACTTCTGGTATGATGTCACAGTTTTGTCGTCTGCCAAATAGGTCAGAGCAGACGAACCAAAACAAACAATGGGTCGCAGATCGACGGAGATTGCCAGTGCAACGAAACAATTGATTGTAGATCTAAAACAACAAGGCACAGATGCACTGTTGAACAACACTGGAAAACTGCTATATTCAGTTATCAATCTCACATAGTCATTGGGAAAAGTAATCGTGTATTTATGTGGCGATTTGCTAATGAGTGCGTGTGTGTTCCGAGTCAGCGGAAGTTGTCTGCTATGGTGTGGGGTTGTATCACTTGGTTCGGTGTGGGGACTTTGCGCCAGGTTGATGGTAGCATAAGTGCTGTCAAATACATCGACATCCTGGAAAACAATCTGTGGCCAGTTTTCGAGCGTCATTTCACGGACAGACCGTACAGGTCCCAAGATGACAACACCCCCGTCCATCAGGCTCGTATTACAGAGGAGTACAAAATTCAAAACAATATTCATGGCATGCTATGGCCGACCCAGTCTCTCGATCTCAACATCATAGAAAATATTTGGCTGAAAATAAAACTAAGCATTCACTGAAAAACAGAGCCACGAACATAAAAACACAAGATGAACTGTTTAATGAAATTCACACCATCTGGACAAGTATCACATTGGATTACGTGAGGAATCTATATTCATTCTTTCTGAGACGAATTGAGGTAGGAATTTTAATTTTTTCTGTTATAATTACTCAGTAATTGCGTGAAATGCGTGAAACACGAAAATGCGTGTTAATTGTTTGTTTACATCCGCCATCTTGGAAAATCGCAAATACTCTTGATCCGATGCTGTAGATGGAGGCCAAGCAGACACTTCATTTTATACCAGACTTCACAATAAAATTGCTATGTTCACCTACTCACTGCAAATTGTACCCACTATGCATTTTTCCTCACAGCGTGAGTGGCTGCTCTTTATATAGAAAGGAAGCTGCCTGTTTATTCTCACTGTAAAGTATTCATGAGGAATGATGTGTCTACGGACTGAGACGTTTGAAACCTTGTCTGTTCCTGTTCCTGAAATCTGTTTGTTGATTTGGATCCATTTTACTTTGGCTTCTGCCTCCAGCTGAGCTTCCACACGCTGACAGAAATAAAGCAGGGAAGATCCAGGGTGCGCTTCATCAAGTTCAAGACTGTATGATAAGGTACATGATAATTCATCCACTTTATACAGGGAGGCTTGGCGCCACCACGGCCGACTCTGTACATAGGCAGGGTACACTCTGAACAAGATGATAGACTGTTGCAGGGCCAACACACACACACACACACACACACACACACACACACACACACACACACACACACACACTCACACCTACAGGCTAATCATAAGTTTCCAATTAGCTTAATGTCCATGTTTTTGGACTGTGGGATGAAACCCACTCAAATGTGGGGAGAGGCTGCAAACTTTCGTTCATTTTGATATGCTGTATTAATCTCACAAGGACAAATTGAGCACATATACTTGGTGCAATAGGCTACCACACACAATAAGGTAGCAGGAGAGCAGTTGGAGGTTAGATGCCTTGTTCAAGGGTGCTTCAACCATGAAGATGGATGAAAGGAAGGTGCAGGTCAAACCCCTCACTGCCACATACTTTTCCTGCTGGTTTAGCAATCGAACCAGCGACCTTTCAGACCCAAAACCGCGTCTCTAACTCTAACCTTCTTCACCTTCACCATCTTAAGATCAGACTAAAGTGCTAACCACTACCCCAGCATTGTAAATCATAATAAAGATGATAGTTTTTTTGTTTTGTTTTGTTTTTTTTTACATTGAGAACCCTAATTGATGCTAAAGTGTAAGGATTGGATGCTAAACTAATTCCATACAGTCTCATAGTAATCCCATACAGTCTCATATTAACACCATACAGTCTCATACTAATCCCATACAGTCTCATACTAATCCCATACTTTCTCATACTAACCCAATATAGTCTCATACTAATCCTATTCAGTCTCATACTAATCCCATACAGTCTCATACTAAGACAATACGGTCTCATACTAACCCCAAACAGTTGCATACGAATCCCATAGACTCTCATCACTAATCACATATAGCCACGTACTAATCCCACACAGTCTCATGTCAATCCATAGAATATAATACTAATCCCATGTAGTCACACACTAATCCCACATAGTCTCATACCAATCACACACAGTCTCATACGAATCCCATACAGCCTCATACTAATCCCAAAGTCTCATACTAATCCAATAGAGTCTCATTACTAATCCCATACAGTCTCATTACTAACCCCATAAAGTCTCATACTAACCCCATAAAGTCTCATACTAATCCCATACAGTCTCATACTAATCCCATGCGGTCTCATATGAAGCACATAGAGTCTCATACTAATCCCATACTTTCTCATACTAACCCAATACAGTATCATACTAATCCCATACAGTCTCATACTAAGCCATTACGGTCTCATACTAACCCCACACTGTCTCGTACTAACCCCAAACAGTTGCATACGAATCCCATAGAGTCTCATCACCAATCACATATAGCCATGTACTAATCCCATACAGTATCATACCAATCCCATAGAATATCATACTAATCCCATATAGTCACACACTAATCCCACATAGTCTCATACCAATCACACACAGTCTCATACGAATCCCATACAGTCTCATAATAATCCAATAGAGTCTCATTACTAATCCCATACAGTCTCTATATAGATAGATACAGCTTTATTAATCTCACAATGGAGAAATTCACTGTTACAGGCTCTTGAGGTACCATCAATAGGGGGTGTAAAATAGAGACATATACAATAATACATATACATACATACATACACACATACATATATATTATATAAGTAAATAAATAAATAGATACATAAATAGTATAAAGTAATATACAATAAAAAAGAAAAGAACAACTTTGTAGACTGGCCTATATTCAAGTGTACATGTATCTGATGGCAGAGTAGATGGGTTGATACGGTTCACAGTCAGTGGGGTGGGTGTGGTTGATTAAAGTGCATGGGGGGGTTTTATTGCACATAACCATTTTTTTTCACAGGCAGTTACAAAGTGGCATTGTATACTCATACTAATCCCATACAGTCTCATACTAATCCCATACAGTCGCATACTAATCTCATACAGTCTCATACTAATCCCATGCAACCTCTGGCTGTATTGGCTGATTATTGGCTCAGAAAAAAAGAGCTCAAGTATTCAAGGTGTAGCAATTTATTAAGACTACACAAGTTCATTGTCAATCACATCCATTCATCCATCTGTCCTCTGAACCATTAAGCCTACTAGTGACTGGCACCTAGCTCAACCAATGGTGGACAAAGGCAAGGTACACCATGATAAGCTTGCCAGTCCATTGCAAGGTTAACGCACACACACACACACACACACACACACACACACACACAAGTTAATTCCCAAAAGTCTCTTCTCTTCATTCCGTAACATGTCTCTGGGCTGCACTGCTTCAAGTACATGTATGTTGATGTTAGAGTTTTTTATTATTCTTATTTATTTATTTTATCCAATCAGATTTCAGCATATTTGTGTTGCCATGTCAGTCTAATCTTCCCAGGGCCTTCAGAGTCTGCAGTGCAAGGCAATGTCACTTAAACTAGATTAGCAATGGGGCTGTTTCTTTAACCAATCAGAATTCAGATTCGCTTCACAGGACCAGCTAGCGGCATACAATAACCTCAACAAATTTCTGTCCTCTGATTGGTTGGTCAGAGCAAAACTAGCTGAAGAGTCTGTAGTGGTCTGTACACAATACATGCATGTAAGGATTTTATACGCCCACATTGACTGATGGAGGAGGATACATTGACTTGATAAGCTAGACATCATGAGGACAGGTGAAGGAAATGGAGGTAAGGTTTACTCTCTCTCTCTCTCTCTCTCTCTCTCTCTCTCTCTCTCTCTCTTTCTCTCTCACTCTCTGTAATGCCACACCTTGTTACATTGTGTTCTTGTATATTATTGATGGTTTGTATAATTCTGAAGTGAGAGTCATGTTATTAAGAGGTTGATTAAGTTCATTGAATCCCACTGAAGCCCAGTTATAAAATGCACGGCTCGCCACTGTACTTGGTACACCAGTCTACCAGTCCAATGCATGATGAACACAGACACAAGAAACCATTCACACCAAATTTGCATCGATTTCGACTGTGGAAGGAACTGGAATACCTACATGAAAGCACCTCCCATAGACATCATAGGGGGTTTTCCTCTGGGAACTCTGGTTTCCTCTCATAGTCCAAAGGTATAAACAGTAGGCCAATTAGCTGTTCCAAGCTCACTGAAGGTGTGAGTGTGAATGGTTAGGTGGGGGTTGTCCCTGTCAAGGATTTGTGAGCTGTCCAGAGTGTTGGCTGAGATAGGATCCATCCTCCCTGTCCTGTGACTCGAGAACGAATAAGTGGTTCAGCAAATCATTACATTACTTAATCTGCAATTAATTAACATTAATTGTAGACTGAAAGGATATGATGACCTGGCGAGCTGTCTAGGGTGTAGTCTGCCCTCACCAAGAGTCAGCTGAGATGGGCGCCAACCTCCTCACAACAATGAATGGGATTACGTGGTGAAAGAAAATGAATTACACCAATTAGCCCTGTCACCTCAGAACCCTCACCACCGGTCAGAGTTCATATCTTGTCGTAGGGTATATCTGTGTAGAGTTTGCATGTTCTCCCCGTGCTTGTGTGGGTTTCCTCTGGGTACACTGGTTTCCTCCCACACTCCAAAAACATGCACAGTAGGTTAATTGGCTGTTCCAAATCACTCCGAGGTGTGACTATGAATGGTTGTGTGAGAGTCAGCCCTCTGATTTTCTGATGAACTGTTCAGGGTGTACCCCGCCCTCGCCTAGTGTGACCTTAATTAGGATTAAGTGGCTGAGAAAATAAATGAATGAAACCAAAGACAGGCGAGCAGTGGTGGCCTCTCATACCAGTATACAAGTAGGTGCTGGATCACTGATCCTAAAGTTGGGGGTTCAAGCCCAACTCACCACAGGTTGTCACTGCCCCCCCCAGTGCAGCTAACTGGGTTATCAAAGGCCAGACATGTCTCTCACTGTCTATGATGGGAGGTTCATGTAAAAGAACCATCGCTGACTTTCGACAAGAGTAGCTGCAAAGCTGTCAGAGTGTTTCTGTCCTGAGATGGCCTGGCGAGCTGTCCAGGGTGTACTTTGTCCTCACCCGGAGTCGGCTGCAATGGGCGTCAATCTCCCCACGAACCTAATTAGGATTAAGCGGTTATAGAAAATGAGAAACTAAAGACAGGCACATTAGATTAACTAGGTTTTCTGAATTACCCCGGGTGTGAGTGTGAATGGTTGTGTGTGTTGGTCCTGCAATGGTCTGGCAGACTGTTCAGGGTACACCTCGCCCTGTATCCACTGTCAGCAGTGATAATCACTAGCGTTGCTGTGACCGTAGTGGGATTTAGGTGGTTCCAGGTGATTTCATCTTACACACACATACACAGTGATGAAATCAGGACTTGCTTGATACACTCATTTCAGCTTTTCATTGCATTTGGAGTAGAAATACAGGTTCTTCTCAAAAAATTAGCATATTGTCATAAAGTTCATTATTTTCTGTAATGTACTGATAAAACTTAAACTTTCATATATTTTAGATTCATTGCACACCAACTGAAATATTTCAGGTCTTTTATTGTTTTAATACTGATGATTTTGGCACACAGCTCATGAAAACCCAAAATTCCTATCTCAAAAAATTAGCATATCATGTTCAGGTAGTCTAAACGAGCTATGAACCTAATCATCTGAATCAACCAATTAACTCTAAACACCTGCAAAACATTCCTGAGGCTTTTAAAAACTCCCAGCCTGGTTCATTACTCAAAACCGCAATCATGGGTAAGACTGCCAACCTGACTGCTGTCCAGAAGGCCATCATTGACCCCCTCAAGCAAGAGGGTAAGACACAGAAAGAAATCTCTGAGTGAATAGGCTGTTCCCAGAGTGCTCTATCAAGCCACCTCAGTGGGACGTCTGTGGGAAGGAAAAAGTGTGGCAGAAAACGCTGCACAACCAGAAGAGGTGACCGGACCCTGAGGAAAATTGTGGAGAAGGGCCGATTCCAGACCTTGAGGGACCTGTGGAAGCAGTGGACTGAGTCTGGAGTAGAAACATCCAGAGCCACCGTGCACAGGCGTGTGCAGGAAATGGGCTACAGGTGCCGCATTCCCCAGGTCAAGCCACTTTTGGACTGTTGCTCAGTGGTCCAAAGTACTTTTTTCGGATGAAAGCAAATTTTGCATGTCATTCGGAAATCAAGGTGCCAGAGTCTGGAGGAAGACTGCGGAGAAGGAAATGCCAAAATGCCTGAAGTCCAGTGTCAAGTCCCCACAGTCAGTGATGGTCTGGGGTGCCATGTCAGCTGCTGGTGTTGGTCCACTGTGTTTTATCAAGGGCAGGGTCAATGCAGCTAGCTATCAGGAGATTTTGGAGCACTTCATGCTTCCATCTGCTGAAAAGCTTTATGGAGATGAAGATTTCATTTTTCAGCACGACCTGGCACCTGCTCACAGTGCCAACACCACTGCTAA